>CM060448.1:63977762-64405320 GCA_030545235.1 Helianthus tuberosus | reverse complement strand
AAATTCGTCGACTCAGCTGAGCTAGTCCCACACGTGGCAACTCTATAGAAAAATATAGGTCTCACGCGGCCCGCGTGAGGATAAGCCAAAACTAAAGCGGGCCGCGTAAGGGTCAAATTTTGGCTATAAATAGAGGACAGTGGGACTTGATTTCTGGAAGAAGAACGACGAAGAAATTCCAATTCTACACGGAATTATGCTCTGTATACTCCAATTAACACACACAGGCACTAAATTGACGCCGCAATCAGGGTATTAGCACAATCGCTATTACGATTCATTTTCCGACGATCAATATATCCAATGAATGTTTAAGTGCCGCCCACATTAGGGTTATACTTTATCGTTCGTCATTTATTTGACGGATCATCGTTAATTCGATGGATGAAGTATTATACTTTGTCGTTCGTCATTAATTTGACGGATCATCGTTAATTCGATGGATAAAGTATTGCACTTTGTCGTTCATTGTGATGGTTGATCTCGTAAGTTATCGTAAATGCTGGATTGATTACTAATCCCGAATTGTGTGCTTATTCTTGAATTTAGGATAAAAGGCTAAATCAGTAGGCCAAACTCTGCCCGTATAAATCTGCAATGTGAGTCATTCTTCTTTTCTCACAGTTTGTGAGTTATTTTATCAAATATTTTACAATACCTCAAATTATTTTCAAGGTTATAATTACAGGGACTAAGTCGTGGATATCTTGAATTATTGGTTAGTGGGGTATTGTGCACATTACTAATTCTCACCCAGTTAGGTTCATTGACCTACTCGGGATAATCACTGTTGGGTTCATTGACCTACAGGGATAACCGTCACTATTTAGGTTCATTGATCTAAATAGTGGTATGACCATCGTCACCATTGTGACATGTCACCATTGTGACAGAATGCCAGATAAAAATAAGATAGAAGCCATTGTAATCGCTCTTATGCTGTAATTGATAACTATGCATCATTATGCAAAATAGAATGATTCACTCAGTATTTCCCGCTGACAAAACCTTTTTCAAACATGTTTCAGGTGATCTGTTGTAAATCAGGAAAAGTGCTGGGGAGCATTTCAAGCTTAAGATAGTGGCTCATTATAAAATAAAGCAATAAATTTTGTAACATAAAGATTTCCTAGAAAAATCATACTATTGTAAATTATCGGGGTTTATCCCGAATTGTGAAATAAAATAATCGGGGAAAAATTTTAGCTTTAAACGATCCTGTTTCCGCTGTAAAACTCAATTAAATAAATACCGCAGTTGCCGCGGCTCCTGAAACGGGTCAAACCGGGTCGTGGGCCGTGACAGAAAAAGGTGGTATCAGAGCCACTGGGTTAAGCTAATTAAGTATTTAGAAATACTTAATTTTTCCTGATTACTATTATATGATTATGTGTTTTATTAACTGACTATTTGTTAATTTTAATATGGGCATATTTTTATATATACTGTAATATTTGTTGCTCTATCATCGTTAATTGAAAAACATTATATATAAATTTATTTGATTAATATATGGAATTACCTAATATAGTATTACTATATTGTGGTAAAGAAATTATATTTTTATGTTTGAAGTATACTCTTATTTAAAATTATTGTTTAGTTATTTATTATTAATAATTTTATTATTAATAATAGTGGTATTAAGATTATTTTTTTAAATACTAAGATTATTATCAAAGGCAGATATTGGATAACCTAGCCTTAGTTAGGCATGGACTGATCACCTATGCTTAAACAAGGCAGCACTAACCAATATCCACCATGATAATGAATAGTTAATATATATAAATTAAGTCATCATACTTAGTTAGTATATAGATTTTTATATGTTAACTACTGTAATAGTAAATATAAATCTTTAAATATTCTGATTTAAAGTTTAGTATTTTTATCTACAGTCTAGAAAATTTATAAATAAATTACAAATAAAACCTAGTATGTTTTAATTTTCAGTTGGGTTGGTAGTATGAAATACTATTTAAAAAGTTGTTCTATAAAATTTTGTTATGACTTAGTAATTGTGTGTATTTTGCTAAACAACATGAGTGATCTGTCGGAAGCCCTTCAGAATTTAAATCTCTATCCAGTAAGAATAGAAGTTTCCAGAGATTTCAATAGGTATATACCAGATATAGAAGAACCTATAGAATTCAATGCTTTACCTCTTGAAAAACCTAAGCATAAGAAAATGGAAATTGGGGAAAGTTCTAGGCAAATGGAGGGACTACCATCTCAAGAAGAACTAGATTTTATAATGGCAACCGATGATACTATTGAGCCTGTTAATGAAAATAATTTTATGAACTTAGAACCATCTATTCCAAACTCTTCTAATCACTGGAATATAGACGAATGGTTGGATAATGAAATACTGTTACAAAACCATCCCTATAGGCTTTTTCCTAAGTACAATCCAGAACCTTTACCAAATTTACCAATAAGTAACGAGAATAGGACTGAACTCCATCATTTTGACAACATGGATGCTGGGAATAGGATCCAAGAGACTTTGGGACAAATCTCCTGGAAATACGATGAGAAGAAATGCCGCTACTAGAACATCATCTGACAAAGTATAGGGGATTATGAAACTATGGTTGTATAATAGTAACAGTAAAATCAGTATGTGTAAATTAAATAATAAAACGGGTGTATATAGAAACATGATATAAGGAAATATTAGAAAAGTTACAATTTTGTTTGTATATTCGTTTATATGATTATGTGCAACTAAATTGTGACATTGAATTATTTCCTTTATACTAATTATGTATATATAAAATAAATATCAGATGGAAAACGCTAATAATGAACCAGTTAATGAGGGTAATCAATCTGAGCAACTATCAGGGAATCAATATGTGACTAGGCAAGATATAGAAAATATCATTGCTCAAGAGATAGCCAACACTATTCCAGAAATAGTTGCTCAAGGGATAGCCAATGCTATTCCAGCAATCATTGCTGCTGTTAAAAATCCAATCGAACCGCAACAAGTTGTTCCTAGTAAACGCATTTCTGAAGATAATTTCAGTAATAGCGTAAATGGAGGTAATAATCATGTTAACCATGATAATGAACCACGGCAAGCTCCGCTCCCTAAGAAAAGGAAAGTTGCAACGCCTGGTTGCACTTACAAAGAATTTCTTGCTTGTAAACCCACTGAGTTTGCAGGCAATGAAGGAGCGACTGCAGCACTGCGTTGGTTAGAGAAAACCGAGGCAGTAATTGCCATAAGTAAATGTGCTCAGGATGATCAGGTTATGTACGCTTCAAACCTTTTCAAAGAAGTAGCGCTCGAATGGTGGAATACAATGTTACAGGCAAAAGGAAGAAGGATGGCGTATGCTATGAACTGGGAAGAATTTAAGAGTCTTGTAGAAAGAAAATTCTGTCCTGAATATGAAAAAGATCAAATGGCAAATAAGTTTCTAACCCATAGGATGGTAGATGTAGATTGTCGAGGGTATACTACGACATTCTTCGAATATGCTCGAGTAGTACCAACCCTGGCTTCGCCAGAACCGGTACTTATTTCTCGTTACATTTGGGGATTAATTGGTGAGATTCGTAATATCGTCAAGGCTGCGAAACCTCGCACGATTGATGATGCAGTAGAATTAGCCAATACTATGACTGATGAGCTAGTACGGACAAGAGAAGAAAATAGAAGGAAGGAAGTAGCCCAAAAGATTACCCAAGAATTCAGTTCGGGTAACCATAACCATTTCAAGAAAGGAGGGAATGGGCAATCTTCTACTAATCCATTTTGCAATTTTTGCAAAAGGAAGCATTTTGGAAAATGCAAAGGATATTGCAATTTTTGCAAGATTCCAGGGCATCAAGAAGAAGATTGTAGGAAGAAGAAATTTTCAGTTTGCTACAACTGTAGAGAAACTGGACATCTTAGGCCAGATTGTCCAAAACTGAATAAATCATTTGATAATCAAGTCAAACCAGCAGAAGGAGCAAAAAGGAATGCGAGAGCCTTTCAGCTGACTACTCATGAAGCCGAGATGATTCCAGATGTGATAGCCGGTATGTTCTTAGCTTACAATGTTTACATGAAAGTATTATTCGACTCTGGTGCAAACCAAAGTTTTATAAATACTTTACTCTGCCAAACTCTTAACTTACCGTTAACCAGCATTAGATAAATTTCTATATTAGAAACGGCAGATGGGAATTCAGCTAAAATAAATAAGGTTATGCAGAACATAGAAATAAATTATGAGTTTTCTGCAACCCTATTATCTATGAAATTAGTTGAATTTGATGTTGTGATCATTATCTGTGATCAGAATTTCTTAGAAATTCAATCAACCATCGGAGAAGTAATTATGATTACAGGAGATAAACCATGTAAGCCTATGAAGTTCATATCAGTAATGGAAATTGCTAAATTATGAACGAAGGCAAAGGAATAGTATATATGATTTTAGTAATCATTAATACTAAAGATACAGAATTTAAGGAAATTTCTGTGAAATCCGAATACCCAGATATATTTCCAGAAGATTTGCCTGGATTACATATAGATAGAATTTAAAATTCATCAAATTCCAGAAATTTTACCGATAAGCCAGGGAACCTTATCGGTTAGCACAATATTGGTTATTAAGAAAAAGAAAAGCTTTACTCCAAAATTTTTGAAGAATAAATTTTAGCTGAAGTGCAATTTTAGGTCATATGATGAATCATGAAGGTATTCACTTAGATCTTGCTAAGATAGCAGTAATTACCAAATGGAAGATTCTGTAAACCGCAAATGGAAATTAGGAATTTTGTAGGTTTAGTATTATAGACATTAAGGAATTGAAGATTTTTTTTTTTTTTTGAAGTATAAGGTAATATTTCAAAGCTATGATTTGGATATATGTTAATACAACGCAAAAAGGTAATTGCGTATGCCTCAAGGCAATTGGAAAAAGTATGAAGAAAATTTTATCACGCATAATTTAGATATTTAGAACCACAATTTTGCCTTAAGATTTGGAGATATTATCTGTATGGAAGTAAGGATACTATCTATACAGATTATAAGAAGTTAAGATATATATAATTGGGCAAAAAGAATTTGAGGCAAAGAAGATGGATAAAAATCCTAAATGATTACAACTGTGATATTCAGTATCACGAAGAAAAGGCTAAAAACGACTAAAGATCGGCAGAAGAATTATGCAGATAATAGATAAAAGTCGTTGAAGTTCGAGTTGGAGACAAAATACTATTTCCTTGGAAAGGAGTTGTTAAATTTGGTAAGAAAGGAAAGCTAAGACCAAATTATGGAGAATCATTTCCAGTAATTCAACATATTGGATTAGTTCATTATAGTTTACAACTACCAGGAAGGTTAGTTGGAATACATGATATATTTTATATATCCAATCTCAAGAAATATCTATCAGACGAATCTTTGGTAATACCTTTCTAAGATATAAAGGTAAACAAATAGTGTTAAGTAAAGTAGGATTCAAAGACAGGATCCTAATATACTTGGGAACTGGAATTAAAAAGGAAGAAAAGTATTCTCAATTATTCCAGTAAATCTCGAGGACGAGATTTTTATTAAGTTGGGGAGAATGTAACGACTCTCATCAAAAGTCATAATTATTAAATTAATTTGACCAATAGGAAACTCTAATTGAGACACCCAAGTGATTCTGAACAAACCCTAAAATTTTCATAATAATCAGATTCAGGATCAGGGCCCCTAAAACTCAGGGGGGGTAAACCCTAGTTAACGATTATCTAAATTACGTGCTGTCCAAGTTGAATTAATGAAATTCGTCGACTCAGCTGAGCTAGTCCCACACGTGGCAACTCTATAGAAAAATATAGGTCTCACGCGGCCCGCGTGAGGATAAGCCAAAACTAAAGCGGGCCGCGTAAGGGTCAAATTTTGGCTATAAATAGAGGACAGTGGGACTTGATTTCTGGAAGAAGAACGACGAAGAAATTCCAATTCTACACGGAATTATGCTCTGTATACTCCAATTAACACACACAGGCACTAAATTGACGCCGCAATCAGGGTATTAGCACAATCGCTATTACGATTCATTTTCCGACGATCAATATATCCAATGAATGTTTAAGTGCCGCCCACATTAGGGTTATACTTTATCGTTCGTCATTTATTTGACGGATCATCGTTAATTCGATGGATGAAGTATTATACTTTGTCGTTCGTCATTAATTTGACGGATCATCGTTAATTCGATGGATAAAGTATTGCACTTTGTCGTTCATTGTGATGGTTGATCTCGTAAGTTATCGTAAATGCTGGATTGATTACTAATCCCGAATTGTGTGCTTATTCTTGAATTTAGGATAAAAGGCTAAATCAGTAGGCCAAACTCTGCCCGTATAAATCTGCAATGTGAGTCATTCTTCTTTTCTCACAGTTTGTGAGTTATTTTATCAAATATTTTACAATACCTCAAATTATTTTCAAGGTTATAATTACAGGGACTAAGTCGTGGATATCTTGAATTATTGGTTAGTGGGGTATTGTGCACATTACTAATTCTCACCCAGTTAGGTTCATTGACCTACTCGGGATAATCACTGTTGGGTTCATTGACCTACAGGGATAACCGTCACTATTTAGGTTCATTGATCTAAATAGTGGTATGACCATCGTCACCATTGTGACATGTCACCATTGTGACAGAATGCCAGATAAAAATAAGATAGAAGCCATTGTAATCGCTCTTATGCTGTAATTGATAACTATGCATCATTATGCAAAATAGAATGATTCACTCAGTATTTCCCGCTGACAAAACCTTTTTCAAACATGTTTCAGGTGATCTGTTGTAAATCAGGAAAAGTGCTGGGGAGCATTTCAAGCTTAAGATAGTGGCTCATTATAAAATAAAGCAATAAATTTTGTAACATAAAGATTTCCTAGAAAAATCATACTATTGTAAATTATCGGGGTTTATCCCGAATTGTGAAATAAAATAATCGGGGAAAAATTTTAGCTTTAAACGATCCTGTTTCCGCTGTAAAACTCAATTAAATAAATACCGCAGTTGCCGCGGCTCCTGAAACGGGTCAAACCGGGTCGTGGGCCGTGACAGAAAAAGGTGGTATCAGAGCCACTGGGTTAAGCTAATTAAGTATTTAGAAATACTTAATTTTTCCTGATTACTATTATATGATTATGTGTTTTATTAACTGACTATTTGTTAATTTTAATATGGGCATATTTTTATATATACTGTAATATTTGTTGCTCTATCATCGTTAATTGAAAAACATTATATATAAATTTATTTGATTAATATATGGAATTACCTAATATAGTATTACTATATTGTGGTAAAGAAATTATATTTTTATGTTTGAAGTATACTCTTATTTAAAATTATTGTTTAGTTATTTATTATTAATAATTTTATTATTAATAATAGTGGTATTAAGATTATTTTTTTAAATACTAAGATTATTATCAAAGGCAGATATTGGATAACCTAGCCTTAGTTAGGCATGGACTGATCACCTATGCTTAAACAAGGCAGCACTAACCAATATCCACCATGATAATGAATAGTTAATATATATAAATTAAGTCATCATACTTAGTTAGTATATAGATTTTTATATGTTAACTACTGTAATAGTAAATATAAATCTTTAAATATTCTGATTTAAAGTTTAGTATTTTTATCTACAGTCTAGAAAATTTATAAATAAATTACAAATAAAACCTAGTATGTTTTAATTTTCAGTTGGGTTGGTAGTATGAAATACTATTTAAAAAGTTGTTCTATAAAATTTTGTTATGACTTAGTAATTGTGTGTATTTTGCTAAACAACATGAGTGATCTGTCGGAAGCCCTTCAGAATTTAAATCTCTATCCAGTAAGAATAGAAGTTTCCAGAGATTTCAATAGGTATATACCAGATATAGAAGAACCTATAGAATTCAATGCTTTACCTCTTGAAAAACCTAAGCATAAGAAAATGGAAATTGGGGAAAGTTCTAGGCAAATGGAGGGACTACCATCTCAAGAAGAACTAGATTTTATAATGGCAACCGATGATACTATTGAGCCTGTTAATGAAAATAATTTTATGAACTTAGAACCATCTATTCCAAACTCTTCTAATCACTGGAATATAGACGAATGGTTGGATAATGAAATACTGTTACAAAACCATCCCTATAGGCTTTTTCCTAAGTACAATCCAGAACCTTTACCAAATTTACCAATAAGTAACGAGAATAGGACTGAACTCCATCATTTTGACAACATGGATGCTGGGAATAGGATCCAAGAGACTTTGGGACAAATCTCCTGGAAATACGATGAGAAGAAATGCCGCTACTAGAACATCATCTGACAAAGTATAGGGGATTATGAAACTATGGTTGTATAATAGTAACAGTAAAATCAGTATGTGTAAATTAAATAATAAAACGGGTGTATATAGAAACATGATATAAGGAAATATTAGAAAAGTTACAATTTTGTTTGTATATTCGTTTATATGATTATGTGCAACTAAATTGTGACATTGAATTATTTCCTTTATACTAATTATGTATATATAAAATAAATATCAGATGGAAAACGCTAATAATGAACCAGTTAATGAGGGTAATCAATCTGAGCAACTATCAGGGAATCAATATGTGACTAGGCAAGATATAGAAAATATCATTGCTCAAGAGATAGCCAACACTATTCCAGAAATAGTTGCTCAAGGGATAGCCAATGCTATTCCAGCAATCATTGCTGCTGTTAAAAATCCAATCGAACCGCAACAAGTTGTTCCTAGTAAACGCATTTCTGAAGATAATTTCAGTAATAGCGTAAATGGAGGTAATAATCATGTTAACCATGATAATGAACCACGGCAAGCTCCGCTCCCTAAGAAAAGGAAAGTTGCAACGCCTGGTTGCACTTACAAAGAATTTCTTGCTTGTAAACCCACTGAGTTTGCAGGCAATGAAGGAGCGACTGCAGCACTGCGTTGGTTAGAGAAAACCGAGGCAGTAATTGCCATAAGTAAATGTGCTCAGGATGATCAGGTTATGTACGCTTCAAACCTTTTCAAAGAAGTAGCGCTCGAATGGTGGAATACAATGTTACAGGCAAAAGGAAGAAGGATGGCGTATGCTATGAACTGGGAAGAATTTAAGAGTCTTGTAGAAAGAAAATTCTGTCCTGAATATGAAAAAGATCAAATGGCAAATAAGTTTCTAACCCATAGGATGGTAGATGTAGATTGTCGAGGGTATACTACGACATTCTTCGAATATGCTCGAGTAGTACCAACCCTGGCTTCGCCAGAACCGGTACTTATTTCTCGTTACATTTGGGGATTAATTGGTGAGATTCGTAATATCGTCAAGGCTGCGAAACCTCGCACGATTGATGATGCAGTAGAATTAGCCAATACTATGACTGATGAGCTAGTACGGACAAGAGAAGAAAATAGAAGGAAGGAAGTAGCCCAAAAGATTACCCAAGAATTCAGTTCGGGTAACCATAACCATTTCAAGAAAGGAGGGAATGGGCAATCTTCTACTAATCCATTTTGCAATTTTTGCAAAAGGAAGCATTTTGGAAAATGCAAAGGATATTGCAATTTTTGCAAGATTCCAGGGCATCAAGAAGAAGATTGTAGGAAGAAGAAATTTTCAGTTTGCTACAACTGTAGAGAAACTGGACATCTTAGGCCAGATTGTCCAAAACTGAATAAATCATTTGATAATCAAGTCAAACCAGCAGAAGGAGCAAAAAGGAATGCGAGAGCCTTTCAGCTGACTACTCATGAAGCCGAGATGATTCCAGATGTGATAGCCGGTATGTTCTTAGCTTACAATGTTTACATGAAAGTATTATTCGACTCTGGTGCAAACCAAAGTTTTATAAATACTTTACTCTGCCAAACTCTTAACTTACCGTTAACCAGCATTAGATAAATTTCTATATTAGAAACGGCAGATGGGAATTCAGCTAAAATAAATAAGGTTATGCAGAACATAGAAATAAATTATGAGTTTTCTGCAACCCTATTATCTATGAAATTAGTTGAATTTGATGTTGTGATCATTATCTGTGATCAGAATTTCTTAGAAATTCAATCAACCATCGGAGAAGTAATTATGATTACAGGAGATAAACCATGTAAGCCTATGAAGTTCATATCAGTAATGGAAATTGCTAAATTATGAACGAAGGCAAAGGAATAGTATATATGATTTTAGTAATCATTAATACTAAAGATACAGAATTTAAGGAAATTTCTGTGAAATCCGAATACCCAGATATATTTCCAGAAGATTTACCTGGATTACATATAGATAGAATTTAAAATTCATCAAATTCCAGAAATTTTACCGATAAGCCAGGGAACCTTATCGGTTAGCACAATATTGGTTATTAAGAAAAAGAAAAGCTTTACTCCAAAATTTTTGAAGAATAAATTTTAGCTGAAGTGCAATTTTAGGTCATATGATGAATCATGAAGGTATTCACTTAGATCTTGCTAAGATAGCAGTAATTACCAAATGGAAGATTCTGTAAACCGCAAATGGAAATTAGGAATTTTGTAGGTTTAGTATTATAGACATTAAGGAATTGAAGATTTTTTTTTTTTTTGAAGTATAAGGTAATACTTCAAAGCTATGATTTGGATATATGTTAATACAACGCAAAAAGGTAATTGCGTATGCCTCAAGGCAATTGGAAAAAGTATGAAGAAAATTTTATCACGCATAATTTAGATATTTAGAACCACAATTTTGCCTTAAGATTTGGAGATATTATCTGTATGGAAGTAAGGATACTATCTATACAGATTATAAGAAGTTAAGATATATATAATTGGGCAAAAAGAATTTGAGGCAAAGAAGATGGATAAAAATCCTAAATGATTACAACTGTGATATTCAGTATCACGAAGAAAAGGCTAAAAACGACTAAAGATCGGCAGAAGAATTATGCAGATAATAGATAAAAGTCGTTGAAGTTCGAGTTGGAGACAAAATACTATTTCCTTGGAAAGGAGTTGTTAAATTTGGTAAGAAAGGAAAGCTAAGACCAAATTATGGAGAATCATTTCCAGTAATTCAACATATTGGATTAGTTCATTATAGTTTACAACTACCAGGAAGGTTAGTTGGAATACATGATATATTTTATATATCCAATCTCAAGAAATATCTATCAGACGAATCTTTGGTAATACCTTTCTAAGATATAAAGGTAAACAAATAGTGTTAAGTAAAGTAGGATTCAAAGACAGGATCCTAATATACTTGGGAACTGGAATTAAAAAGGAAGAAAAGTATTCTCAATTATTCCAGTAAATCTCGAGGACGAGATTTTTATTAAGTTGGGGAGAATGTAACGACTCTCATCAAAAGTCATAATTATTAAATTAATTTGACCAATAGGAAACTCTAATTGAGACACCCAAGTGATTCTGAACAAACCCTAAAATTTTCATAATAATCAGATTCAGGATCAGGGCCCCTAAAACTCAGGGGGGGGTAAACCCTAGTTAACGATTATCTAAATTACGTGCTGTCCAAGTTGAATTAATGAAATTCGTCGACTCAGCTGAGCTAGTCCCACACGTGGCAACTCTATAGAAAAATATAGGTCTCACGCGGCCCGCGTGAGGATAAGCCAAAACTAAAGCGGGCCGCGTAAGGGTCAAATTTTGGCTATAAATAGAGGACAGTGGGACTTGATTTCTGGAAGAAGAACGACGAAGAAATTCCAATTCTACACGGAATTATGCTCTGTATACTCCAATTAACACACACAGGCACTAAATTGACGCCGCAATCAGGGTATTAGCACAATCGCTATTACGATTCATTTTCCGACGATCAATATATCCAATGAATGTTTAAGTGCCGCCCACATTAGGGTTATACTTTATCGTTCGTCATTTATTTGACGGATCATCGTTAATTCGATGGATGAAGTATTATACTTTGTCGTTCGTCATTAATTTGACGGATCATCGTTAATTCGATGGATAAAGTATTGCACTTTGTCGTTCATTGTGATGGTTGATCTCGTAAGTTATCGTAAATGCTGGATTGATTACTAATCCCGAATTGTGTGCTTATTCTTGAATTTAGGATAAAAGGCTAAATCAGTAGGCCAAACTCTGCCCGTATAAATCTGCAATGTGAGTCATTCTTCTTTTCTCACAGTTTGTGAGTTATTTTATCAAATATTTTACAATACCTCAAATTATTTTCAAGGTTATAATTACAGGGACTAAGTCGTGGATATCTTGAATTATTGGTTAGTGGGGTATTGTGCACATTACTAATTCTCACCCAGTTAGGTTCATTGACCTACTCGGGATAATCACTGTTGGGTTCATTGACCTACAGGGATAACCGTCACTATTTAGGTTCATTGATCTAAATAGTGGTATGACCATCGTCACCATTGTGACATGTCACCATTGTGACAGAATGCCAGATAAAAATAAGATAGAAGCCATTGTGACATGTCACCATCGTCACCATTGTGACATGTCACCATTGTGATCTAAAATTTTTGTCTTTGAGACTCTCTTCAACTTTTCGTCTCAACTCGTCTCTGTTCTCTTCAGTAAATAACTCCGTCAGAGTTAGAAATTCTGAAGTATCAACATTAACATTTTCTTCATCTGAGCAGTCTTCTACTTCAACACGATCATAGAGATCTGCATCTTCCACATACTTATACTTATATTCAACCTTTTGATTCACGTCAAACTCATTCAACTCCTCTACAAAATCAAACTTAACTTCATCTTCTTTCACATTGAACATCTTTAAAACTTCATCCAATGTGTAAGTATGTCTGATCTCCCCCTCTTCAACTTCAGGTTCAATACGCAAGATCATCTTTTCAACAGATTCAACATTTTGATCACCAACAGTCTCCCCCTTTCTAGTTACATCCTCTGTCTCTTCATTCACTACATCATTCATCAGATCATCCGCAGTTTGTTCTTTAGACGTTTCAGTAACCGGTATCCCTGTTGCACCTTGATCATCATCGTTGTCAACTTTATTAGAACTACTTGCAGAAAACACTTTCTCATCATCGTCATCATCATGATCATCTTCATCCTCTTCATCATCACTATCATCAACAATACTTTCTTTCTCACAAATAGCAGGAATCGAAGAAATTGGTTAAGGATCTTCAACAGGAACTACTGCTAACACTATAGCCCCTTTCTCTGATGTACCTTCAGGTTCCTTTCCTTTCTTTTGCATCTCAGCATCTATAGCAGCTTGCTTCTAAGCTCTAACTTCTTCAATGTTAATTTCATCAAACTGCTGCTCAACAGTCTTACCAAGCAACTTCTCTAGCACTTTATTCATCTTATACATCTCGTGCTCTTTCTGTGTTTTAGCTTCTTCCAACTCTTTGTTCTTGAGCTCAAAGTACTTGTTCTGCTCATCTTTACGTTTCTTTTCTTCCATAAGCTCTGCTATTTGAACTTTCATAATATCAATCTCCGCTTCATCAGCTTCGACCTTTTTCAATAGAGCTACATTTTGAGCTTCAACCGTCTTCACATGCTTAACCAGCTTCTTGTTCTCAGCTATCACTCTTTCAACTTTATCATCAACACTTTTAACTTGTGCAGTATTGGCAAAATCAAAATCTCCAATTTCATCAAGACCCATACTCATGTTTGGAGGAACAGGTGGAAAACCTTTCGATCCCGAAGAACCAGGTGTGGTTTGGATGATAGGTTGTGAGAATGGTGGTGTTTGAAATATTCGTTGTGAAGAAGTGATAGGTTGTTCTTGATGAGGTGGTGATAAATGTAGTGGAGATAATTGATGGATTGGTGATGTGGGTTGTTTTGGTGGTGATTTGTGTGGTGATTGAATATGTGATTGATGTGGTATAGGTTCAGGTGGTGGTGATGGTGGTTTATTGACTTCTTGAATAGGTTTCTGGCCCATTAAGATCTTTACTCTCTTTGGTTTCTTCGGAGTTTGCACAAGCTTTCTCACAACTCCTTTCTTTTTACCTTTTGAGCTGGTTTGAGATGCAACCTCTTCTTGCGAAGGCACGTACGACTCATCATCATCTTTTCTACTTCTCTTCTTCTTTTGCTTTTCTTTTGCTGCCTCAGACACTACAATCTTGTAACGTTCAGTTTCATCAATATCCTCATCAGAAGAAGTAGTATCTTTATCAACGTCATCACTTTGAGCACCTTCAGCAACTTGTTCTTTATCCTGTTCATTAAATATATTCAAATCTTTCACCAATCTTTGAGAATTAGGAGATAGATGAACATCAATTCCAACATTAGCTTCAGCTACAGTCTTAGCTTCAGCTTCTTTCTCAACTTTAGCTTCGTTCTCAACCTCTGCTTCTACATCAGATTCATCAATCAGCAACGTTTTAGCTTTCTTTTGTTTCTTCTTAGGTTAAGATGAGGATCCTTCTCCTTGCTGCACTTTCGGAGTAGCCTTCCTAATCCTCTTCTTCTCTTCCTTCACAAACCAGTCATTCCTTGTTGGTTTAAAACCTTCAAGAGCCTTCAGTTCATCAGCATAACCAACTTCCTTCATCTCCTCTTCATTTCTCCAGTTTTGGTGATTAACTGGATCTGGATCCTGATAATTTTTTATCTCTGATTGCACCAAATAAAGCAACTGGATCTTTCGGTTCAGGATGATTTGGATGATAACTAGCTAAACTCTTGATAGAATCATTATCCATGTGAGCAAGAATCAGTAAATCATTATTTTCGTCTCGGACAATGTTTGGATACGCATGATCAATCATCATTTGAATGAACCTTGGATATAACCAAGTCTTTCTATTCGATATGACTTCATCCACCATATAATGAAATACTATGTGCGAGAAATTGTACTTTTTGTTTAGCACGAGAGCCACAACCATATTCATATGATAATCACGCATAGCGTCATAGCTTCCCTTTTGGTGACTAAGACCCATCAAGACATAATGTATCAAGAACTTATAAGGCTTCGTAAACTTCGATTTCAAATAATTTGCAGCATTAAGAGCTCCTGTGTATCCCATTCTCAGCAAACAACCTTTCACCATTCTTTGAGGAAATGTTGTCGGAGTATCTTCTTCATCTTGAAAATTAATCACCTCACGAACGACTGCTTCTGAAATGATGATTGGCTTTTCTTCTCCGTTTACTTCAACCACTGAAGTTATCACCTTCTCAGTTTCATTATACGTGGCATTCATCCAGAAACGTTTAATATGTGACCTGAAAACTGAACGTCTATCAGTCAATGCCTTCTATAATGGAATTCTCCTCATAAATTCCAGAATTTCTGCAAATTCAGACAATTTGGGACTCCGTTCAACATCCAAATCACAACAACTGTTATGCAGAGCATTGAAAATCACTATCGAAGGCTGCAAGAACACAAATACACAAACATATCAAACACTTTGATGAATTTCAATATTTAAAAAAATTCAAGTGAAACATGTAAAATACTGCCTTCAAGAGAAAGGCATTCAAGCGAAAGGCCCCTGTTATGTTTCGCTTGTGTAACACCTCGAAAATTTACGTCCTATGATGTGTTGACACGTGTCATAGGTGTAAACATGTGAAAGAATGTTCTTGAAGGACTAAAGTTGACAAACAATGAAACTATGTAAATATAAGGGTTCAAAGTGTCAACAATGAATAAATATACTTTACAATAACCCTACATGATGTTTATAACCTTAAACGAATAGATCATGGATCATACGAAGCGAATGGTGAAAGAAAGTGAGAGATTACAAACTACAGGGGTTAAATGTGTCAACATGTTAAGATATACCTCTGAGTGACCTTTTAGCAAACCCGAAGCCTTGTAACGATTAATTATGCTCACTAGAATGCACCATAAAAATTTCACCAAGTTTCGTTACCGTATGAGAAAGTTATGATAAAATTCGTGTGTGAGGGTTAGAATCGTTAACATTGAAATTTAGGGCTTTTCGGGTGATCACAAAGTTACCCGAGGACTTAACAAAGATGGTATAAGCCCTAAAGCCCCCATATGTCAAAATTGAAGCCTCATAATGCAAGGAAACATGAGAAAGCGACCTTTCGGGGGACCAAGGACCAAATATGCAATAAAAGAAAATTTGGAAACCTGATCCGGGGTCTAAGGTGGGCCGCGTAAGGTACTTAAGACCTTTACGCGGGCCGCGTGACAGGTACCAGCGACAGAAACTTTGACAGGTGCCTGTTTTCACCTTGTAACCGACTTAAACCTCAAGATTTCGATTCTATGGGCTGCCTAAAGTGGTTTATAGCCTATAGAAGACACATGTTCACATCTTGGATCATCCTAGACTTCTTTGGCAACAATCTATGATGATTAAACTTACTATATAAGGCTCATGTTGCAACATACAACCACACTTCAACTTCTGGACATTTTGAGGAGCACAAGAGTTGATACAAGACTTCCTAATCATCATTAGACACGTGTAAGTATGTTTGACCCTTCTAAATTAAGTCTAGCTTAGTATTTAGCTTAAAAGTCAAACCGTCGTAATTACGGTTTGACTTAGCGATAAAACACAAACGGTCCAGGGTTTTGTCGAAACGAAAGTTGTTATAAGTTGGTAATCATGTGGGCGTTAAACCCTTAAAAGGGCACCCACTGATTCCAATCCTAACCAGGTTGTTTGTCGAGTCAAACTTCTTTCGAAAAAGTCAACAGAATCATTAATCATGTAATTAACGATACAGAAGGCGTGTAATATGTTTTATCATTCATATAACTTGAAAATAAGTATAATAACTTGTCTAAGCTTGTTTGATTAGACAACTTCCTATTTTGAACCGATTCGGAGCCGAAAGACGCATAGTTTGACTTTCTGCTTTGACCTCGATTCTGACCCGGTTTTGATAGATTTAGACATGCCTTAAAGTTCCATTAGGACCTTGTAACATGTTAGTATAAACCTCTGTGGTTGTTACCTTGATTGTCCAATTCGTTGCACGTTTCCGTTAAATTGCCAAATGTTGACCATATTGCCCTTATGATCATAAAACGAGATTTTTGAAGATGTGAAAGGACAATAACCTTTGTTACTGATTATTAATCATGTCCCTAAAATTTCACATCAATCGGAGGTCTAGATTAGGAGTTATGCTTAATGACGTAATTATAACGATTCTTAGTAATTAAACGACGTCATTAGCATAAAACCTATCTAAACCCAATCTTTGACACCAAAACTTTTACCCACTGATGTAATATAATATTTTGGGATTTTTGAAGATTTTTAATTATTTTTAAACTGATCATAAGCTAGGATTAGTGCCTTAATTCGGTTAATACCGAATATACCCTTTTTGGCCATAAAATGAGTTTTACAAATCCTTTTGATGCCAATCTAATTGCTACTGATTTTAAATAATAAATGAAGTATTTTGAACCTTTTAAATTGATCAGAAAACTCAAAATCCTATTTTAACCCGTTAATCGCTTAAAACGACGTTATACGCGTATTAAACGCATAGTAAGGGTTTAAAACCATTTTGTCACGAAGGACTTAACACCAACTGATATGACCTGATAAATTAAGCCATTTTACTGATGTATTCAGACCCGGTTCACAGAAACTTAATTAATTCCTTTTATAATCTTTAAAATGACCAAAATACCCCTACGGGGCTTAATATGAGATTAAACTCGTTTTGGGCATAATGGAAGATATCCTACTGATATCACAACATATTTAAGGCATGTTAACTTACAAAACCTGTTTAGGACTCTCATGGTTACCCGTTACGCTTCATACGCGTTCGGTTCGGTTTATGTAACTAGTTTACATAAATTAGCCGAAACGGGTCAAACCTTATCGGTTTTATCTCAAAATCCAGAATGTGTATAATATACCCATATTAAGCAAGTCTTCAAACTTGTCGGGTCTAAATCACATTCTATCCGGTCTTCGCTTAATCGTGCGTACGAACCGTATCTTTAATACTAACCGGTCTAAGCTTAAGCTTAACTAAAGACCCGTTAGGATTCTAATAGGTTATTATAAACCTTCGTTCCAGATTAGGAGAACCAGTAAAAGATACTTGCACTCGCTGATTGTGATATATACTTGCTCAGGTAAATACTTTTAACTTATTTTCCCTTATACGGGCTTGGGGTACGGTATATAAAATACCGCTTGGTCGGGCATTCGACCTTAATCGTTTTGGGGGTTAAGTATTATCGAGATGACCGTTTAAATTGTTTTGTTTGCTTAAAGCCTTTGGGGGGTTAATGACCATGTCCCGGATATCCCTGGCATCATTTTACGAAATGGCCACGACCTTAGCACACAGGTGTAGGCGTACACCTGTCAGTGTCTCATATAAATAATGTGGTGTGTCTATTGATCTTTAACCCGGCTCGATCTGGGCTACTGAACGCATAAGTAACATGTAAATCCTTTACAAGAATTATATTCAAATAATTATCCCAAGTTATAAAATATTATTTGTGCCTTGTGCCTTCAATGCATTTTCTTAAACTCTTTTCAAAATGAGTCGGTTGATTGTATTTACCAGTGTAAACTGACGTATTTTCTCAAAAAGGTTAAGTGCAGGTACTACGCGTAATAGGCTGGCTTTTCTCCTAGCATCCACAATAAGTCTCGCAAGCTTGGATGTCATAGACTGTTGAACATTGTTTCCTTTTTATTTTGATCTACCTGTGGATTTAAATTCAACTATTTGTGATACTTAATATTACAATATTGTTTGGTTGAAATGAATCTATACTTTGCTTCCGCTGTGCATTTAAATATTGTGTTGTTTGACTATTATGTTGCCAACCACGTCACGATACTCACTTACCGGGCCCACCGGTAAAACGTGGAAATCTGGGGTGTGACAGGTTGGTATCAGAGCCAACATTGAGTGAATTAAACACTAGCCTTTTGTGTTTAATCTCAATGACACAATTGCACATTCCTAAATATTCGAGTGTAGACAAAGAACTTAGGAATAATCCAAAATGTTTTTATTTTATTTTTAACTTTGTCCTTTATTTTTCCTTGTTGTTACCTTTGTTTATATGGACAGGTTTAACAATGTCGCCAAGATTCAGGCGAGGAAGTCGAGGAAAGGAGCCAATGAGCGCCCCTAACGACCACGAGGCCGGGCCTTCGGGCCGGCGAACTCCTTCTTCTACAAGGAGTGCAGATCCACGAGAACCTTGGAGGATTTACGAGGAGCCTTCCAGACGATCTACTTCGTATAGCTCAACACCTCCATATCATCACTCCTATGGGCCTCAGTCTGAGAATGAGCCCAACAATCCGCCACCTTCATACATACCTTTACAATGATCATCATCGCACCGTTCCTTCGACGACCCTACTCCTGTCTTTCGGGGCCAGTTTAACCCGGCGGACTATCTACCAGAACAAGGGGGCTTTAACCCACTAGGACCGGAGGATCATTTTTCAGGTGATCAAGCGATGGACATGGACGAGGATACAGATCCCGTCGAGCCTACAACCGGAACCCCGAACCATCCTGTTGAGATCTCTGATGGTTCGTCTTTTCACGGAACACCATACCAAGGTCCGGATAGTCACCAGGCACGATTCGAACGGTGTGAGTGGTACTATACGCCATCTTACCATTCATCACCTCACCAGCAGCCGCAACAGCAGCAGCAAGATCCCTCTGGGGATCCACGTTTCGTGGCAGTCACGCCACCGCCACCACCACCGCCAGTTCATCTAGAGCCTCCAGCGCCACCAAGACGTAGGAGGACTGGCGCACGGATGTCAGCACGAGGAGGGGAGTTTCATTTCAGTACCCCTCAACACTCTAGTGGCAGCCACTACCCGCCAATATATGAAGACCCACAGATGGGTGGACCTTCAGTTCCAGTTTCAGAGGTGAATTCGGCACCTATTGCACCGCCATCACCGGGTTTTGGTAACCCTATCCCTGCATATACTGCTCCGGCAGCTTACAACCCATACGGACCGCCAGCATACCATAACTATAACTATGCCGAGGTCGACCCATACCAAGTGGCAGCAAACTACCTTGCCCAAAATCTTGAGGGACCATATGGAACCCCTTGGGGAATGGGATATCCAGCTCGTGGGTATCAAGTACCTGCTCAGCCGCCGCCACAGTACCAGCCACCACGGTTTTCTCCACCAGAGCAGGAGGATCTCCGTCAAAGACTTGGCAGGGTTGAGCGAGACCTCCAGAGAGAGCGTAAGAAGAATGAGGGATTCATGAGTGGTTTGGCAAGTTTGCTGAAGGGAAAGAAGAAACGGGATCGTTAAATCCCAATATGTATTATTGTATTTCCTTGTTTAAATCAAGTCCCTACGTGGACATTTATTTATGTGTGTATGTAGTCCCTGCGTGGACATCTATCTTTGTACTTAGTCCCTACGAGGACTTGTCTCTATTAGTCCCTGTGTGGACATTTACTTTTGTAAACTGTCCCTGTGAGGACATGTATTATCTGTATAGCTCCTGCGTGGGCAAGTGTTTATGTGAAAAGTCCCGTTTAGGGCAAAGTGTACTACTTTTAAATTTTAATGGAATGTAAGTTTATAAATTTCATCTTTGCTATGTTATGCATAGTTAAATTATATATGAAATAAATAAATCGGAATCATTCCTTTTAAAATCTATCTGCCTATGTTATATTTTTAATTTAGGATCTTAAAGGTATAACCTAGCCTGCATGTCATTTTAAGACCTGGCCAAGATGGTAAAACCCGTTAAAAGGATTCAAATTCCTGTTAACATCTGAAAACATGTTAACACTCCTGGCAGACATGATTCGTTAAAAACACACGTGTTATTATTATATATGGATCTTTTCAAAGATCCCAAACCCACCTAAATGATCTCTGAATCATGGGTTAAATCATTAATATATATGATTAGTTCTTTTTACCATCCATTGGTAATAGAATGCCTACGGGCCCTTCTCATTTTCATATGAGACAAAAGACAGTAATAGTCTGTGACCCTGTCTGATAAAGGTAATGAACTTTGTTCAAACCTTCATGCTTTGATTCTCTAAAATCATAGCTTATGATTTAAATTGTCCCTGTGACAAGGCCTTATGTGCTAATAAAACGGTTATTGTTTTATAATTAGGATAAATTATGATTGAAATCCTAAATAAATGTGAGTAATAAATTAACCATATATGGTCTACGTTTACCACGGTTAGTAACTTGCCATAAAAGACAATTCTATAATAAACTCACCAATAAATTATTGTCGATATGTAACAGTTCAAGCTACATGGCAGACTCAAACAAGGTCAATAGTCACCCAGGGAGAGAGCATGATAATGCCCGAGTAAATGTAGCGGGTGCAGAATTACAGGCAATGATAGATAATGCCGTAAATCGAGCTATGGATAGACAGCTCCATGAATCCAGTGGTACCCGTGCAAGGACCCAATCTGCACCACACTCTAGAACGCCCTCCAGGACCCACACTGCCCACAACAGTAATTCTCACCACTCATCAAACCAGAGGAGTGCTCCATCCCAAAGAGTCGTACAGAATCAAGAACCCCGTAATAAGAGTTGCTCCTATAAGTACTTCGTTTCGTGCAAACCCAGGGATTTCACTGGGGAAAAAGGAGCAGTAGATTGCATGACTTGGTTGGACGAGATGGATACTGTTGTGGATATCAGTGGTTACAATAATAGGGATATTGTGAAATTCGTGTCACAGTCTTTTAAGGGTGAAGCATTAGCTTGGTGGAGATCTCTTATCCAAGCTACGGGGAAAGTCCCGTTGTACAACATGACCTGGGAACAGTTCATGGCGCTGATCAAGGAAAACTACTGCCCTCAACATGAGGTGGAGAAAATTGAAGCTGACTTCTTGTCGCTGGTCATGAGAAACCTAGACTGTCTGTCCTACCTTACCAGTTTCAACACTTTGTCAAGATTAGTTCCATATTTGGTAACTCCGGAACCCAAACGTATAGCCCGATTCATTGGGGGTTTGGCCCCGAAGATCAAGGCAAGTGTAAAGGCCTCCAGACCAGCTACTTTTCGGTCCGTAGCGGACATATCATTGTCTCTTACCTTGGATGCGGTCAGGCTGAGATCGCAGAGGAACACTGATACCGAAAAGAGGAAGCGTGAGGATGACAACTCACGACGTTCAGACAAGAAGCAGAAGGGAAACAATGACCATAAGAAGGGGTCAGGATTTAGGAAGGATGGTCAGCAGTCGGGTGAAAAACCCAGATGTAAAATCTGCAAGAGGCAGCACTTTGGGAAGTGCAGGTATGAATCGAATTCGAATTCACAATCGAAAGCTTTTGCATGTGGGTTGTGCAAGTCCAAGGAACACAAGATCTTGGAGTGCAAAAAGATGAAGGATGCGACCTGCTACGGTTGCAATGAAAAGGGGCACATCAAGACCAATTGCCCAAAATACGCCAAGAAGCCTGAAGAGGCTAAGAAGACCAATGCTAGGGTCTTCAGGATGGATGCTAAAGAAGCCGTCAAGGACGACAATGTGATAACAGGTACCTTTCTCGTAAATGATGTTTATGCGTGATGCGTGATGCGTGTGAAGTGTCGTATATATTAGGTGTATATTTTAAGCCCTTTTTAACACTTATTTTAGCCAAGTTTTAAATTTATAAAACACGATATTTTACTAACACTAAACACACATATGGGCAAGTGCACCCATCGTGAGCGTAGTATAGCGTTGGTAAGATACCGAGGTCGTCCAAGGACACAAGAGCTTTTAGTACCGGTTTATCCTCAACGTCTAATCAAAATAAAAAGTTTAGAAAAATGTTTTAAACTAAGAAAAGATAAAAACTAACTAAAATGCTGAAAAATAAAAAAATAAAAACAGATAGACAAGATGAATCACTTGGTTCCGACTCATATCTAGTATAACCTTTGATTATTTCCGCACTTTTGCACATAATTAAGAGATTATCTTAGTTATTGTAGTAGGCCCCTCTTTTGAAGGTGACGTTACCCTCACCCCAGTAGTTTGAGTCAGCAAGGATACAATCCTAAAAGGGTGGATTATTGGAAGATAATGAATTAAGTTATTAATGCAGTATTGTGGTAGGCCCCGCTTTTGGCGGTGACGTTACCCTCAGCTAAGTAGTCTGAGTCAGCAGGGATACAGTCCTAAATAGCCGGGTTATAGTATTAAAGTAGTTAACTTATGAGGGGATCAAAGAGTTTGGACCCCCGCCATCCAATACCGTGAAGTATTGAAGGAGATCCTACTAAATTTGACCCAGGTCCATTGCAGGACCTCTAAACGCTGAACAATGGCAAGACCTTTATCAAACCGTTCCTTTAACCCCCGACCAGGTAGCCAACATACCTCCATATAGACCGTGGAGATATGAATGGTGAAAATCCTTTATTTTATATAGACAGTAAAATAATGCCAAGACACCACGGACAAACGATAAGGAAAGATCACCTTCAACATAAGTAACTAGTTATTAAAGTCATTAATACAAAACCAAATAAAAAGTGCAAAAGATTAGAAATAAAAAGTATTATACTAGACACTTTGTCTTCACCAAGTGATGTAAGAGACTTAGGCAAACATGGCCTTGATTGTCAAGAACTCTTACGATCAATCTTGGATCCCGAGACGACTCACACACTCTACGATGGACAATGGATGATGGTGGTGGATGATGGTGTTGTGATGGTGGTGGGTGGTGGATGAAGTGTGAGAGAGGTGGTGTGCCAAGGGATGAGTTAAAATGAATCCAAGCACTCCTATTTATAGGCTGAACAGAGAGCTGGGCACGGCCCCGTGTCCGCTGGGCACGGCCCCGTGCCTGTCTGACACTCTCTCTCCTCATTAATTGTAATTCGCAATTACAATTAATGCGCCTGCTGTACTTTCGACACGCCCCCGTGTCCGCTGGGCACGGCCCGTGGTGGGCAATAGAAGCTTCTATAGGTTTGTCTTTTCTGCTGCTTCTTGGGCACGGCCCCGTGCTGGCTGAGCAAGGGGCGTGTTCAGCCTTCTGCCTTCTCTATTTTGCTTGGGAAGGTGCCGTTGAGGGGTCGGGCAGTCCACTTATGTTCCTTTCCTTGTATTTATGTTGAAATTAGCTGTCTTTTTGCTTCTTTTGTGTTTTTGAGCTCATTTAATCCTGAAAATACAAAAGGAAGACAAAAACACTCTTTTTCCAATATTAGTACTTAAAAAGGGTTAGTTTTATGCCTTATTTGATGTAATTTATATGTTGCATTTTACACACATCAAATACCCCCACACTTGAACTTTTGCTTGTCCTCAAGCAAAACTCTTCAATATGTGGCTTACACTCCCAAATGGAATAGGTAGAAGAGAAGGTTTTGGGCTTGTTCGTAGAGTGTCGGGATGTCCAAGATCTTTTTGGGTTTTATTTTTATTTATTTACAATCCTATTCGTAATGATTTATTTAGAACGTTTCATAGGAGAAATTACTTATTTGGGCATAACATGCCTTTTTAAAATTCCATCTATATACAAGTTCACATACCTCACGGGAGAAATCACTCACACTCGGCCGAAGGTGTATTTTTAGTGAATCACTCGAGAGCGGCATGGAACTTATTCCTACCATATGCTTGCCAAGCAATCAATCCTCCTCCTTTTTAACTTTTATACCTTTGTAAATATCAAGAGGACTTTGTGGGTTAAGGGTTAGGCTTGGGTTAAAGGTAGGTGGTTGGGATAGTGGTTAGTGGTTAGTAGAAAAAGGGCGAAAAGCGTAACAAGTGTCGGTTTTCGTAAGACTTTCTATATATATATATATATATATATTTTTTTTGTAACTTTTTATTTTGATGAAGCTTTTATTCAAACAAAGTTATTTTTGATGAACTTGTTTGTTTATTTTCTTTTTGCTTCATCATCAACACATTTTTTTTTTTGAATGATCATACGAAAAAGAACCGAACTTGTTACTAAAACAAAGGGTTAAAAAAAATTAAAAAAAAATTTTGGTGGGTAAAAGGGTTTTTGGTTTGGGTTATGAAATGAATAGGTTTAGGCTCAAAGGGGCTAACTAGGGGGATTTTTGGGTAGGTGGTAAAAGAAAAAGAAAAATAATGGTGTAGAAATAAAAAGGGTTAGTCCTAATGCCTCCATCATTTACTTACTCGGGTTTAAGTTGATAAGGACCGGGAATGTATCGTCATGGCAAGTTCTAGAGTTGTAAGAACCAAGCGGCTATTCACACAAGAAACGAAAAATGAGCATTTAGTCTAATGATATGTAATTGTATGCTCAATAAAGGCTCAAAACTCACTTTTGTGGGAATGGGTTTTTATGTGATCAAGTATATATAATCAAATTTCAACTAAGTTTGTTATGCCTTTTCATAATTTTCTTATGTTGGTTCTTTTTATCACTACGCTATCGGTTGTAAATTCGTAAAAATATAACCTTTTTGAGAACTTGAATTTCCCGAGTTAAACCTAGACAAGTAAAAAAAATGAAATTTTTGAAAAAATATTTGGGGTGATTAGCGGTTCCAATAGAGTTTTGTGTAAGGCTTGTATTTAGGACTTGCAAAATTCAAGGTTTTAGCATCCCCCCACACTTAAATTACACATTGTCCTCAATGTGTCCCAAAAATAAATTTTTAGGTTGATTAGATGTGTAAAATGGTGTTAAAAAGAAAAAAATTCGTGTTACTGGCAACCTGGACACGACCCCGTGTTGAGTGGGCACGACCCCGTGTTCAGGTGCCAGTAACGAGAACTTACAGAAGGTGAACACGGGGGCGTGTTGAGTGGACACGGCCCCGTGTCTGACAAAAATCTGCAGGTCAGTTAACCCAACAGCAGGTCTGGGAGGTGAGCACGGGGGCGTGTTGGCTGGACACGTCCCCGTGTGGACAGTCTGAAAGCCTGAAAAACAGGTTTCTTCCCCCGTTTTTTCCATCCTGGTCCTATAAGTGCTGAGGCTTAGCATTCCAAACCTCGGTTGGTACCTGTTTCATCACTTAATACCACACCAAGCAACCTAAACATCCTACATTACCATAGTTAATTGTTCCAAGCATAAAGTAGAAAAAAGAAAAATAAAACGGAAAATAAAAGAAGTCAAGGAAAGTAAATTGTTCAACATTTGGCTCGCAGGCCACCAATTGTTCGATAGATAAAGGGACTTAAACCTGTGGGCTTGCCATCAACCTGGTCTTGCTCCTCCATACTCCCTAATCCATGTCTTCATCGCTATCATCACCCTCATCCCCATGCCCCGCCATATACTCTCGGATGCTTCCGATATCGTCTTGTATATCATTGATGTTGCGTTCAATAGCTCCGACCCGTTGGTATGTGTTGTTGGCGAGGTTGTAGGTGTTCCTGGTACACATAAGGTTTTCCTGCATAAGATCATGTAAACTTTGAAAATTAGGAAAACCACCTCCTTGTGAGGAGGATTGACCCGGATCGCCATGGGGTTGATACTGGTAGTGGGGAGGTGGTGCGTGCAGAACTAGGGCCTCTTGCGGGTTCCATGCATAACCTTGCGTCCTTTGGAAGCTCACCGTTCTGTCTTCCGCCTCATAAAGTAAGTTCATGGCTCGGCAAATGTGATAATCAACTCGTCCCGACCATGGGCTTCTTTCAAAGGACCTTGGAATTCGCGTGTAATGCTTGAAAAGACGGTACACCCATCCCCCGAAGAAAATAGGAGTTGGTGCACTAGCAAGGCGGTTGTGATGCATGTTTCGGAGCATGAGGAACGGAACATCGAGCGGCCTGCGGTTGTGAATGCAGTGGAGGACAAGCAAATCTCTTAACCCAACGACGCCACCACTGTCATGCCTTTGGTTAAGAGAGTAGCCGAGGAGCCTATGAATGTATCTGTATAGCGGATCCCTCAGCTTGGTACTCTTAGTGTTGCTCGGATTGTAGAACCCTTCCCAATCTGAGCCCACATGGCTTGGCTTTCGTTGTCTTCAACCTCTCTCAATCCCCCTGTACTTTCTTCGTTTCCCGCATCCTCTTCCGCATACAACCCGATAATCGACCCGAATTGTGCCATGGAGATCGAATACCTCGTCCCGCCACACCGGAATGACACCCCGTCACTATCGAACGGGTCGCACCTTGAAGTGAATGTAAAGGTGCTGTAGAATTCCAAGGTGCATTCATGGACGGAACGGAGTCGGGTTGTTAGTGCGACTCTGAGTGGTCCCGTGACAATGTTGTTGAAACGGTCAATTTGATTCACCATGGTTAGCAGTTCTGTGCAAGCCTGCCTCGGGTGTTCCTCCGGCCTTGTTTGAAGAAGCTCGTATCGAGCTCTTGCATCTAACTCATTGGCGTTGAATCTTGTAAACTTCCTGGCCATCTGCAAGAATACACCAAAAGTTAGCACGAAACAGAAATGTTTTCGGACAAAACTGCAAACAGCGGGCTGGACACGACCCCGTGTCCAGAGGTCTGTTACTCAAAAACTTCATTTTTCGACCCGGTTTCGAAAACTTGAAAATTTTTTGGTCCACTAGGTGCGGTTTCCCCCGAAAATGAAACCCTAAACACCGTTTTTCCCAAAATATCCCGTTTACCCCATCAATTTTATCTTTTTCGGTTCAAGAACAAGGGTTTGGGGGTTTTTGTAAGAAATCGGGTGAATCTATGAACAATACAAGTGTATTTACTTTCCTCAACACTAATCTAACTAAATGCAAACAGATTTAGGCAAAAAATTTTAGGTTCGATCCGGATGAACTTCAAGAACCCTAGATTTTTCCCCAAATTTGTGGTGTTTTAACTACATGCAAGTAACTAATCTAACTACTATGAGTGATAGAATCATACCTTGACGTTGTTAGATCGATAGGAGACGTCGAAATTTCACGAAAAATCGCCTGGAACCAGAGCTGTTGTGGGGAAACGGGGCGTGTGGAATGAAGAAACTGTTTTGAAAAAGGGGTTTTATCCCGTCTGCAGCGCGAACACGGCCCCGTGTCCAGCGGACACGACCCCGTGCCGAGCGAGTTTTAAAAAATATATATATATATATATATATATTTTTTTTAGTGCTCGTGTGAGTGCCCCTTTTCCCCATAAGCTATGGTTAGAAAACTTACTGCTTTATTTTGTCGTCTCAATCGTTCGTAACTTACCAGGCATGATGTTTTTATTCTTCCACCGTTTGAAGCGAGATTTCTTCTTCCTCATCCTCAATGAATCCTTGATAGAGTTTCAGCCGTTGGCCATTGACTTTGAATGGTGGCCCATTTCGAGATTTAATTTCTACTGCACCGTGTGGAAAAATATGGGTGATGGAAAAAGGTCCTGACCACCTAGACTTCAATTTACCAGGAAACAATCGAAGTCGTGAATTAAACAAAAGAACTAGATCCCCTACCCGAAATTCATTAGGTTTAATATGTTTGTCATGCAAATTTTTCATTCTTTCCTTATAAATTTCAGAGTTTGAGTATGCATAATTCCTAAGCTCGTCTAATTCATTTAATTGACAAAATCGATTTTTACCAGCAAATTCTAAATCTAAGTTTACATTTTTGATTGCCCAGTAGGCTTTGTGTGCAATTTCTACTGGCAAATGACAACTTTTACCATAGACTAGCTTATATGGGGTTGTACCTATTGTTGTTTTATAAGCAGTTCGAAAAGCCCATAAAGCATCGTCTAATTTATCAGCCCATTCCTTTTTATTTAACCCTACGGTTTTTTCGAGTATTCGTTTTAAACCTCTATTAGTCACTTCGGCTTGTCCATTTGTTTGAGGGTGATACGCTGTTGAAACCCAGTGATAGACCCCATATCTTGTTAAAAAAAATTTCAAGTTGATGGTTGCAAAAATGGGTACCTCTATCACTTATTAAAGCTTTAGGTGTGCCAAAACGAGAGAATAATTTTTTCAGGAATCTTACCACGACTCTTCCATCATTTGTTGGAAGTGCCTCGGCCTCGGCCCATTTAGACAAGTAATCTACTGCCACAAGTATATATTTGTTTCCTTTCGATGGTGGGAAAGGTCCCATAAAGTCGAGTCCCCACACATCAAAAATTTCACGAACAAGAATGCCATTTTGTGGCATTTCGTTTTTGGAAGAAATATTACATGTTCTTTGGCAAGCATCACATGTTTTTACAAGACTTTGGGCGTCTTTGTAAATGGTTGGCCAATAAAATCCTGAATCGAATACCTTTCGTGCGGTACTAGCAGCACCATGATGTCCTCCGTATGGACCTTCATGACAATGGCGGAGAATTCTTCGTGCTTACTACCATGTACGCATCGTCTGATGAGTTGGTCGGCACACATTTTGAAAAGATATGGATCTTCCCAAAAGTAGTGTTTCACATCGGCAAAGAATTTTTTTCTTTGATGATGTGGCCATCCTTTTGCGACTATACCGCTAGCTAGGTAGTTAGCATAGTCGGCATACCATGGTTCTTCCTTGTATTCCACCATTTCCAGGGACTCAGTTGGAAATTTTTCATTGATTTGCTCGTCCCTGGTTGCTTCTAAAGCTGGGTCTTCGAAGCGTGAAAGATGATCTGCTGCGGTATTTTCCGCTCCTCTTTTGTCCTTGATTTCAATGTCGAACTCTTGGAGGAGTAGAATCCACCTAATCAAACGTGGTTTTGCGTCTTGCTTCTTGAAGAGATATCGAATGGCTGCATGGTCTGTATAGACTATAGTTTTAGAAAGAACAAGATAAGAACGAAATTTATCAAAAGCAAATACCACAGCTAGTAATTCTTTTTCAGTTGTTGTGTAATTTTCTTGTGCATCATTAAGTGTTTTACTAGCATAATAGATTGGGTGGAAATGCTTTTCTTTTCTCTGTCCCAAGACAGCTCCAACTGCAAAGTCACTGGCATCACACATGATTTCGAAAGGAAATTTCCAATCAGGCGCTATCATGATAGGTGCATTGACTAGCATTTCCTTTAGGGTTAGAAATGCTTGATTGCAATCCTTGTCAAAGATGAAAGGAGCATCTTTTTCAAGTAATTTCGTTAGAGGCCTTGAGATTTTTGAAAAGTCTTTGACAAATCGTCTATAAAATCCGGCATGCCCTAGGAAACTTCTGATAGCTCGTACGGAGGATGGAGGTGGTAATCTAGAAATGGTATCTATTTTGGCTCGATCCACTTCCATTCCTACGCTTGAGATCTTGTGACCGAGTACTATTCCCTTCGTTACCATGAAATGGCATTTTTCCCAATTAAGGGCGAGGTTAGTTTCCTCACATCGGGATAGCATTCGTTCAAGATTATCGAGGCATTGGTCATATGAATCCCCAAAGACAGAAAAGTCGTCCATAAAGACCTCCATTGTCTTTTCTATCATGTCATGGAAAATGGCTACCATGCAACGTTGGAATGTTGCTGGGGCATTACATAGACCAAACGGCATGCGTCGATAAGCAAAAGTTCCGTAGGGACATGTGAAAGTTGTCTTTTCTTGGTCTTCGGGTGCTATCGGGATTTGAAAGTAACCTGAAAAACCATCCAAGAAACAGTAAAATTTATGACCGGATAATCTTTCTAGCATTTGATCAATGAAGGGTAAAGGAAAGTGATCCTTCCTTGTTGCTTCATTTAATCGTCTATAATCTATACATACTCTCCATCCTGTGACGGTTCTCGTTGGTATTAGTTCATTCTTTTCGTTAGTTATTACCGTCATACCTCCTTTCTTTGGAACTACTTGGACGGGACTCACCCAAGGACTATCGGAGATAGGATAGATAAGTCCGGCGTCAAGTAGCTTGATGACTTCGTTTTTAACCACTTCTTGAACATTTGGATTTACTCGACGTTGTGGTTGTATGACCGATTTGTAGTCATCATTCATCAAAATTTTGTGTGTGCACATAAAAGGACCAATTCCTTTTATGTCAACAAGTTTCCAAGCTATTGCATTTTTGTGTTTTTTCAAAAGATTAATTAATTTTTCTTTTTCTAAGTTATCTAATTTAGATGAAATAATTACAGGTAACTTACCATCTTTGTCTATAAAAGCATATTCCAAACCTTTTGGAAGTTCTTTGAGCTCAAGTGGTGGGTCTTTAGGAGACTCCTTATTTGGTTGCTCATTTCGATCAAGAACTTTAAAAGTTTGTTCTATGGCGACCTCTTCTTCAACAAAGTGGTCAATCTCTTCACTTGTATCGGGTGGTTCATCTTCATCTTCAATTAGGGGGTCATTATTGCCGAATGGATATTTCATTGATCGTTCGAGATCGACACTTCTTTTAAATGCCCCTAATTGAAGAGGTAGATTGTTGAACTTCCGGTTTTTCAAAGCTTCATGAGTTTTTACAAATGGTCGTCCCAACACTAGAGGAGCGTCATCGAGGATGACAAAGTCGGTTGGGGTTACCATTTGATTTGTTTGAACCAAGACATCTTCAACTATACCGATAGATTTTATTACTTTCCGATTGGATAGAAAAATGGGTATTTGAATTGGAGAAAAATCACTAATACTTAATTTTTCGAAAATGTAGTTAGGCATTATGTTAACACAAAGATCTTTATCGATTGTGACATTACTAATAAACGAATTTTGAAAGAAACATGGAACCGGTGTGATGTTAATTTCAAATGGGTCTTCTTTTAATAGTGAAGTTTGATCATTAGTTAACTTAACACTTACCGTTTCGTCAATTTTAGTGTTAGTGTTTAACTCTTTTAAAAACTTAGCATGAGTGGGTACTAAACAATGATTTTCGAAAGAAGGTGACAAGAGATTAATTTCTTCAAAATTAGACTCTTCTTGAATTTTAACTTTGTCGGACTCACCTTTTTCGTTGTTTAACTCATGTGTCGGTTTTTCACTTATTTGTTCTTCCATTTTTACATTTTCAGTTATCTTTTCTTTTTTTAGTTCTTCTCTTGCGCGGGACTCCTCTTCCCTTGCGCGAGCTTCTTTTATACATCGATCGATAACTCTAATGTGTTCTAATATCCTATCGGTCACTTCGGTTATAGAAAAAAGAATCGGAATTTTCTAAGCTTGAATCCGGTTGTTCGACCCTTTGTTCCTCATAATACTCATATGAAGTCGATGGTTCGCACCATTGTTCTTCATTGTAAGCATATGATGGATAAGGTTCGTAATTTTGTTCTCCATAATACTCATATGAGGTGGGTTGTTCACGCCATGGTTCCTCATAGTAAGCATATGAAGGTGGTTGCTCATATCTTGGTTCCTCAAAGTATGAGTAAGAAGGCTCATACCTTGGTTCATCAAAATATGAGTATGAGGGAGGAGGTTCATACCTTTAGTCTTCATAGGATGTGTATGAAGTTGATGGCTCGTACCTGGGCTCCTCATAGTAGGTGTATGAATTGGATGGTTGATATGAGTGATTATTTTGAATCGAGCGTGCATTACGACAATTAGTGCAATAATTACCCCTATAATCATCCTCATCATAGGTGTAGTTGTAACCTCCTAAGTATTGATCCATAAGAATCACTCAGCAGACCACAACCGAGTCTCGAGATCAGAAAACAAAAAGAAAAACGGAAACAGAGGCTGGACACGGCCCCGTGTTCAGTGAGCACGGCCCCGTGTTCAGGATCTGTATCTGGGCGTTTTAATTAAATTTACTGATTTCGTTGAGCACGGGCGTGTTCAGTGAGCACGGCCCGTGTTCAAGCTTCTCTTACTGGGTGTTTTTATGAAAATGTGCAGCACGGCCCCGTGTTCAGTGAACACGGCCCCGTGTACAGGTTACTGTAAATGCAAAACTACACTAAAATGCAGAAAAATGTGCGCGCTTTTAAAAAGGTTTTGAAAAACTGATTAGGCCGTCGATTTTAAGCTTTCTTAAAATCCTTGTGTCCCCGGCAACGGCGCTAAAAACTTGATGCGTGTGAAGTGTCGTATATATTAGGTGTATATTTTAAGCCCTTTTTAACACTTATTTTAGCTAAGTTTTAAATTTATAAAACACGATATTTTACTAACACTAAACACACATATGGGCAAGTGCACCCATCGTGAGCGTAGTATAGCGTTGGTAAGATACCGAGGTCGTCCAAGGACACAAGAGCTTTTAGTACCGGTTTATCCTCAACGTCTAATCAAAATAAAAAGTTTAGAAAAATGTTTTAAACTAAGAAAAGATAAAAACTAACTAAAATGCTGAAAAATAAAAAAATAAAAACAGATAGACAAGATGAATCACTTGGTTCCGACTCATATCTAGTATAACCTTTGATTATTTCCGCACTTTTGCACATAATTAAGAGATTATCTTAGTTATTGTAGTAGGCCCCTCTTTTGAAGGTGACGTTACCCTCACCCCAGTAGTTTGAGCCAGCAAGGATACAATCCTAAAAGGGTGGATTATTGGAAGATAATGAATTAAGTTATTAATGCAGTATTGTGGTAGGCCCCGCTTTTGGCGGTGACGTTACCCTCAGCTAAGTAGTCTGAGTCAGCAGGGATACAGTCCTAAATAGCCGGGTTATAGTATTAATAGTAGTTAACTTATGAGGGGATCAAAGAGTTTGGACCCCCGCCATCCAATACCGTGAAGTATTGAAGGAGATCCTACTAAATTTGACCCAGGTCCATTGCAGGACCTCTAAACGCTGAACAATGGCAAGACCTTTACCAAACCGTTCCCTTAACCCCCCGACCAGGTAGCCAACATACCTCCATATAGACCGTGGAGATATGAATGGTGAAAATCCTTTATTTTATATAGACAGTAAAATAATGCCAAGACACCACGGACAAACGATAAGGAAAGATCACCTTCAACATAAGTAACTAGTTATTAAAGTCATTAATACAAAACCAAATAAAAAGTGCAAAAGATTAGAAATAAAAAGTATTATACTAGACACTTTGTCTTCACCAAGTGATGTAAGAGACTTAGGCAAACATGGCCTTGATTGTCAAGAACTCTTACGATCAATCTTGGATCCCGAGACGACTCACACACTCTACGATGGACAATGGATGATGGTGGTGGATGATGGTGTTGTGATGGTGGTGGGTGGTGGATGAAGTGTGAGAGAGGTGGTGTGCCAAGGGATGAGTTGAAATGAATCCAAGCACTCCTATTTATAGGCTGAACAGAGAGCTGGGCACGGCCCCGTGCCTGTCTGACACTCTCTCTCCTCATTAATTGTAATTCGCAAGTACAGTTAATGCGCCTGCTGTACTTTCGACACGCCCCCGTGTCCGCTGGGCACGGCCCGTGGTGGGCAATAGAAGCTTCTATAGGTTTGTCTTTTCTGCTGCTTCTTGGGCACGGCCCCGTGCTGGCTGAGCACGGGGCGTGTTCAGCCTTCTGCCTTCTCTATTTTGCTTGGGAAGGTGCCGTTGAGGGGTCGGGCAGTCCACTTATGTTCCTTTCCTTGTATTTATGTTGAAATTAGCTGTCTTTTTGCTTCTTTTGTGTTTTTTAGCTCATTTAATCCTGAAAATACAAAAGGAAGACAAAAACACTCTTTTTCCAATATTAGTACTTAAAAAGGGTTAGTTTTATGCCTTATTTGATGTAATTTATATGTTGCATTTTACACACATCAATGCGAGAGTGTTATTTGATTTAGGCGCTGATAAGTCGTTCGTAGATAATAAGTTTTGTGAATTGTTGAAATTACCTGTTAAGACTTTAAGTTTGAAGTATGAGGTGGAACTAGCAGATGGTACTTTAGAAACTGCCTCAACTTTATTAGATGGGTGTTTCATATCCATTAAGAACCACTCTTTTCCTTTGTCCCTACTTCCTTTAAAACTAGCCAGTTTTGACATAGTTTTGGGTATGGACTGGTTATCTCATAACCAGGCCCAGATTGTTTGCAACAAGAAGCAAGTGATTATCAAGACTCCGTCTGGTGAATCACTTACTATCCAGGGAGATACCCAGTATGGGCTACCTGAGAAAATGTCTATGCTCAAAGACTCTAAGTGTTTGAAGAAGGGTTGTGTCATCTACATGGCACAAGTGATTATTGATGAGCCGAAGCCCAAGATTGGGGATATCCCCGTCGTTTCTGAATACCCTGGTGTTTTTCCTGAAGAACTACCTGGTTTGCCACCAGATAGACAAGTAGAATTCCGAATTGACATTATTCCTGGATCAGCACCAGTTGCAAGGGCGCCTTATAGGTTGGCACCAACAGAGATGAAGGAATTTAGAACACAGTTAGATGATTTGCTAGCCAAAGGTTTCATCAAACCTAATTCGTCTCCTTGGGGAGCACCAGTTTTATTTGTCAAGAAGAAGGATGGATCGATGCGTCTGTGCATCGACTACCGTGAGCTTAATAAGGTCACTATCAAGAATAGGTATCCTTTGCCCAGAATCGACGATCTGTTCGATCAACTTCAAGGGGCAAGTTTCTTCTCGAAGATTGACTTGAGGTCAGGCTACCATCAATTGAAGGTTAGAAATGAAGACGTGCACAAAACAGCATTTAGGACTCGTTATGGTCATTACGAGTTCCTAGTGATGCCTTTTAGGCTCGCTAATGCACCGGCCGCGTTCATGGATCTCATGAATCGCGTTTGCAAGCCGCACTTAGATAAATTTGTCATCGTTTTCATCGATGATATCCTCATCTACTCGAAGAACCAAGCTGACCATGAGAAGCATCTTCACTGCATTTTGGAACTACTTCATAAAGAAAAGCTCTATGCCAAGTTCTCGAAGTGTGAATTCTGGCTTCGAGCAGTCCAATTTCTTGGACATGTTGTTAGTGAGCGTGGTATCCAAGTAGATCCCGCTAAATTTGAAGCTGTCATGAATTGGCATGAGCCAAAGACGCCTACAGAAATACGTAGCTTCCTAGGTTTGGCAGGATACTATAGGCGATTCATTGAAAACTTCTCAAGGATTGCTGCACCCCTGACTTCGCTGACACGTAAGAAGATTAAGTTTGACTGGGGTCCTAAGCAGCAGGAATCCTTCGATATTCTAAAGCAAAAGTTGAGCAATGCTCCAGTACTAACATTGCCTGATGGAATTGAGGAGTTTGTAGTTTATTGTGATGCATCACACACCGGGATGGGATGTGTGCTTATGCAGAAAGGCAAAGTCATTGCCTATGCTTCACGCCAGTTAAAAGTGCACGAAAAGAATTACACCACCCATGACTTGGAATTGGGTGCCGTTGTATTCGCACTAAAACTTTGGAGGCACTACTTATATGGAATAAAATGTGTGATCTATTCTGATCACAAGAGCCTTCAACATCTGTTCAATCAGAAGGACTTGAACATGAGGCAACGCCGTTGGATGGAAACTCTGAATGATTACGATTGTGAAATAAGATACCATCCTGGCAAGGCGAATGTAGTCGCCGATGCCTTGAGTCGAAAGGAGAAGGTGAAACCCATCCGAATCAATGCCAAGCACATGGAAGTAAAGAACAATTTGATAGAAAGGTTGTTAGCTGCACAGAAGGAAGCTGTGTTGGAAGCTAACTATCCTAACGAAAAACTAGGAGTAACTGAGGAGCAGTTATCTCTTAGTAAGGATGGAATTCTTAGATTGAATGGACGAATATGGGTTCCAATTTACGGAGGACTCCGAGATGTTATCCTCCAGGAAGCCCATAGCTCTAAATATTCCGTTCATCCTGGAGCAGATATGATGTACCAGGATCTAAGGGCAAATAATTGGTGGATAGGCTTGAAAAAGTCTGTAGCTACCTATGTAGCTAAATGCTTGACATGTGCGCAAGTCAAGGCAGAACATCAAAAGCCGTCAGGTTTGCTACAACAGCCTGAACTTCCTACCTGGAAATGGGAAATGGTAACTATGGATTTTATTACCAAGTTACCTAAGACAAGGAAAGGAAATGACACCATCTGGGTGATCGTTGATAGACTGACTAAGTCAGCACATTTCTTACCCATTAAGGAGACGTATAGCTCCGACAAGTTAGCCCAATTGTACGTGGATAAGATTGTAGCTTTACATGGCATACCTGTGTCTATTATCTCTAACAGAGATACTAGATATACATCACATTTTTGGAAAAGCTTCCAACAATCTTTGGGCACGCGTTTGAATTTTAGTACGGCTTACCATCCTCAGACGGACGGCCAGAGTGAGCGTACTATTCAAATGTTGGAAGACATGCTTCGTGCATGTGTGATTGACTTGGGTGGTAGTTGGGATAACCATCTGCCATTAATCGAGTTCTCCTACAACAATAGCTACCATACCAGCATTAAGGCTGCGCCTTTCGAGGCCTTATACGGTAGAAAGTGTAGAACGCCCGTTTGTTGGGCGGAAGTTGGAGATGTCCAATTATCGGGACCAGAGATAGTGTTCGAAACGACGGACAAGATTGTCCAAATTCGTGACCGTCTCAAAGCTGCCCGAGATAGGCAGAAGAGTTACGCTGATCCCAAGCGTAAAGCTTTTAACTTCGAAGTAGGCGACAAGGTGTTGCTTAAAGTATCACCCTGGAAAGGAGTGATGTGATTTGGTAAGAAAGGCAAGCTAAGCCCGAGATACATAGGACCTTTCGAGGTTATCGAACGTGTCGGGTCAGTTGCCTATAAGCTAAACTTACCAGAAGAGCTCAGTGGAATTCACAATGTATTCCACATCTGCAATCTGAAGAAGTGTTTCGCTGACGAATCACTGGTCATACCACATATAGATGTGCATATAGATGAGAGCTTAAAATTTGTGGAAAAACCATTGTCGATCGAGGATCGACAGGTTAAAAAGCTTCGAAGGAAGCATGTACCGATTGTAAAGGTCAAATGGGATGCCCGTAGAGGTCCCGAGTATACGTGGGAGGTTGAGTCCACAATGAAAGAAAAGTACCCTTATTTGTTTCAGTAAATCTCGAGGTCGAGATTTCTTTTAAGGGGGTGAGGATGTAACACCTCGAAAATTTACGTCCTATGATGTGTTGACATGTGTCATAGGTGTAAACGTGTGAAAGAATGTTCTTGAAGGACTAAAGTTGACAAACAATGAAACTATGTAAATAGAAGGGTTCAAAGTGTCAACAATGAATAAATATACTTTACAATAACCCTACATGATGTTTATAACCTTAAACGAATGGATCATGGATCATACGAAGCGAATGGTGAAAGAAAGTGAGAGATTACAAACTACAGGGGTTAAATGTGTCAACATGTTAAGATATACCTCTGAGTGACCTTTTAGCAAACCTGAAGCCTTGTAACGATTAATTATGCTCACTAGAATGCACCATAAAAATTTCACCAAGTTTCGTTACCGTATGAGAAAGTTATGATAAAATTCGTGTGTGAGGGTTAGAATCGTTAACATTGAAATTTAGGGCTTTTCGGGTGATCACAAAGTTACCCGAGGACTTAACAAAGATGGTATAAGCCCTAAAGCCCCCATATGTCAAAATTGAAGCCTCATAATGCAAGGAAACATGAGAAAGCGACCTTTCGGGGGACCAAGGACCAAATATGCAATAAAAGAAAATTTGGAAACCTGATCCGGGGTCTAAGGCGGGCCGCGTAAGGTACTTAAGACCTTTACGCGGGCCGCGTGACAGGTACCAGCGACAGAAACTTTGACAGGTGCCTGTTTTCACCTTGTAACCGACTTAAACCTCAAGATTTCGATTCTATGGGCTGCCTAAAGTGGTTTATAGCCTATAGAAGACACATGTTCACATCTTGGATCATCCTAGACTTCTTTGGCAACAATCTATGATGATTAAACTTACTATATAAGGCTCATGTTTCAACATACAACCACACTTCAACTTCTGGACATTTTGAGGAGCACAAGAGCTGATACAAGACTTCCTAATCATCATTAAACACGTGTAAGTATGTTTGACCCTTCTAAATTAAGTCTAGCTTAGTATTTAGCTTAAAAGTCAAACCGTCGTAATTACGGTTTGACTTAGCGATAAAACACAAACGGTCCAGGGTTTTGTCGAAACGAAAGTTGTTATAAGTTGGTAATCATGTGGGCGTTAAACCCTTAAAAGGGCACCCACTGATTCCAATCCTAACCAGGTTGTTTGTCGAGTCAAACTTCTTTCGAAAAAGTCAACAGAATCATTAATCATGTAATTAGCGATACAGAAGGCGTGTAATATGTTTTATCATTCATATAACTTGAAAATAAGTATAATAACTTGTCTAAGCTTGTTTGATTAGACAACTTCCTATTTTGAACCGATTCGGAGCCGAAAGACGCATAGTTTGACTTTCTGCTTTGACCTCGATTCTGACCCGGTTTTGATAGATTTAGACATGCCTTAAAGTTCCATTAGGACCTTGTAACATGTTAGTATAAACCTCTGTAGTTGTTACCTTGATTGTCCAATTCGTTGCACGTTTCCGTTAAATTGCCAAATGTTGACCATATTGCCCTTATGATCATAAAACGAGATTTTTGAAGATGTGAAAGGACAATAACCTTTGTTACTGATTATTAATCATGTCCCTAAAATTTCAAATCAATCGGAGGTCTAGATTAGGAGTTATGCTTAATGACGTAATTATAACGATTCTTAGTAATTAAACGACGTCATTAGCATAAAACCTATCTAAACCCAATCTTTGACACCAAAACTTTTACCCACTGATGTAATATAATATTTTGGGATTTTTGAAGATTTTTAATTATTTTTAAACTGATCATAAGCTAGGATTAGTGCCTTAATTCGGTTAATACCGTATATACCATTTTCGGCCATAAAATGAGTTTTACAAATCCTTTTGACGCCAATCCAATTGATACTGATTTTAAATAATAAATGAAGTATTTTGAACCTTTTAAATTGATCAGAATACTCAGAATCCTATTTTAACCCGTTAATCGCTTAAAACGACGTTATACGCGTATTAAACGCATAGTAAGGGTTTAAAACCATTTTGTCACGAAGGACTTAACACCAACTGATATAACCTGATAAATTAAGCCATTTTACTGATGTATTCAGACCCGGTTCACAGAAACTTAATTAATTCCTTTTATAATCTTTAAAATGACCAAAATACCCCTACGGGGCTTAATATGAGATTAAACTCGTTTTGGGCATAATGGAAGATATCCTACTGATATCACAACATATTTAAGGCATGTTAACTTAGGAAACCTGTTTAGGACTCTCATGGTTACCCGTTACGCTTCATACGCGTTCGGTTCGGTTTATGTAACTAGTTTACATAAATTAGCCGAAACGGGTCAAACCTTATCGGTTTTATCTCAAAATCCAGAATGTGTATAATATACCCATATTAAGCAAGTCTTCAAACTTGTCAGGTCTAAATCACATTCTATCCGGTCTTCGCTTAATCGTGCGTACGAACCGTATCTTTAATACTAACCGGTCTAAGCTTAAGCTTAACTAAAGACCCGTTAGGATTCTAATAGGTTATTATAAACCTTCGTTCCAGATTAGGAGAACCAGTAAAAGATACTTGCACTCGCTAATTGTGATATATACTTGCTCAGGTAAATACTTTTAACTTATTTTCCCTTATACGGGCTTGGGGTACGGTATATAAAATACCGCTTGGTCGGGCATTCGACCTTAATCGTTTTGGGGGTTAAGTATTATTGAGATGACCGTTTAAATTGTTTTGTTTGCTTAAATCCTTTGGGGGGTTAATGACCATGTCCCGGATATCCCTGGCATCATTTTACGAAATGGCCACGACCTTAGCACACAGGTGTAGGCGTACACCTGTCAGTGTCTCATTTAAATAATGTGGTGTGTCTATTGATCTTTAACCCGGCTCGATCCGGGCTACTGAACGCATAAGTAACATGTAAATCCTTTACAAGAATTATATTCAAATAATTATCCCAAGTTATAAAATATTATTTGTGCCTTGTGCCTTAAATGCATTTTCTTAAACTCTTTTCAAAATGAGTCGGTTGATTGTATTTACCAGTGTAAACTGACGTATTTTCTCAAAAAGGTTAAGTGCAGGTACTACGCGTAATAGGCTGGCTTTTCTCCTAGCATCCACAATAAGTCTCGCAAGCTTGGATGTCATAGACTGTTGAACATTGTTTCCTTTTTATTTTGATCTACCTATGGATTTAAATTCAACTATTTGTGATACTTAATATTACAATATTGTTTGGTTGAAATGAATCTATACTTTGCTTCCGCTATGCATTTAAATATTGTGTTGTTTGACTATTATGTTGCCAACCACGTCACGATACTCCCTTACCGGGCCCACCGGTAAAACGTGGAAATCCAGGGTGTGACAGCTTGAAACTGACCAACAAACTAAAAAAATTTCTAAGGCATCTAAGGACAAATTGATGATTTAGATATAATCTATGTTCAATTCCGATCGCAAGGGTACCAATTTTATCCACCAACACTCCCTAGAACAAAATAGATCTAACCATGAAGTTCTGTTCAAATCGCCAAACATACAAATTCAAGAATTTGGAACAATTAAATCATCTCACAATCATCTACATACAAAAACAACACAGATCTTATGATTTGATTTCAGTTTTACACAGTTTAGAACCCTATATCTATGAGTTTCAACCCAGACAACGCCGACACAAGAAAAACAGATAAAATCAGGTCGAATCAAAATGAAAACTTACCTTCACCATATTACTAGTTGTGCTAACCAACTAATAATAACAAATCTTAGTGAATTTGGACAGAGTTTCGCCTAGAAAACGTCGTTTTTGAACTATCGCTTGAAATCGCCCAAACAGTGATTTGAAGCGAGACCGGATGTAAAATGATTTCAAGCGGAACCCAAATCCCTATATATAGCCTTGGATGTTTCGCTTGAAAATGACATGGGTAAGGTCAAGCGAAACCCCTTTCAAGCGAATGCTCAATTTGAAGCGAAACCACCTTTGTTTTCAAGCGAATCCTCATTGATAAATTTTGAACTTTTTGTATTTTCAAGATTTTACCGACACACTCAATCAACCAAGTCCAAATTAATGACCCTGGTCAACTGTTTAGCCTGCCAAGTCCAAATTAATGACCCTGGTTGACCAACTTATGAAGATGCTGACTTTTTGAAATAAAATCAAGTTCAGATTAATGAACTTTTGTACATTTAAGCAATTACCGATCATATACCACAATATACTGCTTCCCCAACCCTCAAGATCCGACATGTTTAGCACATAAGACTTTGATCATCCGATCCCCAACATCCGTTGTCGAAAATAAAATGAAACAACAAAATCTTTTTGGATTTTTAATATGAAAAGCAATAAACTGTACATACAATCTTTTTGTGAGCGTGTTAGGGGATCATATCAGCTGCCAACAAGATACAAGTACCGTTAAGCTTAGGTGACATTTTAAGCATTAAACAATTTGCAATGATTGTCGATATATTGATCCATTTAAATTTTCACACAAAGTTCAATCTGTTCAGGATACGGATTTAATGTTTTAAGGCTTAACTTTCATATGTGTCCCATCTCAGAATATACTCCCGTATCCAGATCCCAATATTCAGTCTTACAGGTGAGTTTTAACACAAATGATATCTGTAAGGGGTTAATAAATTATGAAGAATCATGAGAGCTCAGGTCAGAACTACCGTTCAGCAGAGAGATCATGACTCAACTTTTGGGTGTGTCCCCTTTAGAGGATCTTTTTTACAACAGCATTGCTAAGCAATTTTATTGTCTTACCATATATGCTGAGGGTGATGCTATGTTTCAAGCATTTGCGGAAAGTATTATTCGAGGACTAGGTCAGAACTACCGTTCAGCAGAAGTCCCAGAATAATACCCCAGATATCACTGAGTAAACAAACCTAGTATATCAGAAAAAGAATCTTTCAAACAAGATTTCGGGGGTTACCCATATATCCGAGAGATGTTCCCCACATAAAAGCAAGTAATTTTTATGTTTATATCCCGAACAAATCTACTGAATGTATAAAAACCTATCGGCATATCATCTACAAGACTGCTTAACACATTTTTCATTACATTTCTTTAGCATACTGCAATGTCTCGCTGATGTACTATCATTTCCCCTTTTTTTACACAAACTCATTTTTACTTTTTCAAATGTTTTTGGTTTTTGTAATTTTATCAGGTTTTTGTATTTTTCTGTAAACTATCTCCCCCTAAAATCAAAAACATATTTTTGTGTTTTTGGTTTTATCAAAAAGAAGAAAAACAAACTGTACAAATAAACGTGATAACATGATGTGGTTCACTTTTGATCGCCGTCCTCCACGGCTTCACACTCAGTAACCCTCCCAGAAAGCAAATTTTTCAACCCATTCAATTTTAAAAGATAGTTAAATCTTTTTCGATCAAAAGTTTTAGTGTAAAAATCAGCCTTCTGTTCATCGGTGTGCAAATATTCAATTCTGATTAATTTCTTTTCATAGCAATCACGTATGAAGTGATGCCGAATTTCAATATGCTTTGTTTTTGAGTGGTGAACCGGGTTTTTAGTAATGTTAATGGCCGCTTCATTGTCCACAAATATAGCTGTATCCAAGAATTGCAAACCGTAATCCCTCATCTGCTGTTGGATCCAAAGGATCTGTGAACAACAGCTGGAGGCCGAAACGTATTCAGCCTCGCATGTAGAGAGAGCGACCGCGTTTTGTTTCTTGCACTGCCAGGAAACAAGCCTAGTTCCGAAGAACTGACACCCAGCAGAGGTGGACTTAGCATTCTGCTTATAACTACCAAAGTCCGAATCAACAAAACCTGTGAGAGAGAAATCGCCAGATCTAGGATACCACAAGCCGGTGCTTGGGCAGCCTTTCAAATACCGTAATATGCGTTTCACGATTGTCAAGCGCAACTGGCGAGGGTTAAACTGATATCGGGCGCACAAACATGTCGGATACATGATGTCGGGCCGGGAGGCAGTTAGATACATCAAAGATCCAATCATAGACCGATACAGCGTCTCTTCGACTTTCTCTCCATTCTCATCTGGGCAAATCCCATGATTCTGCGCTAAGGGGGTTGATGCTGGACTGGATTGAGTCATGCTGAACTTTTCCAGAACATCATTTACATACTTTGTTTGATGAATGAAGATTCCATCGGGCATCTGCTCCACCTTCAGCCCTAGGAAGAACTTCATCTCCCCCATAGAACTTATTTCGAACTTCTTTTTCATCACCAACTCAAATTCTTTACACAGGTCGTCGTTTGTCAAACCAAAAATAATATCATCTACGTAGATCTGCACGATCAAGAGGTGACCTACAACTTCCTTCGTAAACAGAGTGCTATCAACTGTCCCTCTGATGAATCCATTGGCCAACAGATATTGGGAAAGCGTCTCATACCAGGCTCTCGGGGCCTGGTGCAATCCGTAGAGAGCTTTATCCAGAAGATACACTTTGTTCTTGTGATATGGATCAGTGAAACCCGGAGGTTGTCCCACATACACTTCTTCCTTTATCTTTCCATACAGAAATGCAGACTTCATGTCAAGCTGGTTTACTTTGAATCCTTTCCATGATGCGAACGCCAGGAAGATCCTTATAGCCTCAAGTCTAGCAACAGCCGCGTAAACCTCCTCATAGTCAATGCCTTCTTGCTGACTGAATCCCTGTACAACCAGTCGTGCTTTGTTTCGAACAACGACGCCTCGATCATCTCTTTTACATTTGAACACCCACTTTGTCTTGATCAACTTTTGATTTGGGGGTAAATCAACCAATCTCCAGACACCTAACTTTTCAAATTGTTGCAATTCTTCTTGCATTGCAATCACCCAGCTATCTTCAGTCAAAGCTTCCTTGTAAGTTCTAGGCTCGATCTGCGAAATAAAACATTTAAGTGAGAATTCTTCTTGTAAAGGAGCAACCGATGAATAAAAACATGTAAGTGCACGATTGATTTGATCTCTCGTTTTGACACCACTTTGAAGATCTCCTATAATCTGATCTGAAGGATGGTAAGATAATGTTCGTGGCATGATGGTGTCAGGCACAACAACTTCCGATTGCTGAAACGAGATATCTAGATCACCAGTGTGATCCTCAGCTTCAGTTGATGCAACATTTGGATCCTCATCAAATATCGGAGCGTTCTCCGAATCTGAATCATCGGACTGATCAAATGATGGAGCTGGTTCTACTGGGTCGTCATGAGCTGTTCCACTCGGACCTGCCTCGTGATCGTTTGCACCAGTTGTAGGAGCGTTTGTATCCACATCTGGTTGAGAAACCACCAACGGTCTAGGCACCTGATCTTGAAAAGATGATTGCTGTTGTCCGTACAAGTAAGCAAGTTCCTCTTCACTCGGCTCCGTAGGTAGTTGGAACGACTCCCAGAGTTTATCGTAATCGAACAACAATCTGTTTCCGGGAAGTTGTGGTGACGCAGTATGTTTCTGACAATCCACATGTTGAACATCAATCACCTTCTTCAGACATGGTACAAACACTCTCTTCAAAGGGCTTGCATATCCAACAAAGAATCCCTCATTACTCTTCGCGCCAAACTTTCCATCTTGATCTATGAAGGTACACGGTGATCCGAACGGTTCTAGAAACTTTAGGTTAGGCTTATATCTGTGAAGAAGTTCAAAGCACGTCTTTTTGTATTTCTTCACAGTAAGCACTCGATTCAAGATATAGCATGTCGCTGCCACAGCTTCACTCCAGAAATAGATCGGTAGTTTTGAATCGGCCAACATGGTTCGAGCAGTTTCAATTAGAGTACGGTTCTTTCTTTCAGCTACACCATTCTGCTGTGGAGTGTATGGTGCACTGAATTCATGAAGAATTCCCTTCTCGTTACAGAACTCGAGCATGCGGTTATTCTTGAACTCCGTCCCATTATCACTTCGGATTCTTCGGATCGGTACCTTGTACAATGTTTCCATCTTCTTGAATAGGATCATCAATGACTCAAAAGTTTGATCCTTTCTTTCCAAGCACACCACCCAGGAGAATCTAGAGAAATCATCAGTTACCACCAGGCAATATAAATCTCCACTGATACTCTGCACATTCACTGGCCCAAAGAGATCCATGTGGAGTCTCTCAAGCAGTACTCTGATTGAATTCAGCAACTTTTGTGGGTGAGATTTCCTGGTCTGCTTTCCTTTCTTGCAAGCTACACAGTCGTCATTCAAATGAAAATTCTTTAAATTCACACCTTCAACTAAATCGTTATGTACCAGAAAATTCATTTTTCTAACATGAATGTGGCCCATATTTCGATGCCACATAATTGATTCCTTTTCTGTTGCTTTTGTTTTTGACACAAAACACTGTTTTTGATGATTTCTTGGTGTTGCGACACTCATGTCAAGAATGTATAAATCTTTTTCACGTGGAGCTCGCAACAGCACCATATCATCAGGGATTTTAAACCCGAGTTTTAACACAAGACATTCATTTTTGGTGAAATGTACGGTGAAAGACTTGTCACAGATCTGCGAAATACTCAGCAGATTGTTTTCAAGCTCAATTATATAGTTCACTTTATCAAATGAAATGACTCCGTTTGTCAATGTTCCTTGACCGACAATCCTTCCTCCTTGATTTCCTGCAAAACCCACGTAACCTCCGTTGATTGATTTAACGTCATAGAGCAGTGCCAACATCCCCGTCATGTGTCTTGAGGCCCCGCTGTCCATTATCCACTTCGAGATATACGACCTGGGCAGCCCCTGCAAAGATTATAGAGATTCATTCAAACAATGAAGCCCATGGCTTCTTAACTGTTGAGACACTTCCAAACACTATATCACACTTCTCATCAATCTTTGGAAAGTTAAACGTAACATTCGGAACATCAGTTTTTACTTTTGATTTTACTTCATTTTTTATCGGGGGAAACTCTGCAAGAAAATTATCAAGCTCAAATTCAAACTTTACAACGTCATCTTTCAAAACTTTTGTTTCATTTTTCAAAATGTTTTCCATCTTTTTCTCCTCGACCAATGGTTTCGATTTTGCAACCCATGATTGATTTTCAAAAAATTTTGTTTTCGGATAAATCTTTGAAGTCTTTTGAGACTTTGAAGATTCGCCAATCTCAAATGTCGATTTTGGCTTATCTTCCGACTTCAACGATTCACCCCTCTTCAAGATGCGGATTGGTGAAACCATTGGTTTTTTACCCTTTTTGTCAACTGGTGACTTAGGTCGAGGTTTTTGAATAACAGGTTTTACGACAGGTTTTTCAAAAACTTTCTTGCATTGTTTTGCCATGTGTCCGATCTCATTGCAGCGATAGCAAACTCTTTTGTCATACTCGACAAAAGTTGATTTGAATGATTCCTCTTTCAGTTTCTTTGCTGCATTGAAATCGTCAACGGCTTTCTGACTAAAAATGTATTCTTTCTCATCATCCACACTTGGTCCAACAACAAAAACATCATTCATTTTATCCTTTGGCTTAACAACCTTCTTAGCCATCTTTTTCTCAAAACCAATTCCTTTGTTTTTAAAGTTGTTTCCATTTTTCTTGTTACCATTCCCTTCCCACTCCTTTTTGCCCGAGTTGTTGGAACGTGTCGTAACAAATGACTTTTTAGGTTTCGAAAAGAATTCTTTGTTGTTTACCACATCAATGTCAATTTCAACCAATTTGAAAACCTTTTCAACATTTTCAATCTTAACGTTCTGAAGGGGATACTCGAAATCAGAGTAAAGCTTGTCAGTTCCAACATAGTGTAAACCACCATAATTGGATCATCATTCGTACTCTTGTCTGATTTCGGTATAAACCGATCTAAAAAGTTACCCTCGTCTTCAGAATCAGTAACAGACTTTTCAGAATGAGATTTCATAACTTCAACCTCAGAGTTATCACTCTCTTCATCTAACACCCGATCGACAACAGTCTTGATGACCTGTGACTCGTTGTCTGTGTCGGATGCAGAGAATGTAACATCAATGCTTTCTGGCAATTCATCCTCAATTGTTTTTAACTTGAGGTTCAATGCAGCTTCCACCCCATCTGGATACTTTTGAGTATAATGATTCCACATTGGGGGTGGAACACTGTTAAAGACAGGTGCAGCATTGGGCTGTTGTGGAACAATTTGTTCAAGAACATAGGACGATGCAACATAGCTCATCAATTTATTATCGATTCGCTCATTTTCAATTTTAGTCAATTCTAATTCTTTCTTTAATGATGCGATTGTGTCAAGATTAAAATTAACTTCCACTTGTTTATCAAAAAGTGTTGCTTTTGCTAGTTTTGTGGCTTTATCATTTTCGACACTTTCCTAATTAATCATTTTAACTGATCTGGCTAGTGTATCATATGCTTCTTTGACTTGTCCTAGATCAAATTTTAACATGTCAGCATGTTGTTTCAATTCCTGAAACTTAGTATCTTTTTCAAGACACTCCATGCACGGTTGTAAACACTTTTGGCATGGGGTTTCAGACATTGAATCCACTTTCTCAACAATCTCTGCTTCATGAGCAGTTTTCACTTCCTGTTTACCGACATCTTTGGACTCTGACTCAGACACTTTCTCAGATTTGGTCTCCTCAATTCCCGACTCCTTATCCGACTCCTTTTGAACTGACTCGGTACCGACAGACTCTGGTTTCACAAGTTCTGTGTCTACCTCTTTCAGTTTCGCCATGAGAGCCTTGTCAGCAATTTCTTTCAAAGTATCTTCAGTCATTTCCTTTGTGACATCGATCATCTCCTCGACAGACTCTTTCTTCTCCTCATATCTTGAACACAATCCAGTCGTCGGTTCTTCAAAGAAACCTGCAAAAGATTCAAAAATTTTAGGAGGCATGATAGATCTCAAAGAACCGGCTAATACCTCCTGCTCAGATTGATAATAATGAACTTCTGCATCTAAATCTTCAATGTCAGTCACATTATCCATAGAAACATCTTCAACAACCACTTCGGATTCAACAACACTTTCGGTCACTTCAACTATCTCAGCCATTATAGCATGTCCATCACTTCCAAGGATATATTTATCCCAGCTGAATCCCTCAGCAACTTTCTCGTCATCCTGGTTCACAATGAGAGCTTTCTCTGGTTTGTTCTCGATTTGTGGTCTTTGAACTACAGGTTGCTGATTTGGTCGGTGATAAATTGCTTGTCTGTAATAATCATTCATGAACGGGTTCTGATGATTATTCACTTCTCTATTTGGGCATTCCCTTTTGAAGTGGCCACTCTCTTTGCACTTGAAGCAGGTTACTTTAGACTTGTCGAAACCTAGCTTCTGATCAGGTCCAGAAAGGCTGTTTCTACCAGTGATTTCTATAAAGCGCTGTGCTCTCCTCACAAGACTAGCCATGCCCCATTTAATATCTATTAACTCAAGCTCCTCCGGGTCAATCTGATCGTAATCTTCTTTGGTCATGTCCGGGTTCCCGATCTTACCTGCTACCAGAGACTCATACGACTCTAACACGGAAGCCAACAATGCAATATGCTGTTTCGCAGCTGATTCAGTGAATTCATTCCCATTCTTGATATTTACTGCGATGTTGCATTGAATCCCAGAAACATACGCCTGATTGTTTGAATTAGATGAGCTTTGAGGTGAAAACTGTTCATTAGCTTTGACATTTGGCTCGTAGCTGGCAAATGGTGAAGGCTTGTTTGTTTGTGGAGTATTTGATGAAGCACTTGATGATGTGTCAGCACTAAAACCAGTTTGTATCTTTGGGCTCTGATTTGTTGTAACTGGAGTACTGCCTCTGTAGTACAAAGATACATCTTGTTGAACATTTATTGAGTTCATCTTTCTAATTTTTAGCAACTCCAACTCTTGAGCTTCAATCATTTCTATAAATCCACTAAGATTCAGATTCCCAAAATCTGAATTGTTTTTCAACATCATCAGATAAGTGCCCCACTCTTCATATGGTAATGCATCAGACAACTTATCAGTCAATTCTTCATTGTTCTTTTCAATTTCTAATCTCTTCATCTCAAGTACTAAATGGCAATATCTATCGATCAGTTGCTTTGTTGTTTCACCCTTCATGCCGGTAAAAATATCAAACTCCTTCTTTAATAAAGCCTTCTTATTCTTGACCATTGACACGCTACCTTGAAACTTCAATTTCAATGCATTCCACATAGATTGAGCATTGTCTTCATGTTGTAATAACATTAAAATATCCTCTTTGATAGCCTGCTGAAGGATACTAATCATCTTTTTCTCGGCTTTGAAATCATTCTGTTCTGACTCTGTCAGACTTCCAATAGCCTTTGCATGATTTCTCCCATCAACCGGTGGAACATACTTTGCTTCTATCTTCATCCAACATTCGAAATGGTTAGCCTGAACCCAGTTCTTAAATCTGTCTGACCATCCTGAGTATTCATCTATGTTCATAAGCTTGGGAGGCTTTTGCATCGTTCCCAATTCATTCTCCATGTTGATGTTTTGCATAAGACTACCCGAGGTTTGTCCTGCTACCATACCACTGCCGGCGAAGAAGTTGTAAAAATCTTGATTTTCCATTTTTAGATTTACCGAATAGTTTTTCACGTTTTCAAACACACACTTTTCACAAAATCAGACGATCGAACAATATCACGAACACTATGGACTTTTCTGAGAAATCAGCTATACTCAAGCGAAACCAGTTTTCAAGATGAAAACAATTTTTTCAAGCGAAACGTGTGATTCAAGCGGAACCACAACAAAATTTAAGCGAAACCACTGAATATTTCAAACAAAACCCAAATGTAGTCGGTTTCGCTTGAAATAACCTCAGAAATTCAAGCGAAACGTGAATATTCAAGCGAAAGCCTGTGTTTCGCTTCAAACAGCACCACTTTTTCAAGTGAAACCCAACTGTTCGTTCAAGCGAAACCAGTTTTTCAGGTCATTTTTACAAGTTTTACTTCGAATTTTAAGCTGATATTCTCAAGGGTTTGTTAAAACTCAGTTTCATACACACTGTCCAAAATTCAGTCCATTTTGTCCGTGTAAAAGTCCAGAAATCAAATTTTGTGTAGAAAAAATTTGATTCAGGTATATTGGCTCATGACTGACTCTGATACCAATTGTAGGATCGATATTGACGATCAAATGAGTCAATCTGAGTCAAAATATCACTGTTTATGTGGCGGAATCACACAAACAGGTTGAATCAAAGAGAATGGAGTAAAAAACAGAAGAATATCACTTTAAACACTGTTTCTCATTCATATATTGACTTGAAAATCCAGCAGCAGTTCGGCACCAGAACTATGGGACTGTTACAAATGAGAAACAACTAACACCTATATATAGGCTCTAGGTTTCGCTTGAATCAGTCTCAAGCGAAACCTGATCATCCAGTTTCGCTTAAACTCAACATGAAACACTTTCAAGCGAAACCCATCAAACATAAACTTAAACTTAAATTTTGACCCCTGTACTATACAAACATGACATATTTAGACCCTAGACTTAAGACATAGGCTTTAGACATCATGCACTAACACTGCTTTTTGTCGAGGGTAGTGTTAGATAGAATTCCAACTAGGGAGGCTCTAGTCAAAAGGAGAGTACTGCTGCCTTCGGATAAATGCGTGATGTGTAACCGGGCGATTGAAACTGAAAATCACTTATTGATTACATGCGAGTTCGCGCAACAGGTTTGGCTTGCAATCTCGTTGTGGATTAAGGTCCCATTACCTAGATATTTATTGAGCGTGGTGGAACTATTGGAACATCTTGGGAATCTAAAGATGACAGGCAACAAATTGAAGGTTCTGTACTCCATAATGGACGCAGTTTGCTGGTCCATATGGCTTGGATGCAATGAAGTTATTTTCAACAATAAGGTGGTGCAAGTCTCTAGGTTAATCGGGATATAAAGGTCGTTTCATTTCTTTGGATCAACTAACTTTGAAACTGGAATGGAATCATTGGCGTGAATTTAGCATAAAATTGATGCCTTTATTGTACCAACACTTATTGTACTAATGTAATCTTTTTATTTCTTTTTCCTTGTATTGTACCAACACTTTGAGCAGCTTGCTTATTGTGTTTTGTTTCTATAAAATTGATGCCTTTAAAAAACTATATTAATTTTTATTTGTATATAATATAACAAATATCATAGTATATAATTATTACAAAAATAAGTAAACATTACATAATGTATACATTATAATTATAATTATAAACCCATATAAAAGCAATTATACATGTATACAAATAAAAATAAATAAATAGTTGATGTATAATAAACGAGTCGGATCGAACTAAACTTAATCTTGAAAAAATACTCACAAAGTATAGCTAGAATCAAGGGTTGAAGTGTCGAATCTGCGTCACCCTTTTTCGAACTTTGTGTTGAATATCTTAGAATATTATCATGTTTCGTTTGGCCAGATCCATCCTCAGGGTCTGGCTAGGGTTCTGCATTTTGAAGTTTTGTGCCAGGCTTCCGGATATGATCCAACCCTTTTGTCATTCCGTCGCTTTTTTCGATTAGCCAAAAATGGTGACTGGTTCACGTTCGAAACATCCCAAGTTGACACCTGTTTAGTTTCATCCATGGTTTCTAGTCTTGGTGTTTGGAAAGACCAGTTTTTCTGGGTTTCAGATGAGATTCTTCCTTTTAAACTGGTTTGGAGACATCCGGATGCCGTTCTTAACGAACCTGAAACCTCTACTCATGAAATAAATACTCGTTTTCTTGAAACCCTCGGGGAGTGCCCTTCGAGGGTTCGTCCCTTTCTTGAACCCTTACTAGTGTTGTTGGGCCTTAGTAAGTTGTGGGACAAACCTGATCAAGATCCAGTGCTTATGAGAGATGGGCAGGGTATGCATTTGTGTAGGATCGTTTTCGGACCCGAACGAGTCGTTCAGAAGAGATCTTCACCAATACAAAAGGCGGAAACAGATGTATCGGTGTTATTTCAGCTAATATGCACGAGAAATCACTTTAAACTGTCTTTAGATTGATATCAGATCGATTACAATGCTGTAGACACTTCGGCAGAGCTTCGCTACCGGAAGTAATTTCGTTATAAATGAAAAGGCACATCAGGTATTTATAGGTGAGCTAATTTCGCATGAACTGGCCAAGCGAAATCTAATTTCGCACGAAATAACTCAAACGAAATCAACATTTGATTTCATGCGAAATACCCAGCCTAATTTCGTACGAAATTACCAAGATGTAATTTCGTGCGAAATACCTACAAACACACTATTCCTCGTTTTCCGTGCCCTGATCTATCTATTACAATACAAGACTCGATAGAAGACGAAGTCGACAGACGCATGCACCAACAGAATCCCCCTCGAATGTTGACGAGTCTTCAGTGTCGAGTCTTCAATCTTCAGTCTTTATCAGTCTTCTCGACTTCTCCCGAAATATCTAACAATGTAAAGCATCCTCAATCTCTATCTTCTCCAGGATCTCCACCTGGCTCTAATCTTCTCTTGATTAGATCTCTTGATTCGTTAAGTTCATCAGCATCATCAACTTGCATGAACATCAGGATCTGAAATTGGCTCTACAATCTTCTATCCCAAGATCTGTAGCTGGCTCTTTCACAGGTTCAACATCATGACCTGGCTCACATCCTGCTTAGGATCAAAATCTAGCTATCCTGCACATTCTCTACCTCAAAGTAAATTTCTCAAATTTATACTTTGACAAATTTAGAAATCTCAATCAGAAATAGAATGATTTAACATTTAAAAGTTTATGATTACCACTTGTAGGCAAACATTCAGAACTTTTTTTTCTCTGAAAACCACTTGTAATCTTTTCTTCATACACACTCTCCCAAACCTGTTCATCATGTTTAACACTCGGAATTTTGAAAATCAGCTCTCCAACATCAGTTGTCGAAAATCTTTTTGTATTTTCAAAAATTTATGCTAAAACACACTAAAATCTTTTTGGATTTTTGTTTTAAATGAAATGCAGTAAAGAAATATTTACAGACAATATTTTTGTGAGTTTGTGTAAGAGGATCATATCAGTTTATGAGACAAATCACCAACACCGTTAAGCTTTAAACATTTTAAGTTCTAAACGATTCACTTAGATTGTCAGTATACTGATCCACTTAAATTTTCACACAAATTTCAATTGTTTCGAGATACGAGATTAATGTTTTAGAGACTTAAACTTATTCGCGTGTCCCACCTCAGAATATACTCCCTTATCCAGATCCCAATATTCAGTCTTACAGGTGAGTATACCTAGATGATATATGTAAAGGGTTAAATGCGAGGGCCATGAGAGCTCAGGCTATTGCTTCCGCAAAATCAGAGAGATGATGGCTTCGACTTTTGGTGTGTTCCCTTTAGAGAATCTTTTCTTCAACAGCACATGATTAGCATTTTTCAATGTTTCATCATTTTTTGTACTGTGGGTGATGCTATATTTCAAGCAAGCGAAAAGTATTATACGGGGACTAGGCCATTGCTTCCGCAAAATCAGAAGTTCCGGGATAATACCCCAGATATCACTGAGTATAAAGACTTAGTATCTCAGAAAGAGGGACCTTTCAAACAAGATTTCGAGGGTTACCCATATATCCGAGAGATGTTCCCCACGATATAAGTAAGTTTGAAATTAGGTTTATATCTCGTCACAATCTACTAAATGTGTAAAAACCTACTGGCACATCATCAGTGAGACCGTTTATCACATTTTGACTTTCCAATTCTTTAGCATGCTGTGATCGTCCACTGATGTACTATCATTTCCTCTTTTCTCAACAAAACTCATTTTTGATTTTATCATGTTTTTGGCTTTTTCGAATTTTATAATGTTTTTGGATTTTCTGAAATTTCTTACTCCCCCTAAAATTCAAAAACATTTAAAAGAAATTTGAAAACAAATTGTACAAATAAAATGACAACTGATATCGAATCACTTCAATTCGCCATCCACTTGGCATAAACAATCAGAACTCCCCCTTACAACAAACTATTTTCCCATTATGATTTAAAAACACTTAAGTTTGTTTTAATCAAATAGTTTTTTCGGAAAATAAGTTTTGTTGAATTTCACAAACCACTTGTAAGTTAGGGGATAAACTCATCACTTTGTTTTCCAATTTTTTAACGAAAATCAAAATCAAGTTCAACTTAATGACCTTGATTAATCACTTGAAGATAAAACCTCTCTTTCAACCACTTGTCGGTTTGCTTACCAACAATTACCACTTGTAGGTTGAAATCTCAAACTGCCGATTCCTACTCCACATTTACCAACCTGAGAGTTCCGGTAAGTCATACTAGTGAAAAATTTTCAAATTTTCAAAAAACAATTTTTAAGAAAGATGCCGATTCATGCTCCGCGATTACCAACTTGGGAGCTCCGGCAAGTCAGGTTTTTTTAGTTAAAGAAATTCTCCCAAGCCTGACGATCCTTGGGAGATTCCGAGTTACCAACACTCGGTTGCTTACCTGCCATCTTTTTCTCATAGAATTCCTTTACCCCTTTGACCCTTCGATCAATCATTTTTCCAAAAATATGTTTTACTTTCGGGTTAAAGGCCTTTTCAATGTCAAATTCTTTCTTTTCAGAAAAAAATTGATTTGATATTTCAATTTTTCCAACTTTTGTTTTAAAATTTTCAGCCCGCAATGGTGGAAAATTTTCATCATCCAAAGGCGGAACTGACTTCTCTTCTTTCATAACAACTTTTGGCTCCTCTGATTTTGTGGAATCAGATTCATTACCAGAACTTTCACTTGAATTCTTAACAACCCATTTTTGGTTGTTAAGTTTCTCCTTTCTTTTGTAAACATCTTTCGAACATTCACCAACCTCAAAAATTGAATTTTCAAAAAATTTAAATTTGTTCGTTGGTGGTTCAGTTTTCTCAACAATCTTTTCTTTCAGTTTACCACAGACTCCCTGTTTTGTGTGTATTGCCTTTGGACAATTCCTGGCAATGTGACCAACTGTTTTACATTAAAAACAGGTTCTCATCTCTTTCTTCTTCTGAGTAACACTTTTCTTCATTTCTTCTTGCATCTTGGCAAGGAATTCTTTGTTAGATTGCTTTCTGAACACTTACTCTTTTTCTTCTTCAGATGATTTTCCTGTAACAAAAATAGTTTTTGGTTTAAAATCTTTTTCATTTTTATGATTTTTTGATGGAATAAAGCCAAGACCTTTTTTTTGAAATTACCGTTATGGTTTGGTTTCTTTTGATAACCAAAACCAGAACTGTAACCCTTTTTCTTGTTTAACCTTTGTTGAACTCTTGAGGTGTAAGGTTTAGATTTTCCAGAAAATTTTACATCTTTTATTTCAGAAATATTAATTTCTGTTAGTTTAAAAACCTTTTTGATCATTTCAGTTTTAACACCTCTTATTGGAAATGACTCATCAGAATATAATTTGTCAGAATCTTTCAAAGTATATGCTACTTTGATCGGTTCGTCATTTAAATTAGATTTTGATAACAAAAATTCTTGATTATAAACCCGTTTGTCCTTTTTGACTGTTGACTTTGACGTGTTGAACTCAGACTTTGACTCTGATTTGGACTCCTCTATTTCATCCTTATCCAACACCTGATCGACCACTTTCTTTATTAACTAGGACTCATGATCAGTGTCAGACGATGTGAACGTGACATCAATGTTTTCTGGCAAATTATCTGAAGACCCAGACTCCCACTGTAAGTTTGTTGCCTTTTTGACTCTTTATGAATTTGGATTTCGAGGAGAATATCCATTTTCGACCGGGGGTGGACATTTGTTATAGACAACACTTGGTTTCTTACCAGAAATCTTCACTTCTTCATCTTCTTTTGTTTCAGACTTCTTCTCTTCAGATTTTTCTTCTTCAAAAGTCTTCATTTCTTCTACTATGGGGTAAATCCTGTCAACCACAAAAGTAGAACATGAGTAACTTTTTAACAATCTATTAACTCTCTCGGTTTCTATTCTCTGAGTTTCCAGTTTCAATTCAAGCTCAGCACACTGTTCAGTGTAATAGTTGACATTGTCAAGTTGTCTCATATATGCTCCTTTGAGTGTATTCATTGCTATGGCTTGTTCACTGCTTGTCTCGTTGTATTGATTCATGGCTTTGTTCAAGATATCATATGATTCTTTCAGCCTTTTTATGTTGTGTAGCAATTCATTGTTTTGCTTTATCAGAGATTCACAGTTCATACACTTCTCAGAAATCTTGACTACATAAGCATCTGTTTTAATTTCAAATTCTGGAATTTCTTTGACTTTTCTTACTTGAATTTCTTCTTCAACCTTTTTCTTTTTCTCAGCTTCGGCTTTTCTCATTTGCTCTTCTTCTTCATATTTCTTCTTTTTCCCAGCTTCAGCATTTAAATGTTTTCTGATTTTTTCTGCCCAATAGTCATCAGTATAATCATTAATAACCTGAGCAACAAAACCTTTAGCCAAGAATTCTTTGTCTGGACAATAATTGTCCCAGCTGAAACCTTCGGGCAATTTTTCATCCTCTTGATCTACCATACATGCTTTACTATCATTTGAAATATATTTATCCCAACTGAATCCTTTTGATGAACTTCCATCATCTTGATTACCAACACAAGCTTTCTTTGAACTTTCAATTTCTTTCCTAGCATGAGCGGTTTGTGGCTGTTGTTGTTGATATGGCTGTTGAGCAACTTGATGATAAATCGCCTTTCGATAGTAGTCGTTGTTTCCAAAAGGATTTTGAGCTCCATTTGCTTAGCGATTTGTACACTCTCTCTTGAAATGTCCTTTTTCCCTGCAATGAAAACAAGTAACTTTAGATTTATCAAATCCTAAAGTAGAAACATTCGCATCACGGAAATCATCTCTTCCCTTAATTTGTTTAAATTTTTCGGCTCTTCTCAACACGCTCGCCAAGCACCACCTTATATCCATCAACTCCATCTCCTCAGCATCGACTTGATCGTAATCCTCTTTTGTAAGCATTGGATTCCCGATTCTCCCTGCAACTAAACTATCATAAGATTCAAGTACAGTCACCAACAAAGACATATGACTTTTAGCTACTTCCTCTGAATAGTTTTGATCATTTTCCAGATTTAATGCAATATTGCATTAAAGTAATTTGCCACTCTTTGTTGCTGTAAAATGTGGATCAAATGATGGAAATGAAGTAAATCCTGTTTTGTTGCTTGATCCCTGAGATGAACTCTCAGAAGGACTTTTTGCATTGAAGGCCGTTTCAATCTTTGGTGAAATGTTGGTCTTCTCACTAACTCCACCATTGTAATATAACCCAATGTCTTGTTCTCCATCATAGTTCTTCGTTCTAGCAATTTTCCTTTGTTCCATCTCTTGAGCTTCAAGATGTTTAATAAACTCACTTAGCGTGATATTGTTAAAATCTGGTTTATTTTTCAACATCATCAAATACGTCCCCCAAACTTCATGTGGCAACGCATCAGCCAACTTCTCAATCAACTCATCTTTATCTTTGTTGATGCCCAATCTGTTCATGTTTTTCACCAAGTTGCAATATCTTTCGATAATCTGTTTGGTGTTCTCCGTTCTCAAACCACGAAATAGATCAAATTCTTTTTTCAAAAGTGACTTTTTGTTCTTGAGCATATCGGTACTTCCCATGAACTTTGATTCTAACTCTTTCCAAATCGAAAATGCACTTCCATTATGTTGAAGTAAGATCAAGATGTTTTCTTTAATCGCTTACTGCAACAAACTAACCATCAATTTCTCATCTTTTTATTTCTTTTTCTCTTCAGCACTCAATTCTCTAATTGGTATTTTCACATTATTGTTCCCGACTGGTCTAGCATATTGAACTTCAGTATGTTCCCATGCATCTAAGTGATATGCTTCAACCCAGTTAGCAAAACGTTCGGCCCATCCACTAAACTCATCAATATCCATAAGCTTAGGTGGTTTTTGCGTTGTTCCTGTCTCATTTTCAAGTAATGTACTCTGAGAAATAGTCATCGGACTAGCAAAGGCATTATAAAACTCGTTCTCCATGATTAAATTTTCAAAAGTTCACAAACAGTCAGTTTCAAACGAAATATCTTTCTCACACGAAATCGCTTTTCACACGGAATTAGGTTTCAAACGAAATCAATCCTCTTTCAAACGAAATCAACTTTCCAAGCAAAATCAGACTTTCATACGAAATAACCTTTGGTGCGAAATCAGCTTCAAACGAAATAGCTGTTTTTCAAACGAAATCACCTACTATTTCGTACGGAATAACACTCTGATGCTCACTTTCAAGCGAAATTAACCTCTGAAGCGAAATTACGATCTGATTCCGTGCGAAATTACACTTTCGGACAGTTTTTTCAAAAATTGATCATGTTTTACTTCGAATTAGAGTCTGATTCTTTCTAGGGTTTGTTAAAACACCGTTTCGCATATAATGTGTGAAATTCAAAACATTTTGACCGTGAAAACTTGTTAAATTTTGAAAAGAAGGTGTAGAAAACAGATTTTGCAGCTAAAATGGTGAGAACTCTTCCTCCTAAGCTCTGATACCACTTGTAGGATCGTTTTCGGACCCAAACGAGTCGTTCAGGAGAGATCTTCACCAATACAAAAGGCGGAAACAGATGTATCGGTGTTATTTCAGCTAATATGCACAAGAAATCACTTTAAACTGTCTTTAGATTGATATCAGATCGATTACAATGTTGTAGACACTTCGGCAGAGCTTCGCTACCGGAAGTAATTTCGTTACAAATGACAAGGCACATCAGGTATTTATAGGTGAGCTAATTTCGCATGAACTGGCCAAGCAAAATCTAATTTCGCACGAAATAACTCAAACGAAATCAACTTTTGATTTCATGCGAAATACCCAGCCTAATTTCGTATGAAATTACCAAGATGTAATTTCGTGCGAAATACCTACAAACACACTATTCCTCGTTTTTCGTGCCCTGATCTATCTATTACAATACAAGACTCGAACAAGACGAAGTCGATAGACGCATGCACCAACAATTTGTCCTGTTGTGCTATTATGTTTCTATTTCCTTTTTGTTCATACCCTTTGTTTGTGTTTGTTTTGTAGTTATGTCTGCACTTGATTTTGTGAAGAGCGACGACACTTCTGATGTCGTGTTTGGGGATGTTGCGGCTGCACCTGGTGAAGATGCAGTTGCTAGGGGATCTGAACATAGGTTCAAAGGTTCCGGTTATGTGAATGTTCCAAACGTTAAGGGTTTCATGATGGTTCTGAGTTCCAAGGTTTCTGTCCGTCGGTCAAACCGTCGTTTAAAAAGTGTTGATCAACCCTCTAGTTCAGAGGCCATTGACATTAGTGATGATATTGAGGTGTCCGCGGAGCAGGCTTCTGAAGGTGCTGTGGAGAAGAGCAAGGAAAAGGAGTTGGTGGTTTCTGGGAAGAAGAAAAAGTTGGTCAAGAAGGGTGCTACACCTGCTATCCAGGGTTCTTCGGGCCGAAGTGTTGAAGGCTTGGAGGAGCCTGAAGCTGAAGAGGTTTATGTTCCCAACTGGGGTGTGAAGGTTGGGGATAGCTTCAAGGATCCTGCTGTTTGTGCGGATGTTGTCACAGCCCCCGACCCGGTTTGACCCGGTCCAGGAGCCGCGGGACAGAAATCCCGTGGTATTTATTAATTGAGTTGACAGCGAAAGATTTACAGGATCTTTTAAAGTTGAAAATGCCCGATTATTTTATTTCCATAATTTGGTACAAACCCCGTAATTTACAATCGAGGAATTTCACGAGGAAATTCCCTGGTTTACAAAACATGTTTATTTATTTAACTGAGCCACTACTTCAAGCTTGTTAGTGCTCCATAGCACGTTTTCCTTGATTCACAGCAGGTCGCCTGAAACATGTTTTAAAAATATTTTATTAGCGCGGAAATACTGGCGAGTCACTCAAGTTTAATAACAATGACACATAGTTATAAATTACAGCATAAGAGCGATTACAATGGCTATTATCTTATTTTTATCTGGCGCCGTGTCACAGCCTTGTGACGATGGTCATACCACTATTGGGTCCTTTCACCCAAGTAGTGATGATTATCACTGTTAGGCTGATGAACCTAACCGTGAGAAAATTAGTAATGTGCACAATACCCCACTTGCCAGTGATTCAAGATAACCAAGACTTAATCCCTGTAATTATAACTTTTGAAAACAAAATGGAGTATTGCAAAACACATTTGATGAAAAGAGAATGACTCACATTGCAAGTTTAGTTGGGCAGAGTTTAGCCTACTGATAAGCATGTTAACCTAATTCAAATAACAATGCACACGAAAACTAGGTTAGCAACTGTTATGGGCCATTTTCTGAGTATATATATCCTGACTAATATCCTGCTTTTGGTTGTTTACTTGTGATCAGGATACTGGATTAGGATATTGGTATCATCCTGGGCCATATCCTGGTGTTAACTAAATTAACCACGTGCAGGTTAGAGGCTGTGGGTTACTAACGGTCAGATGAACTTCTTCTCCTCAAGACTCGGGTGTATCTGTTATGTGAGAGACGTTGAACCCGAAAGACCAGGTCTACAACGTTCGAGTGGGGAATATTCGCCGGATCCTGGTTTATTAGGATAGTTTGTTGCATTTCTTTTACTATAAATAGATAGGGGCGGATCAGATTAAGGCAGGAAACTTTCACACACACTTTCGAACACTTTTGCTCTCTAGCTTTCAGCAGTCACTACACACAAACACTTGTAATCGAATTACATTGTAACACCTAGTTGATCCGCATCACATCCTGCACTGTATCCTGATATTTGAAGTAATAGAAGAACAAGGCAGCTGCGATTGTCAGCTCCCGAGGTTTTGTGCCGGCGATCTAGATTGATCAAGGGCTTTCCTCGTACATCACGTATCAACCTTTATTTTTTATTGCTCGTTGTTTGATCATAGATACGGCTCTATATCCTGAGCCGTATTCTGAAACTGTTTTTGCAATTAACTTGGTTAACATATTTTCGACACTCATCTCTAGCACACTACCTCATTTAACTAATTTGATCACTTAATTGCTTCGGTAATTTTTGACCAAAACAATTTCGCGCCCACCGTGGGGCAAGTGGTGCTATTTTTGCTAAAAACTTTAGTAAAATCATTACTCGGTTTTCTATTGTCAAAACTTTTTGCTACATTGTTTTCAACGGCCTCGAGATCAAAGATGAGCTCTTCCACCATGTCTGCTACAACCTCTGCAACTATTGGTTCGGTGCTTCCACCTCCTCCTCCACGAATGCAAACTTCTTCACATGGAACTGAAAGTCATGTGGCTCGGGATGTTATCCCTCTCCCACTACTCAGGGATCTGGTCCTGTTTTGGCTTCTAATGATGAAATTCTGAATTTGTTTGGTAGTGTACAGGAACAGATGAGGCAGCAGCAGGAAACTAATCGGATGCTGATGAGAGAGATACAACTCTTGAAATCCGGCCCAAGTAGACCTGCTGAAGAAACTGTCACTCCTTTGCAGCCTAGAGCTTTGAACTTCAGTTCTGCAGTTTACACTGAAGATAACCGAGGGAATATCATGCCGAGCCATTCTCAGAATCATATTCCTAAGATACCCTCCTCGGTCAGGATGTCAACTGTGAGGAGCTCAGGATATGCTTCAGGATATGGCCAGAATCCTCAGACCGGTAACATGTCAAATAACAATACTCTTGCTACTAACAATAATGGGTCTTTGCAGGATGCAGGTATGACGTCAACATTTACTAGGGAGCTTCAGAAATTGAAGGACATGATATCCAGTGTGCCTGGAGTGGTCCAGCCAATTCCGGAAGTATCCCAAGACAGCCACAGGATATCCAGCTTTGCATATCCTATCTGTGATGCTGAAATCCCAAAAAGATTTCAGACCCCCAACATGAAACTGTATGATGGAACTACGGATCCTGAAGAGCATATTGCCCAGTATAGAGAAAGAATGGAGATTAACCCTATCCCTCCGGAGCTCAAGGAAGCATGCTTGTGCAAGGGTTTCGGTTCCACCTTGACAGGATCAGCCTTAAAATGGCTATTAAATCTTCCTCCTCACTCAATTACTTCGTTTGCTCATTTGGTTAATTTATTTAATAGTCAGTTTTCTTGCAGTCGGAGTTTTGAGAAACTAACCAGTGATCTTTACAGGATAACTCAAGGACCTCAGGAATCCTTGAGGGATTATGTGAATAAGTTTAGTCGGGAATCCTTGGATATCCCACATCTTGATGTTGCAACAGCTGTTCAGGCTTTTAAGATGGGGTTACAAAAGGATTCTCAGTTTTATCAGGATCTTGTAATGAATCCCTGCAGGAATCTCGATGAAGCTCGTAACAGGGCCTTGAGATATATTCGCTTGGAAGATGACAAAAGATGCAAGAGAGAATGAATTCTACCTCAACCTATGAATCAGACAACAGGAAATCAGAATCCTCGTATAAACCATATCGCCCTAAGCCATATGGCAGAAATGACAACAAGAAAGTGAATGTTGTTGAAGACGAGGATCCTGAAGAATATCCTGAATTATCTGAATACTGCTTTTCTGTTAATATACCTGAGTTAATGTATGCTATGCAGGGTTTAGGAGACAAAGCTAGGTGGCCTCAAAAGAATCAGCAGAAAGCTGATTGGAAGGATAAATCCAAATGGTGTGCCTTCCATGAAGATTTCGGACATGTGACCGAGGATTGCATTGATCTAAGGAACGAAATAAGCTACCTATTAAGCAAGGGGTATTTGAAGGATTTGCTGGGAAGAAAGAAGAATAAAGGGAAGGATCCTGAAAAGGATCCTGAATGAGCAGCATCACCCCCAGCAGATGCCAAAATAATTAACTTTATTTCATGAGGATCCGAAATTTGTGGGACTTTGTATTCTGCGGCCAAGAGACATGCAAAGGAAGCTAAGACCGAAAGGGGAGACAAACCAGCCAGGATGACTACCCTTACAACTGATAAAGTGAGCACTTTCGATAGTGATGACAGGGATACTGTCCAGGATCCTCACCATGATGCTCTCGTAATAACATTATATGTTGCTAACCATTTTGTACGCAGGATATTAGTGGACAATGGTAGCTCCGTCAACATAATTCAGCTGGAAACCTTGAAGAGGATGAATGTATCTCCGATGGACATTACTTCGAAGTCCACTGTGCTCGTTGGTTTCAGTGGAGAAGCTAGGAATACCGTAGGAGAGATAAAGTGACCAGTATATGTTGATGGGGTCAAATCGATACAACGCTTCTGTGTGATGGACTCCCTATCCTGCTATAACATCATACTAGGCAGGCCATGGATCCATGACATGAAGGCTGTGCCATCGACTTATCACCAGTGCATCAAGATCCCTACCCCTTGGGGGGTCATCAAAGTTGATAATGATCAGCAGGAGGCGAAGGAATGCTACTCATCCTCAATGAAATCCTCAACCAAGCCTAATCCAGCATAGCAATTAAAGATGCGGGCCCAGGATATCGTGGAGGCTTCAGAGCAGGATATGAAGAAAATTATCCTGGATCCGGATAATCCTGATATCTCGGTGCTCGTAGGGACCAATATCCCTCAGGATATTGAGGAACAATTAACTAACTTTTTGAAGTGCATGATGTCAACATTTGCATGGAAGCATGAGGATATGACAGGTATATCCAAAGACATTATTACTCACAAACTTGGAATTGACAGGTCGTTCAAGCCTGTTCAGCAAAAAAGAAGGAAGTTTGCTCCTGAACGAAATATAATCATACAAGAGGAAGTTGAAAGATTGTTGAAGTCCAGAATGATCAGAGAAGTCAAGTTTCCAAGATGGCTGGCAAATGTAGTCGTGGTACAGAAGAAAAATGGGAAATGGAGAGTCTGTGTAGATTACACGGACTTGAACAAGGCTTGTCCTAAAGACCCATTTTCTCTTCCCCATATTGATGCAATGGTGGATGCTACTGCCGGGCATGAGATGTTAACCTTCATGGATGCATCCTCAGGATTTCAGCAGATTCAAATGGAGTCTTCGGACCAGGAGGATACTGCCTTCATGACACCAACAGGTATTTATTGTTATACTGCTATACCCTTTGGTTTGAAAAATGCAGGTGCAACATACCAGAGGTTGGTAAATATGATGTTTAAAGACAAGCTGGGGGACACCATGGAGGTATATATTGACGATATGGTGGTGAAATCTAAAAAGGCTGAGGATCACCTCCAGGATATTAAGGGAGCATTTGATATCCTGGATCAGTATAACATGAAACTGAATCCTGCTAAGTGCCATTTCGGAGTGGGGGCAGGAAAGTTTCTAGGATATATGGTGACCAAAAGAGGCATAGAGGCGAGCCCGGAGCAGATTAGAGCTATCCTGGATATAAAATCACCTTTGAATATGAAGGATGTTCAACGGTTAACAGGCCGAGTAGCAGCATTGAACAGATTTATTTCAAGATCCTCGGAAAAATGCAAGGAATTTTATGATATCCTCAAGAAGAAAAAGAAGTTCGAATGGGGAGCAAAGCATGAAGCAGCCTTGCAGGATTTGAAGCGATATCTCTCAACTGCACCTCTATTGATGAAGCCTGAAAATGGTGAACCGCTATCCCTATACCTCGTTGTATCAGGGAATGCTGTAAGTGCCGTTCTTATAAAGGACCATGAAGGTCAGCAATATCCTGTCTATTATGTTAGTAAAAGTTTACTAGATGCTGAAACTAGATATTCTCATCTAGAGAAATTGATATTAGCCCTAGTTATGGCATCAACAAAACTTAGACATTATTTTGAGACACATAGGATTCATGTTAAAACCAATTATCCTGTTAAAAACGTGCTTAGGAAACCCGAGATGTCGGGTAGGATGGCTAAGTGGTCAGTAAAACTGAGTGCTTATGACTTAGTATATGAGCCTAGAAATGCCATAAAGTCTCAGGCTTTAGCTGACTTTGTGGCTGATTTCAGTAGTGACATTCAAAATGAAGTAGATTTAGAAGTATCGCAGCTAGGAGAAAACTTAGAATGCTGGACATTGTATACTGATGGTGCATCTAACGTAAGAGGTGTAGGTTTAGGTATACTAATAAAATCGCCACAGGGGGACATATTACCCCAGGCTATTAGGTGTGAATTTCCTGCTACTAATAATGAGGCAGAATATGTGGCTTTAATTGCAGGATTAGAATTGGCTAAGAATATGAGTATCAAGAATTTGCAAGTATATGTTGATTCTTTGTTAATCACTTTAATGGAACCTATGAAGTTAAGGGAGAGAAGTTAATCGAGTATCTCGAAATTCTCAAAAAATTAGCAGGAAATTTCGATATTTTTACACTTGAACAGGTACCAAGAGAGGATAATGCTAAAGCTGATGCCTTGGCAAATCTGGGATCATCGGTCAGGATACCGGAAGGAACCCGAATTCCAATATTACATATCCTATATACTGCGACGAATCCTCAGGATAAGGAAGTAATAAGTATTCAGGATCCTGATGATGAGTATCCTGATGAGGATCCTAAGTCCTGGACGGCTCCAATCATGAGATATCTCAAGGAAGGACACATACCAAAGAATGAGAATCCTAAAGCCTTTAGAATGAAGGTATCACGATTCACTATTATAAATGATGTTTTGTATAAGAAATCTCTTGCAGGACCATATCTGAGGTGCTTGGAGGATCCCGAAACCAAAGAAGTACTTCAGGATATACATGAAGGGGATTGTGGTAACCATACTGGGGGCAGGTCCTTATTCTCAAAAGTATTAAGGACAGGATATTATTGGCCGACGATGAGGAAAGATGCCACAGAATATGCTCAAAGATGTGACGCATGTCAAAGACATAGTAACATATTACATCAGCCTGCTGAACCGCTGTATCCTATTGTTTCCCCTTGGCCGTTCATGAAATGGGGTATGGATATAGTGGGAAAGCTTCCAAAGGCTCCAGGAGGAAAGGTTTTCATGTTGGCAATGACGGATTATTTCTCCAAGTGGGTTGAAGCAGAAGCATTTGTTCAAGTTAGAGACCAAGAAATAGTATCCTTTATAAAGAGAAATATCCTGACTAGGTTTGGAGTACCAGCTGAGATAATTTGTGACAATGGATCTCAATTCATAAGTAAAAGGACTACTGACTTTTGCAAGAGTTGGGGAATCAAAATGATCACATCTACTCCGGTACATCCTCAAGCAAATGGACAAGCAGAATCCTTGAACAAGATAATTGTCAACAACTTGAAAAAGAGACTAGGGGCTAAGAAAGGAAGATGGGCAGAAGAATTACCCTTTGTTTTGTGGGCTGATAGAACAACGGTAAAAAATGCAACTGGCCAAACCCCGTTTTCCTTGGTATTTGGAGCAGAAGCAGTGATTCCAACGAAAATGGTGATACCTACAGCAAGATCCAACCTCAGGGATCCTGAGCAGAATCCTGAAGTCCTATGCCAGGAACTGGATACTATTGATGAGACAAGAGATGCTGCAAGGCTAAGGATGGCAGCATATCAACAAAGGATATCTAAAGCATATAACAAGAATATAAGGACTAGAAGGTTCAAAGTTGGAGATTGGGTGTTAAGAAAGGCTTTTCAAAATACCACTAATCCTGCCGATGGAAAGCTGGCTCCAAAATGGGAAGGACCATATGAGGTTGAATCAGAATCAGGAAAAGGAGCATACCGACTCAAGAATATAGAGGGGGATATGCTACCGAGATCTTGGAATGCTATACATTTAAAACTCTATTTCAAGTGAGTATGGAATTTAAATTCCAACTCAGGATGGTATGAATTCTGTCTCTCTTATTAAATTTTGATATTATTTACTATTTTGAACCTATTACTGACTTAAGCATCGGAGGGGTGTTAGCCAGGCTAACACCCACCTTAGCTTATAGTGGTTTTGCAGAATATACTTCGGGATATAGCACCAGGATACACACTCAGAATACTTCGGAAGATTAGAGGATTGGCCCCCTCTCTCACGTATAAGGGATCCTGATCCCTTCACAGGTTTAAAGGTATTCACCTTTCTTCTGAATTGGGTTTAAACACCCCGCCTGGAGCGCAAGTTATTCGGGAATAGTTCAAGGTGGCGGGACCAGTCCATGTAAAAGTGGCTGACAATTTCGTTACTATTGGCTATATCCTGAATCCTAAAGGTATATGAGGATTGATCACCCTCTCTCACGAAAGGGTATTTTCATACTCTCTATGGTTTAAAGGTTTTCACCTTTCTAAGTCTTGGAGTTTATACACTCCCGCCTGTAGCGCACGAAAATTTGGGATTTCCCCCAGGATACGAAGGATTTATCTCCAGTATATTTTGGGTTTTACCCCTGTAACACAAAAATTGTCTATACAATTGGAACTATTGTTCAAAAATTTTCTAAGTGTTTAAGGACCTCATGCACAGGGGACATTCCATCTAAAGTAATTGTATGAAGCATAAAGAATCAAAGTTGAGCTAAGTGTATCGAACTGGGGACATCTTGGCAGGAGAAGCCACAAAAGGGGTTGGAGTTTAATACTAAGGCTACACTCAATTCCTGGTATGATCTTTCCTTTGTAAACCTTAAACGAATTTTTAACTCTGATTAAGGATATATCTTTAGGGTATGTCTTCGGAATCAGTTTTTGGAATATGTTTCGGGATATTTGATTGAAATATTTGGAAGTGATACTTGATTGAAATTAAAACTCTGGTCAAACAAGTATTGTCAAAACAGGCTTTAGAAAGTGGACTATCTTTTATTCTTTAGAAGTTTTCTCTAAAGTTGATTAAATTTTTAGAAGTTCTATTTAATAAAAGTTTTCATAATATATCGCTGAGTATATTGATCAGGATATTTTCAAAAGATAGTTGTACAAAATTTTGCAAAGCTAAAGTCTACACTAAGAAATACAGAAAACAATAGCAAGCCAATTGAAAAACAAAATTATTTGAAATAGGCAATACCAGTTGATGACCGAAGGTTTCATCCTAAAACCTAGGACCCATCCACCTTCGGCTATCAAGTTGTCTTAATACAGAAATAGAAACTGTTCATAGGATAAGAAATAAAATTGTTCAAACATAAGCATAACTCTCAAATTTAAAGAAAATAAGTTTTAGGAGGCAGCGCCTTCTTCATTCATGGTAATTTCAGCAGCATCCGTCTCGGGATCCGCCTCAGCATCCCTCTCAGCACCGGTTGGTTTTTCAACTGCTTTTGAAGATCCTTCAGCAGCAGGTTTGGCAGAAGTGCCGCCAAGGCTCTTTAGCTTTATTTCCCAGGCACTGACGTCCCAAGAAGGGCATTCGAAGCCCAATGCTTTGGCTTCGTGGGCCATCTTTAGCCTGTCCTGGAGAAGGGAAGTGATGACAGAACTTTTAAGACTTTCCCGATAGCTGATCATATCTTGTTCATGTTGAGCATGGGCAGCATCAAGATCCCTCTGAGCTTGAAGAGCAGCTTTGCTGAGAGCGGCCTGGTGTTCTTGGATCATAGCCTTGAACTTGTCCTCGTAATGCCGAGATTTGGCAGCTGCAATCATACCCTGCAAATTAAAAGGACAGGTACTGGTTTTGTTAAATACTTATAAGCAGTATAAGATGCAGGATATGACTCGAGGATATTAACCTGGTTGAGAAAAGAAGTCATGAACCCACTTGCCTCAATGAACCCATGATTCTCATAAGGAAATGTATCAGAGATGACGGGGGAATCGGGTTCTTTCCTTTTTCGGGAGCTTGAACTCCGGGGCCTGGTAGCTGGCGAAGGTTTGGGAATGACGATGGCCTTGGAACTGCTGGGTTTGGATGAGGCCATGGCCTTGGGACTAGGTTCCTTCTTGATCTAAACCTAATCAGAATAACTGTCCAGCTCGTCGAGGTCAAAGACTTCAGGGATCTTGGCCGGTGATGCGTAAAGGGAAAAAGTCTTACATCTTTATTACCTTTCATTATATTGTATTGTGCTGATTAATTATTTCACAAGTAATCCTTACCAGATATTTCAGATGAAGAATATTGACTGGAACTCGGGATATGTGTGGTAAAACTCCTGTCACTTGCAGGTAATTGGTAAACAGTTTTGATTCTTTTCTCTGATTCCGCAGTAGGGGGAGCTACTTCCTTGAAATTTACTGCAAAGGGATCAAAAAGGAGGATATTAGCAAAGGATAAAAGTCTAAAGGTACATGGGAACATTCATGATCCTACCGGTGGTTAACCACTCCACCGGAAGGCTAGCACCCTCATTAATGGAGTCTCGTTTGACAAAGAAGAACTTACGTTGCCATCCGTCTTCGTTTTTGGTGGCTTTAAGAATAAGGGGTTTGTTGGAAGTCGAAAAAAGCAAAAATCGGCTAGAACCGTGGGATCGGAGGCGGTAAGCGATTGGCAGATCTTCAATACAAAGGTCGGGACAGTGAAGATTTTTAATTTGGTTGAGTACGATTAATACCCTCCAGACCATGGGCATGGTCTGAGCAAAGGAGATACCGGTAGTCCGGAAGAATTGCATCATAAATTCGGGAAAAGGGTATCGAAGACCTAGCGAGAAAGGGTATGCTGGGAAGCAAACCCAATCAGTAGAAGAAGTGTCCGATCGAATTGACCGATCGAATGGTCTAAAGACCGTGTTATCGGGAAAGCATCAGAAGCTCTCAAAGCCGCAATGTCTGCGTTATCAAAAGCACAGACCTCCTTCTCGGGATTTTTGAGAAGATTCTGCTGAATGAAGGTTTCGGATGATTCACCGGTTTGGGAATAAGTTCTGGCAGCCATTGCGAATAAAGGAAGAAAGATTGACAAAAAAATGAATGAGAAGTAGGGAATTACCTGGAGACTCCGTTGGAGATATCTGCTTTTCAAACAAGAAGAGAGAAGATATAGGAGCATTGTAGATCTCCATCGAGTTAAAAGCGCGTTGGAAGTTATGATGTGATCTTGACCGTCGTCTCGATTTAATTGCCTTGATTTATGAGATAGCATTTTTAAAATATATCCGTTGGATTGGTATACCAACAGATATATTTGGGGACAATTGTTATAGGCCATTTTCTGAGTATATATATACTGACTAATATCCTGCTTTTGGTTGTTTACTTGTGATCAGGATACTGGATTAGGATATTGGTATCATCCTGGGCCATATCTTGGTGTTAACTAAATTAACCACGTGCAGGTTAAAGGCTGTGGGTTACTAACGGTCAGATGGACTTCTTCTCCTCAAGACTCGGGCGTATCTGTTATGTGAGAGACGTTGAACCTGAAAGACCAGGTCTACAACGTTCGAGTGGGGAATACTCGCCGGATCCCGGTTTATTAGGATAGTTTCTTGCATTTCTTTTACTATAAATAGATGGGGGCGGATCAGATTAAGGCAGGAAACTTTCACACACACTTTCGAACACTTTTGCTCTCTAGCTTTCAGCAGTCACTACACACAAACACTTGTAATCGAATTACATTGTAACACCTAGTTGATCCGCATCACATCCTGCACTGTATCCTGATATTTGAAGTAATAGAAGAACAAGGCAGCTGCGATTGTCAGCTCCTGAGGTTTTGTGCCGGCGATCTAGATTAATCAAGGGCTTTCCTCGTACATCACGTGTCAACCTTTACTTTTTATTTCTCATTGTTTGATCATAGATACGGCTCTATATCCTGAGCCGTATCCTGAAACTGTTTTTGCAATTAACTTGGTTAACATATTTTCGACACTCAATTCTAGCACACTACCTCACTTAACTAATTTGATCACTTAATTGCTTCGGTAATTTTTAACCAAAACAGCAACTTTAATCCAAATTTTACGATAACTCACGAGATCAAAACCTTCACGACGAATGACAAAGTGCAATACTTAAACATCCATCGAATTTACGACGAATGACAAAGTATAACCTGAGTTTGAGCAGCACTTAAACATCCATCGGATTGGTTTCAATCGATCGGACATTGAATCGTAGCAGTGATCGAGTTATTACCTTGTTATCGCGGCAGAATTCCGTGCTGTGTGTGTTTTTGGAGTAAACGGAGGATATCTCAGTGTACGAAATGAATTTTAAAGTCGAACCAATGCCAAATTTCAAGTGCCAACCCCCACTATATATACTGGAAAAACAGCGCCCTCGCGTGGCGCGAGGGCCTGTCGCGTGGCGCGAGGGGACCCCTTCTAGCATAGGGTAGCCTCGTGTCTTAGTAGCTTGGGTGAGTCGATGGTTCGTTAAATTTTGAATTCTATCGTAAACTGTTTAGATAATATCAACTAGGAAATACCCCCCCCCCTGAGTTTTAGGGGCCCTGATCCTAGTTCTGATTGTTCTGAAAATTTTAGGGGTCATGCAATATTTCTTGGGGGTCTCAATTAGGGTTTCCTATTGCACAAAATAAAATAAGAAATAGGACTTTTGGTGAGATTTGTTACATCCTCCCCACCTTAATTAAAATCTCATCCTCGAGATTTACTGGAATAAGTAGGGATACTTTCGCTTCATCTCTGATTCCAGTTCCCAAGTGTACTCTGGTCCTCTCTTTGAATCCCACTTGACTTTGACCAGCACTAGTCGTTTGTGTTTGAGAAACTTGACCTTTCTGTCTTCTATCTGTAGTGGCTTCTCAACAAATTTTAACTTTTCATTTACCTCTACATCTTGAAGAGGTACTACTAGGGATTCGTCAGATAGACATTTCTTGAGATTGGATACATGAAACACATCATGTACCCCAGCTAGTTCTTCTGGTAGTTGTAAGCGATAGGCAACTGGTCCTACTCGCTGGATTATTGGGAATGGTCCTACGTACCTTGGACTTAACTTTCCTTTCTTCCCGAACCAAACTACTCCTTTCCAAGGAGAAACTTTCAAGAGTACCTTATCTCCGACTTGAAATTCTAGCGGCTTGCGTCTATTGTCTGCATAACTCTTCTGACGATCACGAGCCGTTTTCAATAATTCCTTCATTTGAGTGATCTTGTCGGTAGTTTCTTGCACAATCTCGGGACCTGATAATTGGCTTTCTCCTATTTCTGCCCAACTGACCAGAGTTCTGCACTTTCGTCCATACAGTGCTTCGAATGGGGCAGCTTCAATGCTTGCATGATAACTATTATTATAGGAGAATTCAATTAAGGGTAGGTGGTCATCCCAGTTTCCACCAAAGTCTATCACGCATGCCCTGAGCATGTCTTCCAGGGTTTGAATCGTCCTTTCACTTTGTCCGTCTGTTTGGGGATGTTAAGCTGTACTTAAATTTAATCGCGTCCCCATGACTTCTTGGAAACTTGTCCAAAAATGTGAAGTGAAACGACTATCTCTATCCGATACAATGGAGAGTGGGACTCCATGTAGGGATACTATTTCGTCTACGTACAACTTTGCTAACCTTTCCATGCTAAAGGTTTCTCTCATAGGTAGAAAATGAGCTGATTTGGTTAATCGATCCACAATTACCCAAATCACATCATTACCTTTTTCTGGTTTTGGGCAACTTAGTAACAAAATCCATGGTTATTAGTTCCCATTTCCAAACAAGCATTTCTAATTGTTGGAGTAACCCTGAAGGTTTCTGGTGTTCTGCCTTAACTTGTGAACAAGTTAGACACTTAGATACAAATATAGCTATGTCCTTTCATTCCTTCAGCATCATCCTTGATTGCTGTTTCTTGAACATTCCTCAGTTGTTTCATTAGATCTAATTGTAAACTTAATCTAAGAGCACGAACTCGCTTTTGCTTTTCATGATAATTACGACTTAAGGCATCTGCAACTACGTTTGCTTTTCCTTCGTGATATTGAATATCACAGTCGTAGTCACTTAGAATTTCCATCCATCTTCTTTGCCTCATGTTTAATTCTTTTTTCCCAAATATGTATCTTAAACTCTTATGATCTGTATAAACAGTAAATTTACTTCCATACAGATAGTGCCTCCAAATCTTAAGGGCAAAAATTATGGCTCCTAATTCTAAGTCATGAGTCGTATAGTTTTCCTCGTGCTTCTTCAATTGCCTTGATGCATACGCAATTACCTTCTTGCGTTGCATTAACACACATCCTAATCCTAGCTTAGAAGCATCACAGTATACTTCAAAATCTTCTGTCCCTTCTGGTAGGGCAAGAATTGGGGTGTTTGTTAACTTTTGCTTTAAAATCTTAAAAGCTTCGTCTTGTCTAGGTCCCCATTCAAACTTAACTGTTTTACAGGTTAGCTTAGTTAATGGTACAACTATTTTGGAAAAATCCTTAATGAATCGTCTATAGTATCCAGCTAAGCCTAGAAAACTTCTAACTTCTGTAGCTGATTGCGGGAACTTCCATTTGGTGATTGCTTCTATCTTGGAGGGATCTACGTGAATATCTTCGTGATTTACCATATGTCCTAAAAATTGTACCTCCTGTAGCCAAAATTCACACTTCGAGAATTTGGCGTAAAGCTTTTCCTTTCTTAACAAAGTTAAGAGTGCATGCAGGTGTTGACAATGCTCATCCTGACTTTTGGAATAAATAAGTATATCGTCGATAAAGACAATTACGAATTTATCCAAATATGGTTTACAGATCCTATTCATCATGTCCATAAATGCTGCAGGAGCATTTGTTAGTCCAAAGGGCATGACTGTAAACTCGTAATGACCATACCTAGTTCTGAAAGCAGTTTTAGGTATGACTTCTTCTTGTACTTTCAACTGATGGTATCCGGAGCGTAAATCTATCTTAGAAAAATATCTAGCTCCCTGAAGTTGATCGAAAAGATCATCAATCCTAGGTAATGGGTATCGATTCTTGATTGTAACCTTATTTAATTCCCTATAATCGATACACATTCGCATCGAACCATCCTTGTTTTTCACAAACAACACTGGAGCTCCCCACGGGGATGAACTAGGTTGTATGAATCCTTTACCTAGCAACTCATCTAATTGCTTCTTCAGTTCTAACATTTCGGTGGGTGCTAACCGATAAGGTGCCTTTGCTACGGGTGTAGTTCCAGGAATTAGATGAATTCTAAATTCTACTTCCCTATCGGGTGGTAATCCAGGTAGTTCTTCTGCGAATACATCCGAGTATTCCGATACTACTGGAATTTCCTTAAGTTCCTTGCTTTCGTTCATAACTAGCAACTTTCATTACTGAAATGAACTTCATTGGTTTACGCGGCTTATCCCCCGTAATCATAATTACTTCTCCCATGGGTGCATGTATTTCTATGGAGTTTTTATCACAAAGGATTCGAGCATGGTTGGCTACTAACCAATCCATTCCTAGTACAACATCGAATCCAGCTAAATTCATAGGTAATAGGTTTGCAGAAAATTTATGGCCTAAAAGTTCTATCTTTCCTTTTTGCAAAACCTTATCTATGTTAACAGAATTCCCATCTGCCGTTTCTACCATAAAAATTTGTCTAAGGTTGGTTAAGGGTAGGTTAAGAGCTTGGTAGAATGAAGTATTTATAAAACTTTGGTTTGCACCAGAGTCAAATAATACTTTCGCATAAACGTCGTGAACTAGGAACGTACCAGCTATCACATCAGGGATTAGCTCTGCTTCCTGAGTAGTCAGTTGGAAGGCTCTTGCGTTCTTCTTGGTAGTTCCTTCTGCAGGTTTGGCTTTGTTGTCAGCTGGTTTGACCAGTTTAGGGCAATCTGGTCTAAAATGTCCAACTTCTCCACAATTGAAGCAGATTGTGGATTTCTTCCTTCTGCAATCTTCTTCTTGGTGCCCTGGAATTTTGCAGAAATTGCAATACCCTTTGCATCTTCCAAAATGCTTTCTTTTACAGGTATTGCAAAATGGAGTAGTGGAAGATTGCCCGGTTTCCTTTTTCTTGAAATTACTACTGTTACCCACACAGAATCCTTGGGTAATCTTTACTTCCTTCTTTCTATTTTCTTCTCGCGTACGCACCAGTCCGTCTGTCAAAGTGTTGGCTAATTCCACTGCATCGTCAATTGTGCGAGGTCTCGTAGCTTTGACAATATCACGGATCTCGCTAATTAAACCCCAAATGTAGCGAGAAATAAGTACCGGTTCTGGCGAAGCCAGAGTAGGCACAATTCGAGCATATTCGAAAAACTTCGAAGTATACCGTCGACAATCAATATCCACCATCCGGTGGCTCAGAAATTTGTTCGCCATTTGTTCTTTTTCATATTCTGGGCCGAATTTTCTTTCCACCAGACGCTTAAACTCTTCCCAACTCATGGCATAAGCCAGGTCACTTCCCTTAGCTTGTAATACCGTATTCCACCGTTCAAGCGCCCCTTCTTTAAAAAGATGTGACGCATACATGACCTTGTCTTCCTCGGCACATTTACTTATTTTAATCACCGCCTCGGTTTTCTCCAACCAACGCAGTGCAGCAGTTTCCCCTTTGTTGCCTGCAAGTTCAACAGGTTTACAGGCAAGAAATTCCTTGTAAGTGCAACCAGGCATTGCAGCTTTCATTCTTTTAAGAATTGGGGCCAGCATTACATCATTATCATTATTATTAATGTTACCGCCCCCATTTACGCTATTACTGAAGTTGTCTTCATGAGTACGTTTGCTAGGAATAATTTGTTGAGGTTCAACAGGATTTCGGGCAGCAGCAAGGATTGCTGGAATAGCATTGGCTATTCCCTGAGCAACAATATTCTCTATATCTTGTCTATACAGAAATTGGTCTCCATTGTTTTGCTCAGATTGATTAACTTCGTTAACTGGTTCATTACCAGCGTGTTCCATCTGAATATTTATCAATTATTTATCACAGGCTAATATTTAATACAAACATTCAAGTATCACTGTACAAACAGAAAAATGGCAAACTTTTATATATATATATATATATATACATGTCTTTTACAAATTACAACTGAAATTCAAAATATACTAGGGGTTGTGCATTCATAATTTAATTTAATTTATCTAAGAATATTATGCATAATATGCTTCTATGTAAGGTTTATTCTATTTCTTTCCTCTATTAACTTGTTATCCAATGGGCGAAGTTTCTGGCTCATAGGTGGCATGGGTGCTAGTACTGGTTTGGCGGTTCAACTATAAGTTAGCATTTACTGCTATAGTGGCTAACATGTAGAGATTTACCCATTGTTCATCTAATTTATCTTCCCATGGTGGGTTAGTGCCTATTTTCTGAGTTTCCTTATTAATCATCACTCCTTTTGGTTGTGACTTCTTTATTTTCTCTTGACTTTTTCTAATAATCCAACTTCTTTTCTTAGGGGTAAGTGGTTTCTCAGACTGTGCCTTACGAATAAATATTCCTTCCTCGGTATCTGCTGAGTATCCTGAGGAATTTGGTTGAAATGAGGTTCCCTTATCTTTTGGTGAGCTATCTAATTGACGATAGATGTCCAAATTTCTTTGCTTACCCATACTGTAGATTAACAATTAGTCAAATAACACAAAAACACATAATCACATAATAGCAATCAGAAAAATTAAGTATTTCTAGATACTTAATTGGCTTAAATCAGTGGCTCTGATACCACCTTTTTCTGTCACGGCCCCCGGCCAGGTTTGACCCGGTCCAGGAGCCGCGGGACAGAAATCCCGTGGTATTTATTAATTGAGTTGACAGCGGAAGATTTACAGGATCTTTTAAACTTGAAAATGCCCGATTATTTTATTTCCATAATTTGGGACAAACCCCGTAATTTACAATCGAGGAATTTCGTGAGGAAATTCCCTGGTTTACAAAACATGTTTATTTATTTAACTGAGCCACCACTTCAAGCTTGTTAGTGCTCCGTAGCACGTTATCCTTGATTCACAGCAGGTCGCCTGAAACATGTTTTAAAAATATTTTATCAGCGGGGAAATACTGGCGAGTCACTCAAGTTTAATAACAATGACACATAGTTATAAATTACAGCATAAGAGCGATTACAATGGCTACTATCTTATTTTTATCTGGCGCCGTGCCACAGCCTTGTGACGATGGTCATACCTCTATTGGGTCCTTTCACCCAAGTAGTGATGATTATCACTATTAGGCTGATGAACCTAACCGTGAGAAAATTAGTAATGTGCACAATACCCCACTTGCCAGTGATTCAAGATAACCAAGACTTAATCCCTGTGATTATAACTTTTGAAAACAAAATGGAGTATTGCAAAACACATTTGATAAAAAGAGAATGACTCACATTGCAAGTTTAGTCGGGCAGAGTTTAGCCTACTGATAAGCCTGTTAACCTAATTCAAATAACAATGCACACGAAAACTAGGTTAGCAACTTTAATCCAACTTTTACGACAACTCACGAGATCAAAACCTTCACGACGAATGACAAAGTGCAATACTTAAACATCCATCGAATTTACGACGAATGACAAAGTATAACCCGAGTTTGAGCAGCACTTAAACATCCATCGGATTGGTTTCAATCGATCGGACATTAAATCGTAGCAGTGATCGAGTTATTACCCTGTTATCACGGCAGAATTTCGTGCTGTGTGTGTTTGTGGAGTAAACGGAGGATATCTCAGTGTACGAAACGAATTTTAACGTCGAACCAACGCCAAATTTCAAGTGCCAACCCCCACTATATATACTGGAAAAACAGCGCCCTCGCGTGGCGCGAGGGCCTGTCGTGTGGCGCGAGGGGACCCCTTCTAGCATAGGGTAGCCTCGTGTCTCAGTAGCTTGGGTGAGTCAACGGTTCGTTAAATTTCAAATTCTATCGTAAACTGTTTAGATAATATCAACTAGGAAATACCCCCCTGAGTTTTAGGGGCCCTGATCCTAGTTATGATTGTTCTGAAAATTTTAGGGGTCATGCAATATTTCTTGGGGGTCTCAATTAGGGTTTCCTATTGGACAAAATAAAATAAGAAATAGGACTTTTGGTGAGAGTTGTTACAGATGTGTTGGTCCATTTTGCTCCCCCTGGTGTTCGAGATGTTATATCGGAGATGGAAGGTGATCATTTTATCTCAAGGTTGATGTTAACCTCTTGCAATTCTGCTCTTGGAGAGGTTTACACCAAACTGCTGAACTATGGGAAACATTTGGGCCTTGTTGCTGGTTTTAAACTTCATGAGTCTGGTCAGGCTTTAGAACAGTCTCCTTTGTTTTGTCCTGATGCTTCTGGGGTTTTTAAGGAGTCTGTTCAACAGATGGAGAAGCCGACTTACCCATATGTGAGTGAAGTTTCAACTTGTTTTGGTAAACCTCTTTCCGTCTTACAAGGGTTGAAACCAGCTGGGCTAAACGAGAAGGTTTGTGCTGAAGTGCTTGATTCCTTGTCCAAGAAACGTTCTCGTTCAGGAGACAGTGAGGAAACCTTTTCAGAAGATGCTGATGTTTCCAGGGAAGCAAGCCTCGAAGGTTCAACGGTTGGAGGTGATGGTGGTTCAAAGGCCAAGAAAGCAAAGAAGGCCAAAAGGGTAAAGGTGATGGTTCTGGGGCTTCTAAGCCTCTTGCTGATGTTTGAACAATATTCGTAGCTTTCTTAGCACCTTAAAACATTTTGATGGTTTTTATGTCTTCTTAAACAATTTAGGTTTTGAAGAAACCCTTAAGGTTTCTGTTGATGGTTGTTAGCCCTAGTGGTTGTCTGAACAATTTCTATGTTTACAAACCGTTAAGGTTTGTTTGAACATTATGTAGGTTTTGGAGGCCTTTAAGGCTTCTTATGTTATGCTATTAGCTTTCTATTATTTGCCTTGTCGTGATTTTTTATATTGCTGCATGTTTTTGTAAGGCAGCTTGGTTAGATACTTGTAGCTTGAAGCCTTCGAGGCTTCCGGTTGCTGCTTGATTTTTGTGACTTAGTGTTTTGCTTTGTATTTTTGGCCTTGAGTTGTGGACCAACCTTTTATTGTTGTGTTGTTGTTTTGTCCCTTCAATTGTCTTTATGTTTATGGAATTGTCTTTGCTGGGTTTGTGTTGTCTTTATGTTACTTATACCTTGAAGGGTTCAGTGCTGCAGTCACTTAGCCTTGGTATTTTTAACAAGAAGACATAGCACTTATCCTATCTATCTTTTACCTTGGTTTAATCTTGGTTCGTAAGCCTGTTGACTATAATTTGTTTTTTGAAAAATTTTCTAAGGCTTAAGGAACATTTGGTGAAGGCTGCTCAGACCCTTCTATGAGACAAGTTTGTTTTTGAAAATTTTATAAGTCTCATGGAGTTTTATTGATTTAGGAACTCACCCCTTATATAGGTTCATTCAACCCTTGAACCTATTGAGCGATGTGGCCTGGGAGCTCATCCCCTTACATGACACTTGTCATGGAGTTTTTTGCTAGGTTCTCAACCTGATCATAGGATAAAAAGACAAGTTTTAACAAGAACCTCATCGTTCATTCATCAAAGTGTGCAAATTACAAAGGAATAAAAACAACACTTTGCCAAATTTTCCAACATATGTTTTTCTAAACGTGGAACCTTTTAAGGTTTTTGCCATTCCAATGCCTGGAAAGCTTTTTGCCATTTGAATCAGCCAGTTTGTAGGATCCTCCCTTGTGGGCTTCGAGGATGGCATATGGTCCTTCCCATTTGGGACCAAGTTTTCCTTGGCTTTCCTTCTTGCTTGCCTCGTTGTTTCTGAGGACTAGGTCACCGGGCTTGAATCATTCATGCTTGACTCTGGCATTGTAATATGATTCCATCTTTTGTTTATATCTTGCTTCTTGAATGGCTGCTTGATCCCGTGCTTCTTCTAGGAGTTTCAAGTTCAACATCGTCTCTTTTTTGTTAGCTTCTAGATCAATGTTGAACGTTCTTTTTGTTGCAACTCCTATTTCTGCTGGGATTACAGCTTCAGATCCAAACACCAAGCTATAAAGTGTTTTCTTGTGGCTTGTTTTTTCAGTGGTTCTTATTGCCTATAACATGTTTGGGAGTTCTTCAAGCCAATTGGTGTCATGTTTTCCCAATCGCGTTTTGATGCCCTCAACAATGCTCCGATTTGTTCTTTTAACCTAGCCATTAGACTGAGGGTAGGCTACTGAGCTGAAGACTTGTGTTATTCGGAACTCTTTGCACCATATGCTGAAAGGCTTCTCAGCGAACTGTTTACCATTGTCCGTGACTAATACCCCTGACAACCCAAATCTGCAAATGATGCTTTCCCATACGAAATCAATGATTTGTTTTCCTTTTATCTTTGCCAATGGCTTCACTTCTGGCCATTTGGTGAAGTAGTCAACCGCTACTAGGAGGAATTTGACTCCTCCTCTGGCCGGGGGGGAACGGTCCAACGATATCCATTCCCCATTTATGGAATGGCCAAGCAGATGAGATAGGAACTAAATTATGCTTTGGGCTTTTTGGAACTAGAGCATGTATTTAACAGGCTTCACACTTCTTCAATTGCTCGCTTGCGTCTCGGTGCATGGTTGGCCAGAAGTATCCAAGGTTCATCAATTTTGAGACTACTGATCTTGGGCTGAAATGAGCTCCATAAATTCCTTCGTGAATTTCCTTGATCAAATATTGGCTTTGTTCTGGGCCGACACAACGAAGCAATGGTGCAAGGTACCCTTTTTTGTATAGAATATTTTCTTGCAACACATGTTGTCTTGATTTTATTCGAACCCTTTCAGCTTCCACTTAATCCTTGGGTAGTTCACCATTTGTGAGGAATTTGATCAACGGGGTCATCCAATTTGTGCCTTCCTCGGTGATGACATCTTGCACTTCTAGCTCTTGGAGAGATGATTGCTTCAACACTTCAACCAATACCTTTTTTGTGAGATGGGCAAAGGTCAATGAAGCAAGTTTGCTTAGAGCATCAACCTTTTTGTTTTGAGATCTTGGGACTTGTTTGACTGAGCATGCTTCGAATGAATTCGTGAGTTCGTTAGCTTTTTCACATTATTTCTTCATGATTGGCTCTTTTGCCATGTAATTGTCACTTACTTGGTTTGAAACAAGTAACGAATCTGTGAAGACTTGAAGCTTTTTGGTACCCATTTTCCTTGCAAGCTTGAGCCCAGCAATCAATGCTGCATACTCAGCTTCGTTGTTTGTAGTCTGAAATTCAAGGCGAAGAGCATACGTGAAATCCAATTCATTTGGATCAATTAGAACTAGCCCTGCCCCTAACCCTTCAACGCTGGAAGCTCCATCGGTAAAGAGCTTCCAGGTATGAGGGTTAGAGGGTTCAGCAGTGGCTGTGTTGACTTCCGTCATTGTTTCTTTGGGTACTTCCAAAATTAAGTCAGCCAAGATTTGAGCTTTTACAGCTTTTCTTGGGACATAGGTGATATTGTGTTCACCTAGTTCCACAGCCCATTTGGCTAAACGTCCAGAAGTTTCGGGGTTTTAAGCACATTTTTGATCGGTTGGTCCGTGACCACTTGTATGGGATGTGCTTGAAAGTATCTCTGAAGCCTTCTGGCTGTGTTGACTAGTGTAAAAGCAAGTTTTTCAAGTGGGGGGTATTTGGTTTCTGCCAGTTTTAGTGTCTTACTGAAGAAGTAAACAGGTACCTGAGCCTTGTTTCTTTCGATGGTCAGGACTGCACTGATTGCTTCCTCGGCGATTAATAGATAGACAGAGATCAGCTCCCCTGTTTCAGGTGCTGCAATGTTTGGTAACGAAGCCAGGTGTTGCTTCATTTGGTTGAAGGCTTCCTCCGCTTCTTCTGTCCACCTGAAGTCCCTTTTGTTTGTACACCCCTGAAGGGTTTTGAAAAAAGAAGGGACCTTTCTGCCAACTTAGAGCGGTGAAACGCTTCAAGGCTGCCAACTTACCGTTCAAGCTTTCAACCTCTTTCTTGCTTTGAGGGGACTTTGTTTGCAAAATAGCCTTGACCTTGTTAGGATTGGCTTTTATGCTTTGTTTGCCAACAATGTGTCCCAGGAACTTGCCTTCTTCGAACCTAAACGAGCACTTTACCGGGTTTAGCTTCATGTTTATCTTCCTAAGATTTCGGAATGTTTCTTGAATGTCGTCAAGCATTTGACCCTCAGTCTTGCTTTTAATAACCAAGTCATCAACATATGCTTCCATGTTCCTTCCGATTTGCTCAACGAATGCTTTGTCAACCAATCATTGATAAGTAGCACCTGCATTTTTCAAGCCAAAAGGCATCTTTTGGTAACAAAAGATACCTTTGTCGGTGTGGAAGGCCATTTTTTCCTCATCTTCTTTTTTCATTTAGATTTGGTGGTAGCCTTTGTATGCATCAAGGCAGCACTTGAACGGGAACCCTGTGAGCGAGTCTACCTTGAGATCGATTTTAGGTAGGGGTAACAATCCTTTGGCCAAGCCTTATTCAGGTCTTTGAAATCGATACATATTCTTCATGATCCGCCGGGCTTCTTAACCATGACAGGGTTGGCTATCCAAGAGTGGTACTTGACCTCTCGGAGTATGCCAGCTTATACCAACCCTTCAACCTCTTTGCATGCAGCTTCGCTTCGATCAGGGGCAAGGTTCCTTTTTTGTTGGACAATGGGCTTCACATTTGGTGGGATTTTGAGTTCATGTTCAGCAACATCCCTGGGGATGCCGGTCATATCACCCGGACACCATGCAAAGATGTCCATATTATGAGTCAGCAGCTTTTTGAGGTATGAGAGAGTTTCTTGAGTAAGGTTGGTGTTAACCCTTATCCTTTGTTCAGGATACTTAGGGTTAATGGCCTAACCTTGCTCTTCACTTTCGTTTTTTCCCGAGCTTTCTCCTTCAACCATGAAGGCTTCACAGGTTGGTTGAAGGGTTGCTATTCCTTTTTCGGTGGGAAACTTAACAATGCCTTGGCCGACAGAGACAGCCATGCTAAATTCACTTTGACCTGGCCTTCCTATGATAACGTCATAGGAGGAAGGCATGTTGATCACGATGAAGGTGAGTGGCTTAGTTCTCTCAATTTCACCCTCCTTGAAACAAACGTCAAGTGTCAGTTGGCCTAAAGGCTTGATGGGGATGTCAGCTATTCCTTTGATGGATGACTCGGCTGGTTGAAGCCTTGAACGCTCCTGGTCACTGAGTTGATTGAAGTACTTCTCAAACATGATCTTCGTCGCTGCACCTGTGTCAATGTATACCTTGTTCATCTTTAATGTTCCCACAGTGGCCTCCACAACCAAAGGGTTTGAGTGAAGCTCTTTTTATGGTGGTGGGAAGCACAGGCATTGAAGCTTCCTAGCTTCCAGGCGTTGCTGCTTGGTGGGAGTCCCTTCAGTGACATTCACCATGTGAACTTCTTTGTTCTTTCAATCACCCATTTTATCCTTCACCCCTTTGACAAGGTGAGCTAGTTCCCCTAATTTGACAGCTTCCTCAATCCTCTTTTTGAGTTAGAAGCAATCATTGGTGTGATGCCCCTTCTCTTCATGAAATTCACAGAACTGGGTGGAATTTTTGTTTCTCTTTCTTTTAGGCAGGGGTCTTGGCGGTCTGAAGCTGTGCTTGACTTCCTCAGTGGCAAGTATTTCTTTAGGGGTTTTAGTCAAGGATGTGAAGTTTACGGCTTTGTCTTTCCCAGAAGGGTTCTGACTTTCAGACCTTTGAGGGTCTGAGCTTCGAGAGCCTCTATCATAAGAACCGTATTTGCTTCTTTTCGGCTGGGGCTGCTGTGTCTCCAGCTGGGACCCTTCTTTCTTTACTTCTTGATGTCAACCGCCTCTTCCCCCTGATATGAGCCTTAGCCCTTTCAAGGGCTTCTTCCAAGGTTTTGGGCAGGCACTTTTTAAAGTCCCTGGTAAGGTACTTAGAGGTGATTGCATTCAAGAAGCCTGCAACCCTCATCTTCTCATCGACTCCCACATACGTTAAACCCTCTTTTTGTACCTTTCAATGAAATCCCTGAGGATTTCATCATCTTTCTGTTTGATCTAGAAGATCACAGTGACATCCTTCACAAATCTCCTTTGTTGTGAGAAGTTGGCTAAGAAACCCTTGCTTAGATCATCGAAGGTTCGAATGCTTCGAGCTGGCAAGTCATTGAACCAGATCCTGGCAGACCCAACGAGGGTTTGCATGAACATTAGGAAACACTCGGCGTTGGACCATTTCTCTATCCTTGCTGCCCCTGTGAAGATCTGAAGGTGATCTTTCGGATCCTCCGTTCCATCATAGGTTCGTATGTGGGAGGGCATTTTGATCCTGGTTTGGAAGTCATAATCAGCAATTTGCTGAGAAAAGCATGACAAATTGCTTGGCTTGTATGGTTTGGCCAAATCCTCTTCCATCCTTGCACCCGTGTTATTGTTGGTGTTCCCTTGGGTGGCCAGCACTTGATTAATGAAATGTTGCCAAGGGAAGCTTGCCATCATCTGAGCCATCATCTATGGCATGAGGTTGAAGCCTTGAAGGCTTCCAGGTGCAGCTGCACAACTTACTCCTAAGGGAGTACTCATGATGGCACTTCGTGCCAAAGGGAGAATAGACAAAGCTTGCTCCCATGTAGTTGTTACTGGAGGTGGAAAGCTTGCAACTGGAGATTGCAACAGCTGATCTAGAATTAGCTCATGCCCCAAAGGAGCACCGGTTGCAACTGGTTGGGAAGAAAATAGAGGAAAAGACGTCGGATCTGGCCTCGTGTATCAGTATGGACTGGGATTTGGAGGTGGATGGCTGGGACCAGCCTCATTCCTGGACATGGTTGGTTGTGAGCTTGTAAAAGGAAGAGCAGGAGGTCTAGGAGATAACGATGGCTCTGGCTCGTCATAATCCAGTCGAATCCTCACCCCCTTGTCGCTTTCCCTATTCACGTATTGGTTACGGAGAGACCTTAACTCCAAAAAGTTATTAGCGACCCCTTCAGGGGTAAGGTCAATACGTGAGGGGGTGTTAGAAGCACCAACATTAGGAGATGGAACCCCTGAACGAGATGGTGTCGGTGTTTGGAAGGTGAGAAACTCGGGGTATGTTGCTACTATTCGAGTGCTTCCCGGTGTTGAGAATGAGGTCGGTATAGCCACATGAGTTTGGCTAGTGCTAGGGGTAGAGGTACGTGGGACTTGGTTTAGAGATTCTCCTTCAGACATGACGATTTCAGGAAGAATGGAGCTACACTACTAGTCTTCTTTTGAGAAAAATGACCGGCGTAGCCCCACGGTGGGCGCCAACTTGTTGTTACAACAAGAATGAGACCTAGAGTAATGATGAGACTGGTTAGGCAAAAGGCTTCAAGGGTTGAAGTTTGCCTAACGCAGGTCGTGGGGTCCCCCCACGTTTGCAAGACGTGGAGAGAGGTTCACTAGTTATGTTTATAATTACTTAGGATCCTCAGCTGAAAGGTATTCAGCTTTGGATGCAAGGGTAAGCAAATTGTGTGTGTTGGAGTGAAGAAGAGAGACTTGTATGAAACAAGTTCTCGAGAGACAAGAAGGAAGATCAGAGATCCGAGGAAATCAGAGCTGATCTGGAATGTCCCTGATGTATTCAATGAAGTGTCTTATATTGGGAAGGAGGTTTCTCAAAGGAGAAACATTTGACTAGTGAATCCTGCTTGCAGTGGAGGACTTACCATTTTAGGGGTTGAAGCGTTTGGACCTGCGGATAAAAGAGTACACACTGTGCACACGCTTTGCTTTTGCGGCTGTGGGAGAGTTGTCTAAGTAATCAGTGAGGTAATCAGTGAGGTGACTGATTACTGTACACGTGCTGTTCACCTTACTTCCCAGGCTTTAAACCTTTTAACCCTTCAAGCTACTATGTATTCTTAGCCATTTTACTGAGGCTTGAGCTACCCGTCATCAAAGCTCAATGTCTATTATATTAAACAATCCGATCTTAAACTTACAAAATTAAAAACAGAACAATTTTCATATAATTTCTTTCACTCAACTTATGCGGGTGGACTCCCAAAACTTTTCTCTCATGAACCACCTACGTGAGTTATTAAAAACACCGACAAAAATGTAACTTACTGAAAACTATACAAATATAAAATATTCTAGTAAATAAAACTCATGAAATAAATTATTATTTTTTGATGACTATGCCAAAAAGTGTAAAACTATATGAACCGACCATTAAGGAAGATAGAAATATAGTCAATGACTCAAATTCAGAGTCAAAATAAGCTGACTGAAAAAATATTAATAATTATAACAATATCTTTTTAACAATTATATACTTTGAAAAGAAAAACACTTAAATAGTATGATTATGAGTGATTACTAAGAGTATTAAATGTTAGTAGGTTTAGGAAAGCAGATAACCCAACAATAAAGACTTTGACCTGCCGTCTACTTCCTACCCCTCATTTTATTAAAAATAAATAGATAATTAATATTTATTTGTTTTTCTAATTACTCATAATTACACCTATTTAAATGTTGACATTATTTCAAGACAAATTATTATACAAAAGAATTTAAGAGTAAATAATAATATTTTATCTTTTATTTAAGAGTAATTAATAATATTTTATCTAAAAAATACATTATATGCCTTGGAAATGAATTTGAGTCGAACTTTGCCAAGTATTATATTTAATCTGGGACAGTTTATATAAAAAAAGTAGGTAAATTCATTCTAATTTTTTTAAGTTAGGATTATTACTAAAATTACTTTTTTTTGTTATTTTTATCCATATTATTGTACCATTATATACTATGGGGAAGGTTCAAATGAAAACCACTAGTTATTGTGAAAACTCGAAAACTAATTAAAAAAAGCCAAAAAAACATACAAAATTTTTTTTTTTTTTTTGCAAACTAATTTTCGCAGGTTTTATTATATAAAAAAAAAATTCAAAAAAAAAAAAAAAATTTTTTGTGTAGTGCACATGTGTAATACTACACATGTGTATGTGTACTACACATGTGTAGTATTACACATGTGCACTACACAAAATTTTTTTTTTTTTTATTTTTTGAAAAAAAGTTTTTTTTATACATAAAAAGCAGCGATTTTTATAAAAAAAAATTAAAAAAAAAATTTGGGTGTTTTTTAGGCTTTTTTTAGTTAGTTTTCGAGTTTTCACAATAAAAGTGGTTTTTATTTGAACCATCCCCTATATACTATAAGCTTTAAAGTTTAAATAATTAGAGCACACTGTCTGCACACGTAACCCACACACAGTACATTATATTTATTTTGGGCTATACAGTCATGTCATGTGAATATACAAAGATTTAAGAAAATGACTTATGAGGCCAATGGCAATAATGGTGTTTGATAGAGTAGGCCCATTTCATTTGGTTTGGTGTCTTATGGAGGACAACACATATGTTCACCCATACTCTTTGAAAAGTCTCCTAGAGGTTACACTGCATTATCAAATGGTCCCAAGTGATCTAATTTTGGGGCCCAAAAAATATCAAAAATGGGAAAAACTACAAGGGATATGAAGTTTTGAATTATTAAATGATCAATTTATATAGTATGTAGGAGAGAAATGAAATAACTTCTTTTTTTATCATAGTGTAAGAATAATTTAGTTACAAGTTATTTATTCAGTTTTATTTCAAGGTGTAAATTAAGTAACACAAAATATTCTCTCCCATAAAACAAACATTTATTCTTCTATTCATGTATAACACAACTTCTTATCTTTTTTTTAAGACCCAAACTTAATATAGATAAAGTATTTTATAAAAGTTTGCATTTATATATATTTTTCATATTGCAATAACTTAACCATACACAAAATTCTAAGTTATTTAAAACTTCATAAGTATTTAAGGACATTACTACATATTAACGATGTTAGAACTGATAATCAAAAGTACAAAATGCGAAAGCTTGACGTTTGGTTGTGTTCAGTTCTTCATTAAGCTTGATCTTCATCCGTAACATCATAGCAATCACCTATATATCAAATATCATCTCAAACGTTAGTTATATGATGCTTAAAATGTAGTTTGATAACCCAAGTTTACCAAAACAAACAAACAAAAATTTTGTGAGAAGGCCCGCCGTAAGCTACGACATGTATGCCATAGCCTACAACACACACAACAACAAACAGGCAGATAGTCTTTGTCGTAGCCTACGATAGGCAGCCGTAGGTTACGGCCCCCATCTGCTGCATTTTATTCCAGTTTTGCCCTTCATGAAGAAAACTCCGTAACTTCTTGGTTTCTCGTCCGTATTGCACGAAACTTGTTTCTAAATAACCGAAAAACAATTTCACACATGTTGACTCGTAATCCATGACCCGGATTCATGACTCTTACATATTACGCTATCGGTTTGCGCTTGTACATTTAATTAATTGACTCATTCTCATGCTTAAACATTTGAACTTATGATGATCACATCTCTTCACAAGAAATGAACTATTAATGATTTTACCCCATTACTCGGGTTATTAACCTTGCGTTTCACCCTTCCGTTACCCGGTTTGCGTTTACGCTTATTCGACCCGTTCAACCTTTTAATGGTCGCACTCAATTAATCCGAATTCTTTTCAAGAATTCACAATCTTTCGATTATGGCCCATTACCCGGGTTCATCGATTTATAGTTTTGATTTCCCGTTACCCGGTTTACGCTTGCCTTCGTAACTTAACCCAATAACCGGGTTTGTACCGAAGTCATTACCCACGCACCCATTTCCGGTGTGCGTTATTATTTTGACCCGTTTGGTTTATTCGTGTGAAATCCATCACTTTGAACAAACCAAACTCATCACTATTCTTTATTTAAACCTGTTTGGTTGTTCGTGTGAAATCCATCACTTTGAACGAACCAAACTTTATGAATATTACACCATTGTTCAAACATACACAAATAACACATAATTTAACAACATACTACGAAGTATAAAGCCATGTACCTTAAAGCTTTCCCTTCAAACTAGTGTCCGTCCCGGTTTGACTGCCCAGAGCTCCACTCGAGTTGCCTAAAGAGTGCACCCCAATTATCAATAAACCTTATTATCCATATTCATGGCATGTATACTTGCCAAACTTTTAATCATAAGTTCTTACCAATGTTACTCGTTTATTCTTCACAATTAACATCTCATTTAGGTGTTTTGTCAAACACCTTATGTGCATAATTTTAACCAACTATGTTAAATCAAATTTAGCAATTTCTAACCATGTAATCTCAACAAGTAGGTATGTTCATTATAAATGCTTTAGCATCAAAATTTAGTTTGTTATGAGTTCATATATGTAACACCCCAAAAACGGGTTTGGTGATCAAACCACGTTAATATTAATGAACGGGTAAAATATCGTTAGTGGTAAAAATTAACCCGGTGAATATTAGGATTTAAATAAATAAACCTAATATTAAATAAAAGGTGAACGAAAGCTTTTGAGAAAATAAAAGTTTACAAGAGGCCCGAGTTAACGGGACTTAAAATAAAACGGGTTATAACCTCCACGAACCCACTAAGTTAACTAGGAATGTTTAACCTAGTTAATAAGAGAAAATATTGTTAGAAATAAGTAGGTTGTAGTCTACTTCATGGTTGCAAAAGTCGCTAGGCGCTCCCTAGTCGGATTCGGGAGTACTCGGAAAGTACTCGGCTTAGGCGGAGATTACTCGGGGAGTAATTGGCCTGGGAGAACAGTACTCGTGCCTCGGCAGCCTACCTTGTAGCGAGTACTCGGGGAGTACTCGGAGCCTAGACGGGACTTTTACAACCATGGTCTACTTAATAACAAACCAAACATGAGGGACCAAAGTGGGATAACTGGAAAGTTGAATTATTAAATGAAAAACAAAACAAAACACACACTAAGTGTGTGTTCTGGAACGACCAGGAGAGGCTCAAAGGAGCCAAAACCCTAATTCAACCAAAATCATCAAATTGAAGGGCCAATTGGAGTTCAAATTCATGAATGAACGTGAATTAACGATCACCCAAGCTAGGGGATCATAAGGTATGTAGAATTTTGATGTTTGTTGAAGTTGAGAAATTTGATGAACATCACAATTTGTGATTTAGGTATGAATCGTAGAGGTTATGGCTGAATTAGAGATGTATACTTTCTTAGGAACAAAACCCTAAGTGAAAATTATACATATATTGTTATGATTTGAGTGTTTAGATGATTTACCACACTTAGATAAGTGGGTTTTAATAATATGATGACACTGATGATATAATTATGTTTAGAATCATCATACATGATCTCGATAAGATGATACTTGAATAAATTATGAATTCGGGTATATGTTCATACTTGCCGTAGAGTAGGTTTTGAATGATATGAAGGAATAAATGTTATATTCATGTGAAATGATGTTTGAGATCATCATGTGTTATGAATGATTAAGGTATTTGACTAAACTTGATGTTTAGGTGAATTATATATATATATATGATGCAATGAATTGTTTCATATTGATAAAACCATCCCAAATCCTTGTATGATATTAATAGTTTAGCATACAATGATTGATGTTGTGTAATTCGATGATTTATGGTTACAAGAACTTGGTTGAAAAAGTGGTTTAAACGGTAGCGTAAGAATAATGCATACCGGATATTTGACAAAGTACTTAAATAAGTTGTTGAGCTTCATAGTGTAATTTATAACAACCTTCCTAAAACCCTTAACATACCCTAGACGCCTTAAAATATACCCCGTATATGAGAAACGGCCCTAAATAATATTAAGAGTTAATTACTGTTTTCGTCCCTGTGGTTTGTCAAAAATCACTATTTCAGTCCATTAGTTTAAAAATTGCGATTTCAGTCCCTGTGGTTTCACTTTCGTAACCATTTCAGTCCAACTCGTAACCATTTCAGTCCCTATACTTAACTGAATACTGGATTGAAATGGTTACAAAAGTGAAACCACAGGGACTGAAATGGTTACGAAAGTGGAACCACAGGGACTGAAATCGCAATTTTTAAACTAATGGACTGAAATAGTATTTTTTGACAAATCACAGGGAGGAAAACAGTAATTAACTCTAATATTCATTTCAACAAAAATCAAATAAAACAAACATATAAGGTCGCTCGCGGGCCGCGACCAACTTGGTTGCGTGCTTCGCGGGGCGCGACCGAGGGTCAGCTGGCGAGACCATAGCGTGCCACGTATCCATTGCGTGTTGAACCTACACCCTTGATTCACCATGTCTAGATCCTACCCTACTACCCTCGCGGGCCGCAAGAAATATAGAAGAGGGCTTCGCGGACCGCGAGTCGCCTATGTCCAGACCTATAAAAGGAGGCGCAGGCCTCAGTTTCAAATCTTTCATTTCTTAAATCTCTCTTAAATCTCTAGTAAGCTAAGACTCTCGGGTATTATACCCCTAAAAAGCGAAGCTCTGCTTCGTTGTAAGTATTATAACCCTCGGTTACGTATTGGTTACCCTACTCGATTGATATAGGACTCCGTAACGCATGTCAAGGCTCTGCCTGACTCAGTTCGTTAGAGTTCTGTCTCGGTAATATGACTAATGTAAATTGGGTTATCTTACTAACACATGTGCATTGTTTAATTTTTAATAGATTATAACAAGAAAAGTCACCAGGAAGCTATAGTATTTTCTAAGTCAGCAATGTGAGTCATTCCCCTTTTATAAACTCTTTTAGTGAGTCATTCTCTTTTTCTACCAAACTGTTTTACCCAAAACCTCAAAATGTTTTAAATTATGATAACAGTGATTGAGTCTATGTATCCTATAATTATTGTCGGTATGTTGGGGTTTTGTATACATTACTTGTTACTGTTGCGAATGGTGGCATGACCACCTGTCAGGATTGACAGTACCGTGGGGGGTAATTGGATAGATATAAACATTGTAATTGCTCTCAATACTGTAAAATTATAAAAGCTTATTTTGATTAAACTGAGATGCACTCACCAGTATTTCTTGCTGATAAAACATTTTTAAAACACGTTTCAGGTAATTTAATGTGAAGCTAATAAGAAGCCAGCTGGGGAGCACTGAAGGCTTAAAGAAGTGGCTACAAAAGTTACCTAAATAAAAAGGAGTTTATGTTTTCAAATAATCAGGGTTATATCCCTGTAAATGTATTATCAATGAACTTGGGTTCTATCCCATGTATTTATTATTTATAAAAGTTTGGTGTTTAAACTCTGATAAAATATTTCCTAACTACGGTCCTGATGTTTAAATTCCGCTGCCAAATTAATAAACACCGATACCACCGGCTCTGTGTAGCTCGCGGCCACCCGCCCCTCGGGGCAAGGGGTCGGGGGTTGCGACAAGAGGTGGTATCAGAGCTACAGCCACTGGCTTAAGCCACTGAGCTGTTCTGCTGATACCAAAATTTTAATTAATTGTGTTTGGAAATAATCTATGTGACTATGTGTAAATATGTATATTATTGTTTTGTGTTATTTGACAATCTGTTAGTTTACAATATGAGTGAGCAAGGTACATCTGACGCTTACCGTCAATTAGCTAGTTCCCAAAGAGTGAAGGAACCTCATCTCAGCCTACTCCTTCGGGGTACTCTGCTGATACCGAGAAAGGAATTTTCATCTTTATGGCACAATCCGAGGAACTGTTCCCTCCTAAAAAGAGAGGATGGTTTAGTAGGGGAGCACATGAGAGGAGAAAGAGGATGAAGAAATTATAACAACAGAGAGCGTTAGCAAAAGCCAATAGAGAACTGAATGCCCAAATCCAGGAAGCAGTTAATAGGCAGTTGGCAGATTTCCATATGCTAGCCACCACCGCAGCAGATCCAAACCCTGATCAAATAGCTGAACCACAACCGTTGCCATTATTTCCAACCCAACCAATAGAGTTAGAACCTAACCAAGAAAACCAATTCCCCATACCAGCATTTGATCCCAACGAGATACCTAGAATCCCAGCACCTAATCCTTTAGAGTATGATCCATGGGAAGATGAGAATAGGGTATACAAGGAACTATATCCTCAGGAAGAACCGATACCAAATCCTATAGCATAGTATACCGACCTTAATCCTTTAGATCCGTTTTGGAACGACGACAGGTATATTCGAAGTGTGTTAAGCAACCCATACCCATACGGAGAACCCATACCTCGATATCCTGACCCAGTACCAGCACCACTACCACCCATGAGTGAAGAAAATGTGCAGGAACTCCGCACATATGGTGAAGAGTTAGTAGAAGAAGGACATAGGATTTGACAGATAAGAGAGAAGCTCGTGTGGAAATATGACGAGCGAGAAATGCAGTATTGGATGAACGGCACCTAGTATAATATGTAGGACAAAGATCCGTTAGGAACCACCCTTTATTGCGAGAACCGCGAGAACCAATGTGAACACAACCAAAAATGCCTAAAAATAGCTAAAAAAACACACAAATTTTTTTTTTCATATTTTTTATAAAAAAAATCGCTACTTTTAGTAGCCAAAAAACAAAAAAAATAATAAAAAAATTAAAAAAAAAAAAAAATTTTTAAATTTTTGCTACTAAAAGTAGCGATTTTAACATAAAAAAATTAAAGATTTTTTTAGGGTTTTTGGGGATTTAGTTTTTAGCATTTTAGCTTGGGGGGGGGGGGGGGGGTTAGGTTTTTTGGGGGTTTTAGTTTTTAGCATTTAGCTTGGGGGGGGTTAGGTTTTTTTTTTGGGGGGGGGGTGGGGGTTAGGTTTTTTTTAGCTATGTTAGGTTGTGTTCACATTGGTTCTCGCGGTTCTCGCAATAAAGGTGGTTCTCACATGAACCTTACCCTATATATATATATATATATACACATATATATAATCAAAAACCAACTAAAATAAATAACCTAATACCTATCGATGCATAACTACTAGTGTGTTTATTTTTCAATAGTAATTTGTAATCGATGCATATAGATATATAAAAAGAGTAAAAGTCGCAATGTTCGACGTTTTTGATCAATTTGTTTGTATGATTGTTTTTATTAAATTTCATTCTGTGATATTAATACCTGATAATTTTTTACAATCCAGATGGACAACGAAGTAAATCAGGAAAACCCAAATAATGATAATAATGGAAATCAAGTAGATAATAGTGCCATTCAACATATAGTAGCACAAGGAATTATAGATGTCATGCCATATATTATCAAGACTGTTAAAGAAGCAGAAAATAATAAAACCGTAAGTGAAAGTAAACGTCAATCTACTAAACCAAGTCACAGCGTGAATAATGGACCGCTAATCCAAGTACCTATTACAAAAAGAAGAAGAACCATGTCATATGGTTGTTCTTACAAAGAATTCGAGTCTTGCAAACCAATAGAATTCTCGGGCAAGGAAAGAGCCATTGTAGCCTTACGTTGGATAGAAAAGACAGAAGCTGTCTTAAAAATAAGCAAATGTGCAGATGAAGATAAGATTATGTTTGCTTCTAATCTTTTTAAGAATGCAGCCCTAGAGTAGTGGAATACCATTCTTCGGTCTAGAGGAAGTGACAGAGCTTATAATATGGAATGGACCGACTTTAAGGATAGAGTCGAAAGAAAATTCTGTCCTCCTCATGAAAAAGAACAAATCACTAATAAGTTCTTAAATCTTAAAATGACTGGAATAGACTGGAAAGGTTACACTACCATATTCTTTGAATATAATAGGATAGTACCAACCCTAGCTTCACTAGAACCAATATTAATCTTCCGTTACATCTGGAGATTAATTAGTGAAATCAGACATGTAGTCAAGGCAGCTAGACCGCAAACCATAGAAGAAGCAGTCGAACTAGTCAATAATTTGACTGATGAATTGGTACGTACACAAGAAGAGAACCAGCGAAAGAACCTAGCCCAAAGACTTACCCAAGAATTCCGTTATGGAAATACCTACCGTGGGAAAAGTACTGGTTCTACTTCTTTACCTTACTGTAAGTACTGCAAAAAGAAGCACTCAGGAAGATGCTCAATATACTGCAACTTTTGCAAAATATCTAGACATTAGGAAGAAGACTGCAGGAAGAAACCTAGCAATAGGCTATGCTTTAATTGTGGAGAAACTGGGCATATCAAGCCAAACTGTCCGAAACTAGCTCTAGCGGCAACCAACAAAGCTAAGACAACTGAATGACCCAAGAAGAATGCCAGAGCATTCGTTCTAACAGCTAAAGAAGCTAAGATAATTTCAGATGTGATTGCCGGTAAGTTTTTAGTTAATGATATTTTTGCTAAAGTATTATTTGACTCTGGTGCAAACCAAAGTTTTATCAACACTTCTTTCTACAAACTTCTCAATCAACCATTAACTAAACTTTAACAAGATTGTCTGGTAGAGACGGCAAATGGAGAATCCATTAAGATTACTGAAATCTTGCAGGGAGCAAGAATAGAAATTCTAAACCATCATTTCTTTGCTAACCTTTACCCAATGAATCTGGCGGGATTTGATATCATATTAGGAATAGATTGGTTAGTAGCCAATCATGCCAACATTCTATGTGATCAAAAGCCAGTGCAAGTAAGTACACCAATGGGTGAAAAGATCACAATTAAAGGAGACAAGCCAACCAGGTCAACAAAATTCATCTCTATGATGAAAGCTGCAAGCTATGCAAGGAAAGGAGCAATAGTGTATATGATTTCTATAATCATTAACACTAAAGGAAAAGAATTAAAAGATATTCCCGTAGTATCTAAATTCTCAGATGTTTTTCCATAAGAATTACCTGGACTACCACCAGATAGAGATGTTGAATTTAGAATTCACCTAATACCAGGGACGGCACCGATTGCCAAGGTGCCATACCGTTTAGCACCGACGGAGATGCATGAATTGAAGAAACAACTGGATGAACTTCTAGAGAAAGGATTCATACATCCTAGTTCATCACCGTGGGGAGCACCAGTCTTGTTTGTCAAGAAAAAGGACGGATCGATGCGTATGTGTATTGATTATAGAGAGATGAACAAGGTTACGATTAAAAATCGGTACCTACTACCGAGAATCGATGATCTGTTTGATCAACTTCAAGGAGCTCGATTCTTTTCTAAGATTGATTTACGCTCAGGATATCATCAATTGAAAGTACATGAAGAGGACATTTCTAAAACTGCTTTCAGAACAAGGTACGGTCATTATGAATTTACAGTCATGTCATTTGTTTTAACCAATGCCCCAGCCGCATTTATGGACATGATGAACAGAATATGTAAACCATATCTGGATAAATTCATAATTGTCTTTATAGATGATATTCTAATTTACTCTAAGAGTAAAGAGGATCGTGCAGAACATTTGTTTATACTTCTGAATTTGCTGAGAAAAGAAAAGCTTTATACTAAATTTTCAAAATGCGAATTCTGGTTACAAGAAGTGCAATTCCTTGGACACCTAGTTAATCATGAAGGAATTCATGTAGATCCCACAAAAAACGAGGCGATTACTAAGTGGAAAGTCTCTGAATTACCGACAGAGGTGAGAAGTTTTCTTGGACTAGCAGGTTATTATAGACGTTTTATTCAAGATTTTTCTAGAATAGCCATCTCCTTAACAAAACTGACCTGCAAATCCATTAAGTTTGATGCAACGTCAAAAGGTTATAGCCTATGCCTCTAGACAACTTAAGAATCATGAAGAGAATTATACAACCCATGATCTAGAGTTAGGAGCCATAATTTTTGCCCTTAAGATTTGGAGACACTATCTTTACGGTAGCAAGTTTATTGTCTTCACAGATCATAAGAGTCTAAGATATGTTTTTGGACAAAAGGAATTGAATATGAGACAGAGACGCTGGATGGAGATTCTTAGTGATTATGATTGTGATATCCAGTATCTTGCAGGAAAGGCTAATGTAGTAGCTGATGCTTTAAGTCGAAAGTATCATGAAAAGCCAAAACGAGTACGTTCTCTTAGATTAAATCTGCAGATAGATTTAAATTAGCAAATTAGATAAATACAGGAAACAGTAATCAAGGACGATACTGAAGGATTAAAAGGAATGATTAAAAAATTAGAACAAGGGACAGATGGAATTTGGAGATTCCACAAGAAAAGAATCTGGATACCCAAACAAGGAAACCTACGCCACCGAATTCTAGAATAAGCCCATAAGTCTAAGTATACGATACATCCTGGTAATCATAAGATGTATCAAGATTTAAGAAAGAATTTCTGGTGGATAGTGTCACACCCCGATATTTCCACGTATTACCGGTGGGCCCGGTGGGGAGTATCGTGACATAGTTGATATCATCATAGACAATTAATCACAGTTTAATTCACAACAGAAGTCTAAAATAATAATACAAACCGAATTTGAAAAGTATAATAAAATATTATACAAAAGGTCGATAATGGATCCACAGGCGGATCTAAAACATAAGGTAAATATTGTTCTACAGACTTTAAGTACTAAGAGCTTGCAAGACTCTTTAACTAATACTCAGGAGCTTCCAGCCCATTTCGTGTAGTACCTGCACTTAATCTTTTTGAAAAATACGTCAGTTTACACTGGTAAATACAATTAACTGACTCTTTTGAAAGCATTTATAAAATTGATTTGAATGCACAAGGCAGAAATATTCTTTTATAACTTGGGATAATTATTAGAAATAATCTTGTATACAGATTTACATGTTTGTTGTACGTTCAGGGCCCGGTATGGAAACCGAGACAAAATTAATAGACACACCACTAATATAGTCCCAAAAGGAGTTATACTCACATGTAGCTATACCTTTATACATACACAACTGTCAGGTGTATGCCTACACCCCGTGCTTAAGTCGTGGCCATTTCAAAAGAATGAGCCGAGGATATCCAGGACACGGTCATTAACCCCCAAATGCTTTGTATCAAACAAGACAAGTTCTCTCAATGATTTAACCACTAATCGATTAAATATTCAATACCCGACCTAGCGGTAATAATTTACCGTATCCCAAGCCCGCATAAGGGAAAATAAGTTAAAAGTATTTACCTGAGCTAAATGAAATTTATTCTCAATCGTGTTTTCTAATCAGCAAGTAAAAGGAGCTTTTACTGGGCTCCTAATCTGGAACGAAGGTTTTAATAACCTATTAGATTCCTAACGGGTCTTATTTAAGTTATAACTTAGACAGGTTAGTTTTTAAGAAGGGTTTACGGAATAAAACGCGAGATTAAGCGGTGACCGGATTAGATTGTGGTTTAGACCCAACAAGTATGAAGACTTGTATAAAATGGGTAAACTAAATACATTCTGGATTTTGAAGTAAAAATGATGAGGATTGACCCGTTTCGGCTAATTTATACAAGCTAGTTACATAAACCGTACCGAACGCGTATATGCATAACGGGTAACCGAATGAGTCATGTACAAGTTCCATAAATTATTATGCTTAAATTATGTTGTGATATCAGTAGGATATCTTCCATTATGCCCAAAACGAATTTAAAACCAAGTTAATCCCTAAAAGAGTAATTTGGTCATTTTAAAGTTTATAAAGGAGGTTAAATAATAAACTGAGGTTCTGGTCTAAAATAATCAGTAAAAATATTTATTTTATCAAGTTAATTTAGCAAGATATCATACATATGTGAGGTTTATTAATTATGGCAAAACTATGCACCGTAGGGGCATTTTGGTCATTTCACATATGCTTTTAAGGTCAAATTTGGAAGTCTGGGTTCAAGACTTATACTTAGGGCTGTAAACGAACCGAACGTTCAGCGAACAGTTTGTGAACCGTTCGGCGGGAAGTTCGTTTATGTTCGTTCGTTTAATAAACGAACGAACATGAACAAAAAATTCCTTTCGATTAGTTAAATGAACGAACATGAACAGAGGTCTCGTTTGTTCGATTGTGTTCGTGAACGTTCGGTAAGGTGTTCGTGAACGTGTTTATGAACATTCGTTGATTTGCGTTCTTTTATGTTCGTATGTTTATGCTTTAATCGAAGATCTTCGTACTTACATGTATTTTATGTGTGCTTTTTATATTATTAAACTTTTATTTATTTTATTACCCTAACAATTAAACTAGGAAACCCTCTTTCACCTTGTTTATGCACTATTTCCCTTTCATTTCTCATTATTTACATCGGCGAATACGATCGACCCCCATTCCACAATAAGGGATTCAAGTTCGAGTGCTACTCTCTGGGCCATCTATCTTTATCCTTCGTCGCGTTCGCCAAATTTATTTGTGTTCGTGAACCGTTCGCGAACACGCTCATTTCCTTAATGAATGAACACGAACACAAAATCTCGTTCGGTAAGTGTTCATGTACTGTTCGTGAACACATTTATTTCCTTAACGAACGAACACGAACAAGGCCTTGTTCGTGTTCGTTCGGTTCGTTTACAGCCCTACTTATACTTACTGTTAATGTATAAAAAATTTATTTATAAAATCAGTAGGTAACAAGTCTTAGGTGTTAAATATGGTTTTAAACCATACTATACGCCTAATTAGCGTAAAAGTCGGTAATTGACGGTATTCAAGATGTTTATAAAATTCTGAAGTTTGATCAGTCTCTAATGCTTAAAATATTTTATTTAACATATGATATCAGTAGGAAAAGGTTTGGTATGCAAATCATATGTTAAACTCATTTTATTAACAAAAAGGGCATTACCGTCATTTACCGAATTTGTGCTAGAACTCTATGTTATGGTCAGTATAAAATTTGATAAAATTTCAAAAAATCCCTAAATATTATATCATAACAGTGGGTAGCAAGTTTGGTGCCAAAAATTGGGTTTATATATGATTTTTGCTAAAAATGCAATTTAATTAACAAAAAGCTTTTGTTTTACGATATCTTGCATAACTTTTATTTTAGACCAGAAACTGATGTCAAATTTTTAGGACATACTTATATACCAGTAATAAAGCTTTTTGTCCTCTCACATTTTCAAAAATTTCGTTTTTATAACATAAGGGCAAAATGGTCAACTTTTAAGCATTTAACGGAAACATGCAAATAATTCAGATTTCTATGGGACCATGTAGTATAACCTCAGAGTGTTATACTAACATATAATATGGTCACAAAGGAACCCTAAGGCACAACTAAACTAAGCTAGTTCGGTTCAGAACTGAAAGTCAAAGCAAAAGTCAACTTTTGCGACTTTCGTTTGCGAACCGAGCCTAAACTCAGAATTGTCGGGTTGAACATGCCTAGACATGTTCAATTAATATTTACCAAGTTATTAAAGTGACAAAATTGATTTTATAGCTTCTATTTTATTAGTTATGAATTTTATTTATAAATGACCCGTTTGACTTTTATTTTAATTACTTTGACCCGACAATTAACTAAGTAAACGTGATAATTAGGAGGTGCCCTTTTGAGGGTTTAACACCTACCAAATTACGATCACGTAGCCATGTTGTTGCGAACAATGGCTTGGCCGTTTACGGTCTAGCTAAAAGTCAAAGCGTTTATCGTAAACGCTTGACTTTTCCGCTTTAAAAGCCAAATAAAATAAACTAGTCGCGAAAGGACACTTACATATGGTCTTTAGGACTGAATTAAACTCAAAAGAGGTTCCATAATAATCAGGATCCCCTAGGATTGAGAGATAGAGCAGATTGAAATGAATTGATGCAAGTTGAAATGAGAATTCTTGGCCTATTTATAGATTTTAAGGATCCCCATGATCTTGCCATGTGTATGAGGGAGTTATGAGATCTTTCAAGGTGTAAAACCAGCTTTATAAATCAGTTAACTCCCATGGAATTGATCAAATGGTTTTTAAAACCAAGTGTGGGAAACAAGTGTGAAGAACCTGTAGCTAGAGGTAACATTCTGTCAAAATTAGGCCGTCGCCGCATGCCACAGCAAAAGGGGTAGGCTGTGGCGTCGCGCCACCACCCCACATCTCAGCAAACAAGTTTTGAACTTGTCACTTTTAGTCCCTGCACCTTTATAAGCTTAGTAACTTTCATTTTAGGCACAATGGGCCCTTGTAGTTAGTTTGTAAATGATCTAGGGAGTATAACCAAACACCGTTAGGTCCGGTTTCGTTAAACGATTACCGAAAACACTAGTTTCTGCTCGCTGACGCTTTTAACCCTTTACTTTGCGAACTTGTGCGCTTTAACGCGAATTGGCATAGGAGCCTTTCAAGATAAAAAATAAGCATTCCCAAGAGTATGATGGGATATTACGACACTTCAGTTTACTCTAGTTCACTTACCAGGTCACTCCAAGGTGTAGTTTTATAGTTTGATGCTTTTGGCCCCTTTAATGTACAACTTGTGTGCATTATCATTTTATCGCGTCAAAGCCCTATGTTATCCATATTAGGCATCCTTGAGAGTAATAATGAACATTAAGATGCTTCGGGTTTGTTAAAAGGTCACTCAGAGGTTAATTTGAACATGTTGACGCTTTTAACCCATCTTCTTGATATTTGCAATTTAAATCATTTATTTTCATCGAAACTCCACGAAATCATTATCCGACAATCGTGAGAGTATAAAAGATTCTACAAAGCCTCGGGATCGTTAATAGGTCATTCAGAGGTAAGAACTAACATGTTGACACTTTTAACCCCTGTGGTTTGTAAATTTTTTGTTTTAAGCACAAACGGCTTCTGGTGTCTGACAATTTATTCAATAAAGAATACGAACATCATATGAGGTCAATCAGAGGCACAAGTTTGGCATGTTGACAGATTTTGGTCCTTCCACATTCATAGTTTTTTTTTTTGACGAAATTTGTCCTTCATAGTCAACGTTTGACTTTATTAGGGTTTATTACACGTGTCAACACATTATTGGACGTGATTCTACGAGGTGTTACATTGGAATGAAAAAGGATATAGCAACCTATGTTGCTAAGTGTCTAACTTGTTCACAGGTTAAAGCTGAGCATCGGAAACCCTCAGGCTTATTGCAGCAACTAGAAATGCCAATATGGAAATGGAAATTGATAACAATGGACTTTTTTACTAAATTACATAAGACGCAAAAAGGTAATGATACAATCTGGGTGATTGTAGACAAATTAACTAAATCTGCTCGTTTCTTACCTATGAAGGAAACTTTCAGTATGGAACAATTAGCCTAAGTTATATGTAAATAAAATAGTTTCATTACATGGAACTCCTTTATCTATTGTTTCTGATAGAGATAACCGTTTTACTTCTCATTTTTTGACAAGTTTCCAAAAGGCAATGGGAACCAGGTTAAATCTAAGCATAGCTTATCATCCTCAAACGGACGGACAAAGCGAACGGACAATTCAGACAATGGAAGATATGCTTGGAGCCTCTGTAATTGATTTCAGAGGAAATTGGGACGACCATTTACCATTGATAGAATTTTCCTACAATAATAGCTATCATACCAGTATAAATGCTGCACCATTTGAAGCACTTTATGGACGAAAGTGCCGAACTCCAGTCTGTTGGGCAGAAATTGGAGAGAAACAACTATCTAGACCAGAGATAGTACAAGAAACAACGGACAAGATTATTCAAGTCAAGGAAAGACTAAAAACAGCATAAGATCGTCAAAAGAGTTATGCTGATAACAGACAAAAACCCTTAGAATTTCAAGTGGGAGATAAGGTATTGTTAAAAGTTTCTCCATGGAAAGGAGTGGTCAGATTCGTTAAAAGAGGAAAGCTAAGCCCCATGTATGTTGGACCTTTTGAGATTATCAAAAGAATAAGACCAGTAGCTTATCAGCTACAACTGCCAGAGGAAATGGTAGGAATACATGATGTATTTCATGTATGTAATCTCAAGAAATGCTTAGCAGACGAATCATTAGTGATACCTCTTCAGGACATAAAGGTAAATGAGAAACTTAAGTTGGTAGAGAAACCCATTCAGATTGAAGATAGAAAGATCAAGAATCTCAAGCACAAGAGATTAGTTCTGGTCAAAGTTGTCACGGCCCCTGACCCGGTTTTACCCGGTTCCGAAGCCGCGCGACAGAAAACCCGTGGTATTGGTGTTTAATTTGGCAGCGGAAATTTTAACAGGATCGTTTAAACTGAAAATACCCCATTTATTTTATTTCAAGTTTCGGGTCAAACCCCGTAATTTACAACAGAGGAATTTCACAGGGAAAATTCCCTAATTACAAAAACATGTTTATTTTATTTACTGAGCCACTTCCTTCAAGTTGTAGTGCTACGCGACACTTTTCCTGATTCACAGTAAATCATCTGAAACATGTTTAAAAAGATTTTATCAGCGGGGAAATACTGGCGAGTCATTCAATTTGCATAAAATGACACATTGTTATAGATTACAGTATTAAGAGCGATTACAATTGCCCCTATCTTATAATTAGCTGGTTCAGTTGTCACTCGACCGGATCTATGATTGTGGTCATACCACTATTGGGTCTTTTCACTCAATAGTGACGAGTATCACTATTTAGGTCCTTTCACCTACAAGTGATAAAACAGTAGTAATTATGCACAATTCCCCACTTACTGCCAGTAATTTAAGATAACAAAGACTTAATCCCTGTAACATATAACTGGAAAAAATTTAGGTATTGTAAAGCACTTCTGATTAAAAGAGAATGACTCACATTGCAAGTTTAGTTGGACAGAGTCTTGCCTACTGATTAAGCTTGGTAACCTAGTTAAATAAAAATGCACACGAAGCTAGGTTAGTAACTTAATACAACATTTACGATAAGTTCACGAAATCAAAACCCTCACGACGAATGACAAAGTATAGCCCGAATTCGGGCAGCACTTAAACATCCATCGGATCGGTTTCAATCGATCGGACATTGTATGGTAGCAGTGATCGAATTATTACCCTGTAATCGTAGCAGCGTTTTGACACTTAAATACACGAATTTAAGCAGCTTAGAACGTCTTTGAAGTAAATTTTTTGAGCACAGACAAAATGCCCATGCACGTCCCTTTTATAGCTGAAAATTGAGTTTGTCGCGGCCCGTGTAAACTCGAAGAACATCTTACGCGGCCCGCGAGGGCCACCCTAGCTATGGCTAGAGCTGCCGTGTTACGGCGTAGGTCTGCCACGTGTCTGACACGTGGCCTAAAGCTTATTCGAAGTTTGAGAAGCTGTCGCGCCCCACGTAGACTTTCCTTAAGTCTTACGCGACCCGCGACAGATCAATAAAATTGAATTTCTTGATTTTTTAAAAGGATTAGGGTTTTAGGGGTCCGGGTTTTCACTTACGGATTGTTGTGGGACATTTTTGCAGGTCCTTACAAAAGTGAAATGGGATTCAAAGAGAGGATCAGATTACACTTGGGAGCTCGAAGCAGAGATGCAACAGATATATCCACACCTGTTCCAGTAGACCTCGAGGACGAGATCTAAAACATGGTGGAGAGGATATAACAACCCTCCTAAAACCCTTAAGATACCCTAGACGCCTCAAAATATACCCCGTATATGAGAAACGACCCTAAATAATATTAATTTCAACAAAAATCAAATAAAACAAACATATAAGGTCGCTCGCGGGCCGCGACCAACTTGGTTGCGTGCTTCGCGGGGCGCGACCGAGGGTCAGCTGGCGAGACCACAGCGTGCCACGTGTCCCTTGCGTGTTGAACCTACACCGTTGATTCACCATGCCTAGATCTTACCCTACTCCCACCCTCGTGGGCCGCGAGAAAGATAGAAGAGGGCTTCGCGGACCGCGAGCCGCCTATGTCCAGACCTATAAAAGGAGGCGCAGGCCTTAGTTTCAAATCGTTCATTTCTTAAATCTCTCTCAAATCTCTAGTAAGCTAAAACTCTCGGGTATTATACCCCTAAAAAGCAAAGCTCTGCCTCGTTGTAAGTATTATAACCCTCGGTTACGTATTGGTTACCCTACCCGATTGATCTAGGACTCCGTAACACATGTCAAGGCTCTGCCTGACTCAGTTCGTTGGAGTTCTGTCTCGGTAGTATGACTAATGTAAATTGGGTTATCTTACTAACACATGTGCATTGTTTAATTTTTAATAGATTATAACCAGGAAACTCACCAAGAAGCTATAGTATTTTCTAAGTCAGCAATGTGAGTCATTCCCCTTTTATAAACTCTTTTAGTGAGTCATTCTCTTTTTCTACCAAACTGTTTTACCCAAAACCTCAAAATGTTTTAAATTATGATAATAGGATTGAGTCTATGTATTCTACAATTACTGTCGGTAGGTTGGGGTTTTGTATACATTACTTGTTACTGTTGCGAATGGTAGCATGACCACCAGTCAGGATTTACTGTACCGTGGGGGGTAATTGCATAGATATAAACATTGTGATCGCTCTCAATACTGTAAAATTATAAAAGCTTGTTTTGATTAAACTGGGATGCACTCGCCAGTATTTCTTGCTGATAAAACCTTTTTAAAACGCGTTTCAGGTAACTTAATTTGAAGCTAATAAGAAGCCAGCTGGAGAGCATCGAAGGCTTAAAGAAGTGGCTATAAATGGAACCTAAATAAAAAGGAGTTTATGTTTTCAAATAATCAGGGTTCTATCCCTATAAATGTATTATCAATGAACTTGGGTTCTATCCCATGTATTTATTATTTATAAAAGTGTAACACCCGTCCCGTTTATATAAGAATTCAATATAAAATACACATTTTTCAAACCAAAATACTTCATTTAATAATTTCAACCAAACGGAGATTTGCATAATGTTATCATTCTAGTTAACTACTAACTAGTTTAAACATCTCAAAACAAATATTTAAGTATCTACAATGTGAACTTTGTCTATAACAAGGTTAATAAATCGCGGAAGCTTCAAAAGGTTGTGTCCGGTTCTTCAAAGCATGCTTGATCGCCATCCGTTAAAGATTCCAACATCACCTAATGTCAAAACCACGTCAAATGTTAGTTTTGACAATGTTAAAACACGTATAAACGAAATCTGGTATCAAAATATAAAAAAATTAAAAAAATTTCAGATCTGGGTCTCTCGCGCCCGCGAGAGACTCCTTGATCTTTTACGCGGGCCGCGAGAAGGCCCCGCGTGTCGCGACGGAATTCAGGTCTCCCTCCGCGTGGCGTGGGGGAGTGCATTTTCCAGCAGGTCCAATTTCTGGACCTGCATATCAGCCAGCTCCGAATTTTCTAAAAATCCCAACTTTAAACTAGCATAACTTTTTACTCGGTTGTCCGTTTTAGGTGATTTTTTTTCCTACGCGTCCGTAATTAAATTACCAATGCATCTATCAAGATTATTATATCAAAAAATGGATGTAAAGGCTGAAAGTCTATAAATGCCTTATTTATTTATTTGACCCGTTTAGCTTTTTCGTTAACTTAACAACTAACAAATTTTATGTCCGCAAGACGTATTTACCCAACATCCGGGGATTATGATCACCGGCGTTTCATTACCAAATCTATGGTTTCACGCTCTTGTAATCCGTCATTGCCAAATTCTATTCTAAACACACTTTTCCTACTTACTAAACAAGTATTCGACCCGTTTGGCTCATTTATGGAATCTTCCATTTCTAATGACTACCAAACGCTTTCTAATCTAATTTTAACTCATTAAATCAAGTAGTGAACATTGTCACTTCAAGTAATACCAATCTTTATTCTAAAACACAACTTTGAACGAATACAATATCTAATTTTCATAATGTAACGAAACAAGTTACATACTTGTATGATTCATCAACATTGGTTTCTAACCATAATTACCCAGTCCCGGGCTTGTCAACCTTAGCGTATCACGTCCGTTCCATGGTTTACGCTTTTATAACTCAATTTTTAATGAGTGACGTTTTAGTCACTTCAACACTACAAATTCAACCATTGTTTGACCCGTTTGGTTGTTTAAGGAAACCACCATTTTACAACACACCAAACTTATTCTAACCAATATTTTAATCCGTTTCTTTATCTAGTGAATTACATCACTCTATTTTTATTCCAACGTGACTAATTACACAATATTATCAACCAACGTATCTAATTAGCTACTTTGACTCGTTTGGTTTGTCGAGTGAACTTCATCACTTCTATGACATACCAAACTCACATTTGACACTACTATCTCATTAATATTTCTAAGACTTTTGTTTATGCACAATGTAACGAAACCGAAAGTCACGTACCTTTCAAATCACCCCTTTCAATCGCGCGTCACCACCGGCTTGTCCACTTGATGCTCCGGTTTCCTTTCCTATAGAGTTCAATCACAACCCATTTAGAACTCTTTTGTTTACATGTAACGCATAATTTGCCATAACTATACAAACACGCATTTTAGCTCAAATTTCCAGTTTTTAATCTTCTTTTGGGCATTTTCACAAACACCTTAAGGGCATAATTTCACACAATTTATAATTAAGTTCAACATTTGCCATTTAGCCAAGATAAACATCAATTTAGGCAAATTCACATCAATTTTCACATTAATCAAATCTGAACTTATTTCATAGAACTCAATTTACACTAAGAATACATTATAATCCTAGTGTTCGACATGTTTCTACAAAACCCACTTATCACCTTCAATGGTGATTATGAATTTCACAAGAAATAGGCAAAATTTCAACAAGTAATTTACTAGGGTTTATCCCTAGACACTATTTCATTCCAAACAAGTATCATGCAACATCAATTCTGAATTTCATGAATTCACTCAGAAATTTAGATGGAGATTTTCCATGGAAATTACATACCTTATGATCCCTTCAACAAGGTGATCACTAATTCGTGCTTCAAAATCGATTTGGTACTGATTTGAACTCTCAATTTGATCAATTTTGACAAGAGCTAGGGTTTGGTGGGGAGCCTTGTGTCGCCCTTGTGTTCTTGTTCTACCAGACACACCTAAGTGTGTGTTTGGTGTGGGTTATTTCGATTTTTAATCACCCAAGTTTCTATTTTAGCAACTTAGGTCCCTCAATTTTATTTAACTTATATTTTTGGTGTTTTAATCCTATTATATGTTACCACATAACCCGTAACTAACTAGGTTATTGATTCCTAGTTTGTTTATTCTCGTTTATTTAATACTTTATAATTTTAATATAAAGTTTTATATTTTCGGGGTGTTACAAAAAGTTTAGTGTTTAAACTCTGATAAAATATTTCCTAATTACGGTCCCGATGTTTAAATTCCGCTGCCAAATTAATAAACACCGATACCACCGGCTCTGTGTAGCTCGCGGCCGCCCGCCCCTCAGGGCAAGGGGTCGGGGGTAGCGACATAATTCCTTACGCTAATAGGCAGTTTGACTTTTAAAAGTCAAATTGACCAAAATGAGATCAAATAGTAATTTTGATATAAAGTCCGTAAGGTGAGATAGTCTTAATAATGATGACTAATCTAACCATCTTACGAATGATAAAAGGTAGTTTGACGCTTGACAAGCTAAGTGGAAGCTTGGGAAGGAAGCGGGTCAAACAAATCAAGTATGAAGGAAAAGCATAATTTGGATGCAAGATAAGTAAAGCTTACATCCTTTTTATAGAATACTTATTTATTGTATGGGTTATAAATACGGAAAATTCATATTCCAAATATGATGTTCCGACGCAAAATGATATGGTCGGAACAAGTGAAGATGCTGAAAAACCATATCTAATGGTAAAATGGGGCAAAACAGTAATTCGGTCATGAAATGGCGAATATAAAATGAGTTTTTGAAAGATTAGCTTATGGTGTATAAGGGTAAAACGGTAATTTAGTCACGTGTGGACTAATAAAAGTTGAAGTTTAAACGACACCCTATGGCGTAAGCCATGAAGGGTTAAATGCGTAAGAAAAGGATTTAAGAAATATGACCTTATGGTGAAAATCCGTAATGGGTCAAATGTGTGTATTGGTAAATAAATACCATGTTGTTACAAATATAAAATGTTTGGTCGTTTAGGCCAAATGGGTCAAATGGTGGTGTTAACACCATTTGACAATAACGACTAATAAGTGCTTGTCGAGTCTTATACTCACAGGGTAAAATGGCGTATAGAATTTGCGTTGCTATTAATTAGCAAATTATTAAGGCAAGGTATTAAAACGGGTCAATACTTTAACTCGAGACAGGTATGTGTAAAAGTAAAGGTATAAGCCCTTTTGAGTCAAATGCCTCGTAATGGGTCTTTTCCGTAAATTTACAAACCGAAGGGTCGAATTCGGAATAAATAGTTTACTATATCAGCTCCACCACAAATATGGTTGTGGTGGAAGATAAGTAGATATCTTAATATTAAAATAAGATGTAAGCAAAAGGGAAGCGAGATATAAGTTTAAAATGATTAAATCCCTTAACGGGTCAAAATAAGCATACTCGCAAAAATGAGTTACGGATGCATAAAACCCATGAATAGAACCTTGGATAATAGGAAACATTTATAGTATGACGTTCATGAGAATTTGGATGCAAACAAACAAGTTTGTTTGATAAATCATGAATGGGTCAAACGTTTTATAAATGAATATAAAGCCAAGGGCTTAAATTAGAAAAATTGTTAACCTGGATGTCGGATTTTAACTCTATATGATAGAGAATCAAATTACGATCACGTAGGAAGAAACAGGACGTAAAACGGATGAAAACTGAGCGAGTTATGAAGGTTTTTGTGAAAAATGGTATTGCTGGGAGTATGCAGCTCCCAGCTGCAAACCTTCTGTGAAAAAAGGACCTTCGCGCCCCACGACGGTAAGTAGGTTGAGGCGTCGCGCAACGCGACGGGCCTCGCGAAAGCGAAGCATAATACCTGTCGAGCCCCGCGACAGGCTTTAAAGCTGGCCAAAAAGTTTATGGTTGTTTGTTTTAACTTACGGTTTTGTTTAGATATGATATAAACTCCGTATAACTAACGCATTTCATGATTTATGAAATGTAGGTATATCTTGAAGTGCCGGATAACGACCAAGCTCAATAAAGAATCGAACACAATCAAAGATTCAAGCTTCCGCATTACGTTTTGTCGTCACGCATAAACGACGATATTATATTTGAAATGTTTTAAATTTTATGAAGTTTTAAGAAACTTGTATTTTCAAATGTAGGTGTAAATCATATAAACACATTTATATGAGAAACTTATATTAAGTATCGTTAAATTAAGTAAGGGTCTTACAATATATCCAAATTTAACCCTCTAAATTCCATGGACTCAACCTTTTCATCAAAACTCATTTATGCCTGCATTTGCATACTAACCCTATCACTTAATCATGACATTTATTCTACTACCATTCATTAAGGGTTTGCTTCTAAGCATATAAATTACCTTTATTTCACTTTGATTTTTACAATTTATGCAACAATTGCAATATCAAGAACTACACCAATTTTCATAACATCATCAAATATTAAATTTCAACATACCTTATAATCCCCTAGTATAGGTTATCAATAATCTACGTTCGTGCGCAATTATAAGACCCGATTTCTCCTTCAATTGATCAATTTGGTGAATTAGGGGTTTTTAGTGTTTTCCCATGTGTTCTTCTTGTCTCTGGTCGCACACGCACATATGTGTGTGCTGTGTTTTATTTTTGTGTGTTTAATAAAACTACTTTTCCTTTCTGACCACTTTTGTTGGTGCATACGTCTGTTGATTTCGTCTTCGTTTGAGTCTTGTAATAGAAAGCGCTGAAGACCAGACTAAAGACTCCGGCAATATCCAAGGGGGAGTTTGTTGGTGCATAATGTCTATAGCCTACGTCTTAAGTCTAGGTCATGTCGGTAGATTGTATAGGGGCCTAAATGTCAAAAATGTAATTTTTATGTTGTTTTGTAGTAATTTCGCTTGAAATGACCTGTGGTCATTTCAAACGAAATTAAAGTTGTTAATTTCACTTGAAATGACAAGTGGCCATTTCAAACGAAATTAAAGTTGTTAATTTCGCTTGAGATGACATGTGGTCATTTCATGCGAAATCAGTAGCCTATAAATAGGCATGTGTAGTTTCTCATTTGGTACGGAATTAGTTGTGGTGTAACGAAGTGCTGCCCGATTTTCAAGTTAAATATCAATGAGAAGCTTGTTTTAAGTATCATACTCAGTTTCTACTCATTTCTTACACTGATTCTAGGCTGTTTGTTTGTTTCCGCCTCTCAAACAGTTGTGTATTGATTCTGATTGACTCATTAGGTCGCCAAATCGATCCTACAAGTGGTATCAGAGCACAGGATGAGTCAATACACTTGAATCAGTGCTTAGAATTCTCATTTTTGGACTTCTGGACAAATTCATGGACAAAATGGACTGGTCTTTTGATATTGTGTGTAAAATACAGTTTTAATAAACCCTTGAAAGAATTAGACCTAAATTCAGATTAAAAGTGACAAAAATGGGCAAAAAAGTTAATTTCGTTTGAACGAGCCTCTAATTTCGTTTGAAAAGTTGAGGTAATTTCACACGAAATTACTTATTCCATTTGAAAACATCTGATTTCATTTGAAAAGTTGAGGTAATTTCACACGAAATTACTGATTTCGTTTGAAGTACATCTGATTTCGTTTGAAACTGTAATTCCGTTTGGTTATTTCGCACGGAATTAAGTATTTCGTTTGAAAAGTCCTCTATTTCGTATGAAATTGATATTTCGTGTGGATGTGTCGTGTATCAAATCTCTATTTCGTGTTGATTTCATTTCACGTGAAAGTACATCAATTTGTGTGAAACGTCAAACGAGGTTGTCAGGACATTTGAAGTTGGGACAAGAAATCACGTGATTTGTGTCAGTTTGCTTGTGATATTGGTTTGTCGGCTCATTAATCAATAAACAAAGTCAATCGGTCAAATAAGGATCAAGAATTATATTACCTTGTCGGCTATTGATTAATTGGATAAGTGCATGTGAGGATATTGATAATGTTGTCGGACTAAGTGGGTTTTCGGTCCAATCAGATTCACTTAATCATCGGCTCAATCAAATTGAAGATACAATAAAATTTGTCAGCAATATCAGTCTTGCACTGTGATATATCGGCCCAATCATTTTTGAGTATTGGTTTTATCTTGTTGACCATTTTCAAAAGTTGAATTAAAATCCAGTAGATATTAAGTTAATGTCGGCCATTTTCAGAAGTTACATGTGATCCTTATTATAGTTAATCGGCCCAATCAGGAATTCAATAATATTGAGTTGTCGGCTAGTGAAATTGTTGGTCCAATAGAACTCAGTTGATTTGAGATTGCATGTGATTCTTCGGCCCAATCAATTATACATTAGTCCATCGGTCCAATTAGATTTGCGTTTACTGTATATTGGACATCAATCAATTGTGTTTGGGTCACAATTTCATTTCACGAGATCTTGTTTTGTTCAAGTTTAAAGTGCAGCAAATCGAGTGGCAATCCGAACAAGTTGTCACCTAATCTTAATCAGTTCTATTTGTCTGTGTTTAAGTAATTTGTCAAGCATCAGATACCCACCCGAGCAAATCTCCAACCGATCCGTTGTCACCTGATTTTTGTCACTCAATCGGACATTCATCTGATTCAGTTGTTTGATAAAGTGATTGAACTAATATTAGATTGTGTGAATTTTCGTATCGTTTGAAAATCTGTCTTCGTGAATCTTTCAATACTGAAACATGGATTCTGAGTTCTATAACTCGTCTTTCAGAAATGGTGTGCTTATTCAGACTCCAGCAAGTATCAAACAGAAGTTTGATAGTTTTACAGCTATCAGGGGAGAATCTACAAAAGAGTTGATCGAAAGGTATTGCAAGTTATATGTAGAGATGAAACGTTTGAACATTAGCAAAAGAGATGACGAGTGGGTTGACAAGTTGGCAAATGCTTTACCGCGTGATGAGTGGGGCACATATCTGTTGATTTGGAAGAAAAACATGGAATATGTTGGCTTCAATTTGAGCACGTTCATTGAGAAGATTAAAGCTCAAGAACTTGAACTCCATAAGATTAAAAAAATGAAGTCTGATTCAGGAGAGGAATTATCAGATGAAGAAAGCGATGATGACAGTGAAAAAATTCGAATACTTGAAAATTATCAAAGAGAATTATCACCTGAAAGTTATAATTTTTATTTTGTAGGTAAGATGGAAGAGATCAAAGAAAGACAAGCTGCAAGAGAGAAGAATCAGAAAGCAGCAACTGTTGAAGTAAAAGTCAAATCTGAGGAAAATGTTCAAGTGGTAAAGAAGCAAGTTAAAGAAGTTTCAGCTATCAAGGTTGAGAAGGAAGCTGAAGCTGAAACGATGTCTGAGAAGTGCTTAAACTGTGATAAATCTGGAGCAGACAATGTCAAACTCTTGAAAGATGTGGAGAGTTTGACATTGGAAAACAAAAAGTTAAAAGAAAAAGATTTTCAAGATAAAATAACATTTTTGGAAAATGAAAAGTTAAAAATTGAAAAAGATTTTGAAAATAAAATAAAATATTTAGAAAATGAAGATTTTTGGGTAAAATTGGAAAATAAAAATTTAAAAGAAAAAGAAACAAAATTTCAAAGTCAAATAAGAGTTTTAGAAAATGAAAAATCTGTTCTTGAAAAGAATAAAATTGAAAATGAAAAAGCAATAAATTCTCATCTTGAAAAAATCTCTCAACTTGAAAAGGAAGTTGAGAGTGCTAGAAATAAAATTGCTGAGTTAGAAAAGACATTGAAAGGTTTTGTGACCTCATCTGCATTACTAGATCATATATGTCCAAAACCGATCAATGAAATTCCAATAAGTAACAATGTCACAAATTATGACAAAGTCATAATTGAGGATTGTGATGATAAGACTGATGATGAAAATGAAAAACAGAAAATATTTTTGAAATTAAAAGAAAAATTTCAAGAAACGGTTTTACATTCTACTGAAAAAGGTGAATGCTCAATGCAAAAACCTGTAAAGAAGAATGTGGAACAAAAACAAAATGTTAAAAATTCGAAAAATTTTCAAAACAACAATAAAAGATCATCAGTTCAATCATCCAATCATAGTAAAAAACCACAAAAAGTTGAAAATCAAAACTCACAAAAAGTTGGTAATAAGTGGTGCAGGTTTGACCACAGTGCTCAAAAGTCAAATCAAACTTACAGGAGAAGTCAAGATTATCACAAGGCCAAACAATGTTATGATCTAAGTATTTGGCTTGAAGGTGGAGAATGGTATGATAACAGAGTGTGTTACAAATGTGGTTTTCAAGGACACATTGCTGTTAACTGCCTGAGTCAGAAATTTGAGACAAGAAGATGTTATGAATGTCAAATCAAATGTCATATTGCCAGAGATTGCCCAATGAGATCAAAGGGAAGATCGAGGGCTGAATCTCATGGAAAGATGAAGAAATCAGTCAAAGTCGAAGAAAAGCCCAAAGAACAGAAAGTAAAGCTTTCGTAAGGGCAGAAAGACCGACTGAGAAAGAAAAGAAAGAAAGCAAGGGAGTATCTTGAAAAGATTTTGTCCTCGGATACAACCGGTAAAATAGATAAAAGTTCTGGTGAATCGCCTTGCTCTCCAAAGAATGATAAGTCAAGCAAAATGAATTCATCAGATACAAATCTAAGGACAGAAGAAAGAGTAAAGAAATAAACAGTGGTTAATCAAAAGATTAACAAATCAAAGAAAGTGAAATTTTCACTTCCCGGCGATGAATTTGTTTCTTCGGAAGCAAAAGAGCCACGTTCTGGTGATGAATCTGACTCGTCAAAGTCAGAAGAGCCACGGTCGGGCAATGAATCTGATTCGTCAAAATCAGAGGAGCCACAAGTTGAGCTGAAAAGAGAAAATTCAGTTCCGCCAATGGATGACGCAAACTTTCCACCATTGCGGTCTGAAAATTTTAAACAGAAGGTTGGAAAAGTTGAACTTTCAAATCAATTCTATGCTGAAAAGAAAGAATTTGATGTCGAAAAGGCTTTCAATGGGAAAGTAAATCATATCTTTGGTAAGATGGTCGATGGTAAGGAAAAATGGGGTAAAGGAATTCTATGAATCCAAGAGGAAAACTTACACACCGAGTGAAAATAACTCGGATACACCCAAGGCTGGTCAGGCTTGGGTGTCACCATTCTTTATCTAAAATCCTGACTTGCCAGAGTTCCCAAGTTGGTAATTGTGGAACAGGAATCGGCATCTTTCTTAAAAATATCACAGATGTGAATGATGGTTGTTAAATGATATTTCGACTTACAAGTGGTTAATCAAGGACATTAAGTTGTACTTGATTTAACTATCTTACAAGTGGTATGATTGTTGGAAATTGTTTTTTGTGATAAACCTACAAGTGGTTGAAAACAGTGTGATGAATTAAACCCCATGTTTGTGAAATGGCAAACAAAACTAATTTTCTGGAAAAACCATTTTGATTAAAACAAACTTAAGTGTTTTGAAATCATAATTGGAAAATAGTTTGTTGTCAGGGGGAGTTCTGATTGTTTATGCCAAGTGGATGGCGAATTGTGGCAATTCTCATCAGTTTGTCATTTTATTTGTACAGTTTATTGTTTTCAAATTTTCCCAGAAAATCAAAATTGAAACACATTTTGATTTTAGGGGGAGAATTTTTTTTTAAAAAATTAGAAAATTTGAAAAAAATCCAAAAACATCGAAAAATCAAAAAGAGTTTTGTGTAAAAAGAGGAAATGATAGTACATCAGTGGACTATCAGTGCACGCTAGAGAAATGTAAAGTTTTATAAAGTTTTAAACAGTCTCACTAGGGATGTGTCAATAGGCTCAGCTAAGACTAGTAGTTTTGCGAAAATGATACAAACATAAAACAAAAAGCCTAAGTCTGGTGGGAAACACGGTCGAACGCGTAGTACTTAGTTTTGTCCTTCTTGACTGTGTGCCTGCTCGGTAATTGCTGATTGTCGAAAGACGTAAAACCGGTTAAGTTTGTGAGCTTTCACAACTTTGCTGAAAAGTCACTGTGATTCTGTGTTTTCATTTTGCAAAGATTTAAACTTGTTTTATTTCTTTATTTTGTTTAAGCATTGGACATCCTCTGCGTATACGGGAGTATCGACCTGGATGTTATTGCCTAAACGTTCTGCTTTATTTTCTTTGGTGTTTCGTTTAAGCTTTGGATCACCTCTGCGTATACGGGAGTATCGACCTGGTGGTTAAAGCCTAAACAACTTCAACTTGTTTTTTATTTTTTATTTTGTTTAAACATTGGACTTTCTCTGCGTATACGGAAGTATCGACCTGATTGTTAATGTTTAAACATTCTGCATTGTTTTTTACACAAATCGCAGTTGATGAAAGTTTAAAGGCATTACGTGAGTTAGTGTATTGCATGATGAGGGGATATGCTAAGATCGTGGGGTGCATAAGACTTTAGTGCTATCTAATGTACCCTAATCGTATCAGTAAGCATTACGAACATCTTAGAGGAGTTTAAGTGGATCACAATATATATGATCTAGGGTGAATTGTTTAAAAGCTTTAAGTGTTAATGTTTAGATCAACGGTGCAGCTAATTTGTCTCAATAAACTGATATGATCCTCTAACGCAAACTCATAAAAAATATTGTCTGTAAATATTTCTTTATTGCATTTTAATTCTGCTTTTCATTAAACAAAAATCCAAAAAGATTTTATGTGTGTTTTAGCATAAAATTTTGAAAAATCAAAAAGATTTTACTTCATCTTATTTTCGACAACTGATGTTGAAGAGTTGATTTTCAAAATTCTGAGTGCTAAACATGATGAACAACATTGGGTTGGGGAGTTTGTTTAAATGAGAAATGTTTTTGAGAATGATTGCATGTTTAGTTAATCAAGGTCATTAATTTGAAATTGATGTAACTATTAATGTTTGGTGAATGAATGCTCTCTATCAATAAGTTTTTCAAAGTGATATAAATAAAAACTTATGTTTTGGGTAGAGAATGTGCAGGAAACGTTGAAAAAGCTAGGTTTCGAATCCTGAGGATTAATGCCAGGTTTTCGATCCTAAGCTACAAATTCCAGACTGCGATCCCGGAACAACTTAAGGGGGAGTCTGTTAGCAAAGGGGAGTTTGAAGAGTGAAAGAACCAGATTCAGATTATGGAAGAATAGCTGATAATGGTGAGAGAAGAGAAGATAGAGAAGACCGATCAAGACCGAAGACGTGATATGCCAAAGACTCGATACTTCAGACTCGTCAACATCCGAGGGGGAGTCTGTTGGTGCATACGTCTGTTGATTTCGTCTTCGTTTGAGTCTTGTAATAGAAAGCGCTGAAGACCAGACTGAAGACTCCGGCAATATCCAATGGGGAGTTTGTTGGTGCATAATGTCTATAGCCTACGTCTTAAGTCTAGGTCATGTCGGTAGATTGTATAGGGGCCTAAATGTCAAAAATGTAATTTTTATGTTGTTTTGTAGTAATTTCGCTTGAAATGACCTGTGGTCATTACAAACGAAATTAAAGTTGTTAATTTCGCTTGAAATGACAAGTGGCCATTTCAAACGAAATTAAAGTTGTTAATTTCGCTTAAGATGACATGTGGTCATTTCATGCGAAATCAGTAGCCTATAAATAGGCATGTGTAGTTTCTCATTTGGTACGGAATTAGTTGTGGTGTAACGAAGTGCTGCCCGATTTTCAAGTTAAATATCAATGAGAAGCTTGTTTTAAGTATCATACTCTGTTTCTACTCATTTCTTACACTGATTCTAGGCTGTTTGTTTGTTTCCGCCTCTTAAACAGTTGTGTATTGATTCTGATTGACTCATTAGGTCGCCAAATCGATCCTACAACTTTAGTCCCTCAAGTTTATTTCGTTTAACAATAGATATTTGTCATCTATATTTTCTTTATTAATTTACTAAATACTAACTAGGTTATTTACCCCTAATTATTTTACTTTAAATAATAATTAAAACGTATACTTATCCGTATTTTGATATTTTTGGAGGTGTTACATTCTTTTATGTTCCCTCCTATTTGTCCATTGACATACAACCCTCACCAGTCTCCACACAACATTTAAGCCATATTTTTAGCATTGAGTAATTGTGTCCTTCAAGTCCTCACCGACAATTTCCTCTATCTACTTGTTACTCTGGATCGAGGTCTCTTCTTCAATAGTTGTCTTCATCCGTTGTTTGACAAAATTTGACTTAGATTTTTTTAAAGTCACGAGGAATGTTGCATAAGAATAGTTTGATGACGAATGTTGTACATCACACCCTTTCTACCTAAGATTTTACAAAATATCGTCTTTATGAACATTTTTTCCACAATCATCGATGAAAAATAACATAAAATATTATATTATTTATGTTTGGCCATAAGGTATTCAGGTTTTAGTATGTGAGAAAAAAAAAGGAATATTTGATTTTAATAATCTCAACTATGCCGTTGACCGCCAATAGTTCCAACTTCAAAAATAACAACTGATAGTCCTAACTATTGACATATTGGCCTCCAATGGACCCTGACTAACAAAACCCTAAAGGCGTTAGTCTCTGGTCGCCGGAAAAACGTTTCTGGCCGGAAAACTCATTTTTTGCCAGAAAACTCATCATTTCCGTCCCAAACCTCTTTGTAACTCGGATCTTTAGGAACCTTTTCCTAGTAAAAGCCCAAATTATTGAAGTCGTCGAAAAACTCTTTTTTTCGCCGAAAAACTTCTTTTTGACCGGAAAACTCATCTTTTTGGCCGGAAAATTTAACATCTTCGTCCCAAACCTCTTCGTAACCTTAGATCGGACCTTTAGAAACATTTTTCTGGCCAAAAATGGTTTTCCAGCGACGTAGACTAACGGTGTTAGGGTTCTGTTAGTCAGGTTCCATTGGTGGCCAATATGTCAATACTTGGGACTGTCAGTGGTTATTTTTGAAGTTGGGACTGTTGGCGGCTAACGACGAATAGTTGGGATTATTAAAATCCAGTATTTAAAAAAAAACATAGCAAAGTGTTATCTTTTATGCCTGTTTTTTTTTTTTTTTTTGGTTTGAAAATTGTACCATGTAGACATCCTTCATGTTGTCTTTTTCAAGTGTAAACAATATGTATGGACTGATAATAGGGTTTGAGTATGTTCATCAAACTTGCAAAGTTGGACATGTAATATTTTGACTTATACACTATAAACTTGTGTGTATCAAAATTAGAGATGACAATTTATGACACAACATTATATGAATGCTATACAAAAATAGGCAGGTTTTGGATTTTCATATATAAAACATAATTAATGTGTCATGTTTAGGTTTACACGCACAACCCATTTAATTGAATGGGTCGACTCGCCAACGTGTCTACGACCTGTTCAACCTACTTATTACAATCCTCCCACCGATCAACATATTTACAACTTGTTTAAACTCTTAAATCCATTTGACTCATACTTATAAATGAGGCATGTTCGATTACACGATTTTAAGCATTTGAGTAATTAAGGTTGATGACTTAGACATAAATAAATATATTGGACGTGTTCATATTTAGCCTAATGCATCAATTTGACACGATTGCCACGCTTAATCACAATTATTACAACAAAGCATTAAACTTGCAAAGTTAAATGCATCGAGAAATTTTTTTACGCACCAATATAAACTTATAAATCAAAAAAAGTGTCTCCAAATCTCAACATATAAAGTTTAGCATACCGTTATAACAAACTTTTTCATTACCAGCCCCATGACTAGGAATGGCAATGGGCCGGGTTTGAACTGGGTATTAGTAATCCCAAGCCCGTACCGGGTTGTAATTTTTTGGCCCGTACCCGGCCCGTTACCCGTCGGGTATTTACCCATCGGGTATCGGGTATACCCGCGGGTAATGGGTATACCCATTAGTTTGTTAAAAATATCATTGAAACTCTCATGTGCATTTTTTACTCTAATGTTTATATAATTTACTACTTTAATAACTACAACAAAGGAAAATATGACCAATAACATACAAACATATCATATTCAAATGCATATTTGAAACATATATCTGCATAATTAACTAATTAATGTACTGTTACTTTGGAACACATAATGTCAGTTTAATTGAACACCAAACATGAAAAATAGTAGCATAAATCAGAACCCAAGTAATATCCCTAACAACTTGAAATGTGTTTAGAAAATTCCAAAACTAACACACATTTATAATCTGCATAGAAACAACACAACTAAACATAAAATCTTGTGTTTGTATGTTAAAGTCTTGAAGACAAACAACAAAGAATAATAATATGTATAAGTGTATGTACTAAAGTTTATATAAATGGAAAATTAAATTTAAAATAATATGCTTTTCGGGTATTATTCGGGTAAACAGGTCAGGTATCGGGCGGGTACCGCTAAATCCCATACCCGTACCCGTACCCGAATATTTTTATATTTTTAATCCCATACCCGGCCCATACCCGTCGGGCTTTGGGTATACCCGGCCCGTATGTTTCGGGTTTCAGGTATACCCGTCGGGCTTGGGCTTTTTTTGCCATCCCTACCCATGACTTACATGGGTTAGCCAGGCCCTACAAGGGATGCAACCCATTGACCCCTTTATTTTATTTTTTTTATTTTGTTGCATCATTGTAAATTTAGGGTAAAGATCCTGTACAAATAGTCTTATCGTACAAAACGTATGAAAGACATGAAAAGATAACAAAAAATGCAGTGGCATTTTCGTAATAATTTTGTAGACGAATTATGATGCTCTACAAAATTACTATACAAGATCAAAATTAACCTACAAGATAAATTTACCCTACAAGATCATTTGTAAGGTAATTATGATACTCTACAAAATTACCCTACAGGATCAAAATTATCCTACACGGTCATTTAACAAAATTACCCTACAAAATCATTTATAGGGTAATTTTGATAATTACTCTACGAGTAAATAATTGCGAAAATGTCACCGTGTTTTTTACCTTTTCATGCATTTCGTATGATAAGGCTATATGTATTTAATCTTTTGCCGTAAATTTTGAAGCGATGTTGTATTTTTTTTAGCGGCCAAATTTTATAAAAAAAAAACTAGCCAAAAGCTAGCCCCAAAATCGAAACACTACACAAAAAGGAGCGGTACTTGAGTTAATACTATAATTAACTTAGTTTGAAGGAAAATCTAAATCTAATTAACCTTGTAATGTTGTGTAATAACTAGAACCTATTAGTAATGTATAGAAGGGAATGGGAGTACAAGAGATAAATTTCTTATTGATATATTTTCATACAAAATACATGAGCCACTATATATAGGCTATAACATTAATACAAACATAATTGTGACATGGGAGTTAGAAATGTGGGTAGTCACTAAATAATGGATGCATTCATAACACTCCCCCTTGACTATCCACATGATGATTTTCTATTCTTTAATACGCTTGGTGATGCTGCCTCGTTAAAAACCTTGCTAGAAAAACCCAGTGGGACAAAACCTCAGCTAAGGGAAAAAGAGTTCAGCGCGTATTGTCTCCCCCTCAGACATTTAGAAATACACATACACTGTTAACATTATACTACTAGATAATGTTTACACGATTCTTCAGGACCGATGTTAACTGATACTGCAGGACCAGTTATGTTGCCTCCTTAAAACCTTACTAAGAAAAACCCAGTGGGACAAAACTTAGTCAAGGAAAAAGAGTACATACACTGTGTATATTATGGGTACATTACTCCCCCTCAATTTTACTTGTATATCTTGATGATGTTGAATCCAATCTTCTGTGACAATTGCTTGACTTGATATTTGGCGTAGTCTTCTTTGATTTGAGTGTTGTTCTCTACATTGTCTTCATAGAGTATGGCTTGAACTTCTCTTGATCAACTCTAATCTACATACTTCTTAAATATGCTGAAATCTTCGACCTTCATAACTTGTATCTGGATTGGGATCGAACTCTATGCGAGTCTAATATATATCAATCATAACCCAGGACGCCATATTGTTCTTGTGGAACTATCCCGTGTCTCGAGTTTGTAAATATGTCAAATAATTATTTAATGCGCTTTATAATTCTGCCTCGTTAAAAACCATGCCAGGAAAACCCAATGGGACAAAACCGTAGCTAAGGAAAAAGAGTACACTACACATTTACATAATTAACAACATGATTTATGATGACGTTAAATTAGTACTTCGGGACCTATAAGATAAACTGATACTACTGGATCAGTTATGTTGTCTTGTTAAAAACCAATACATCTAGCAAGAACGTAATATCAGATGTCGTCTTGTTTGCAAGATATGTCAATGCTCTGATCGCAATTAAGTATGGTACTTCTTGACTAAGTAGTTCAACATCCCTTTCTTGGGGTTGATAAGATTTTTTTTTCTATGTCAAGCGATCAGACAATCGTTCATGTACTCAACGAATGAGCTTTTTCTATATAACATCTTCTAGATGTAGTCAGATTGATGAGCAAAAATAGTACATATATACTCGAACTACAGGTCGAGAATAACTACACTTTGTAAAGGTCATTCAAAATTTTCCTTTTTAGTTTGAGAGTTCCCTCTCGATGATGTTTACATTATCACTGTAAGAGTGAAATCTTGTTAAATAGATGTAGCTCATTTTATCAAAATTATACCTCTCTTTTCAGAGTATAGTCGACTGTACCACATACGAGTAGTTTCCTTTAAGATTCATATATATAACACCTATGGGGTTATTGTTTCATAATGCTTTGAGCATTTTTAATCCTTCAGGGGGTTTTCATACAGATGTCATTTGCAATTGTCTCATAAATGTATACGGTGATGACATCCATAAGTTGTTTTATCTGAAGTCATTCTGAGATTGCGAGGCCGCTTAAACATCTAAAGATTATCGCTTCCACTACAGGGGTATACGTCTCCTCGTAATCAACTGCTGGGATTTGGGAAAAATCTTTATGTTAAAATGCGTGCCTTACATCGCAAAAACTGATTATTTACGTTTCCTTTTATTTAAGGACACCCATTTATAACCTACTGGTTTGACGTCTATGGGTGTTCGAACTGCTGGTTCGAAAACGTTTAGTTTGTCGAGCAAATTTAGTTCAACCTTAAGTCATGTAGCCATTTTTGGCTATTTGTGTGCGTACACTCTTGCACACTTTCTATATACGTAATCCCTTTTTTTCATCGATTACATCTATTGCTATAGCATAATCAAATATATCATTTTACACGTGTTTCATTATGGTTCCATATTGTACTTATTTTGTACATAATTCATCGCGATCTCATATTTGTTTGGTACTAGAGTTTCTTTTAGAACTCCATTAGCCTCTTTTGGGGTTTTGACAACAACCTTCTTTAAGGTTTAGTATGCAACCACTTCTGGGGTTTTCTATGCAACCACTTATGGTGTTTTATGTGCCACCTCTTTTGGGGTTACACCAACTGCGTTAATCTGCTCTTTTTGTGTTTGTGGGTTTTATCTTTTTGGAACCGATTTATCTCTCACAATTTATTAATATGATAATCATTTTGTGAGTACTTCCATTTGAGCAGATAAGTTTAAGCTGGTATATGTGACTTTGTCACCTTATTTGTGTTAGTGAATACATCTTGTATTTCATTTGTTAATATTTGCAAATACACGCTCTTTCTTTTGGACTTCAGATTTGCATTGACCACTTCAGGGGTTGATATATAATATGATGCATTTTTTTTATGTTACCAGTCTTTCATTTTCTTGTGGGAATATGATGTACATATCCCATTTTATATATTATGGTGGTGCTATTGGTACATAGGCTGCACAACAAAATATATAAAAAAATGGAAACTTGGTTCTCTTCAGGAGACCAGTTGTAATGGGGAGTATTTGTGATAAGCAGTTGGTTTTGAATTGATATAATCAATCGAGGAATTCCGTCTCAACTACGTATGCCTCTCACTATATTTTACATTGTGCCCAACAATGACCCCTACAATTGGGTTGTCAAAGAACAATGTTAAACCATGTAAAAAAACAACGTTCCATAGTGTTGGGCATATGCTACATACAGGTAGCTAAAAACTCATATGTAACCATGTATGAATGCCACAATCCACACAACTGTACATTTCAATGGTCCCATATAAGAGGGATTGTTTGTAGGAGTTTATTGTTTGGAAGGGCATAAAAATTTATTTGCCAAAAAAAAAAAAAAAAAAAAAAAAAAAAAAAAAAAAACTAACTAGACATATGATAAGGCATTTTGGGAGCAATGTTTTTAGATTACTTAGAGGTGCTAAGGTGCCGGTTAGCATGTTTGATTGTTTAGCATATCATGATGCTATCTTGATGACCTATTTGGTCATGCCATGTGGTGAACGCATAAATATTCTAGTAACTTCTGGTTACTCACCATATTTGATTTAATGGTTGTGGAAAATTAGTATCATTTCTAGTAACTTCTAATATAGTCTTCTGGCCATATTTGCTATACTCACATACAACATTCATGGTGACATCATTACAATTTTCTTAGTTATGTATATGATTATAACATTTGAATTGATCATCATCACATTCATATTAGGGAATGGATTAGAACCACGGAACTTTCATGCTTGTTGTTTCAAACTTTATATATATTCTTTAACAATTAATGATATTTGACGATGGAAATTGTTTTTTTTGCTCAATGGATTATGATATATATTTTTCTCATCACATTCTCTTCAAGGAATGGAATAGAGTCAGACAACTTTCCTGGTGACTGTTTCAAACCTTATATATCAATAGCGCATTTGAGGTTTGACAAGTGGAAATTGTTTTATTCCACATGTTTAACTAATCTTTTCACCACATAACATCAATTATATGACCGAATCATTAAGATTTATCAGCCCAAAATCTTACAAGCATCAATAATTTTACAATAAGCTTTAGTGAGTTTGAAACTTCAAATGTCATATTATAAATAAATCTTGATCACCATTCAATAATGTTTATAACGTGTGATCATATGCACAACTTTAATTTAGCTGTTTTATTGAAGACTGTTTATATACATAAACAATGGCATATTAATGTACAAAGTCAAATTGTACAATATATAATTGATATAAGATGTATTCTCATCAAATACAATATAATAAAATACATATAATTAACTTGCCTTACTATCATGATTGAATATTAAAATATATCAAGAACACTATTAAAAAGGTTTATGGTAATATGTAAAAGTGATGATTATATAATGCATCATTTTATATTATGTCACTATAATTTAAAACATAAACAAATGTCACTATCAACTTTCTTGATCATATAATAACATATGAATCTTTATTACTTGTAAATAAGCTTTCTTATACTAATAAATTTTGTTGCTCAAGAAAATATAACAGGCATCTTGAGAATTTTTGTGTCATGTTAATTTGCAAATAATATCTTTTACCACACAAATATTTTATAGAATCAAATCACATATTTAAATATCTAATAGCAACTAAAGGGCTTATACAATTGCAATAACAATGATATACAACAAAGTTGACTAAGTAGTTGTCATATTATAACATATTATCATATAAACATGTGCATTATTGTAAATTCATTAACAGAATTACACTAATGATTATTTTCAAATAGAACTATTAGACATCACCTTTTAATACCAATTGTATTTTGGTAGTTCATCATAAATTGTCTAAATACTAATAACAAAAACTAATTAATGGACAAATCAAAACTCATAACCATAATAATAAAAACACATAATGATTTAGAATTTGCAATGTCTCTTTGAAAACCCCAAAAACTAATTAATGGACCAATCAAAACTCATAACCATAATAATAAAAACACATAATGATATCAAAACTCATAACCATAATAATAAAAGCACATAATGATTTAGAATTTGTAATGTCTCTTTGAAAACCCCAAAAACTAATTAATGGACCAATCAAAACTCATAACCATAATAATAAAAACACATAATGATATCAAAACTCATAACCATAATAATAAAAGCACATAATGATATCAAAACTCATAACCATAATAATAAAAGCACATAATGATTTAGAATTTGTAATGTCTCTTTGAAACCCCAAAAACTAATTAATGGACCAATCAAAACTCATAACCATAATAATAAAAGCAATTTATCCCACAAGTAATAAATCGATTACAATTCAAAAACCAAAACTAAATCTTCCAAGAGTTAGTTGACATACAAGTAGAATTATATTATTAAAATCTTTAGAGTAGGTTCAAAATAACCAATTGTGGAGATTTAAATATATATTGCATATTTGGGACAACTAAATTAACGCATAAATTCACTAGATACTTCAACTTTTCAAACCGTTAATGAAACATACCTATTCAGTTTAGTGTACCAAAACTTCCCTTGAAATCCAATAAAATATTTAGTGATAAAAGGGAGATAACCAAGATGTGTAAGAAATTAGTTACAATATTGTAAATAATCAATTAGAGAAACTAGAAAAACCATTGTGTTTCTGGTTTACTTTTGCTTTCTTTTCTTCACATCTCAATGTTTTTCGTAGGTGTTTGTTTGTGAAAGAAAACTATTCAGATATGTTAACACATAGGAAAGTAAACAAAGAAGTAAAAAAATTATGATCCTTGTTAAATAAGGATGATATCAATGTTGGTCATGATAATTTTAATCTTAAATCATAACCAATAAAAAATATCAAGAAAAGCGTAAGTTAATTTTAGAGTTTTATCATACCAACAATCGATGGGAAAAGAGGAAATAAAATTAAAACAATTAAGGGTTTTCATACCAGATCAACAATTTTGTCTTTTATCTCTTTCGCCAACGTTGATACGACATGGTGTCTTGTGTTGATACAATCCAACTTCAAAAGCATTTCGTGCTGATAACGTGTTGTGTAATAACTAGAACCTATTAGCAATGTATAGAAGGGAATGGGAGTACAAGAGATAAATTTCTTATTGATATATTTTCATACAAAATACATGAGCCACTATATATAGGCTATAACATTAATACAAACATAATTGTGACATGGGAGTTAGAAATGTGGGTAGTCACTAAATAATGGATGCATTCATAACATGTAACTATTTTTGTTATTTATTATCATTTATACACACACAAATATATATGTGCACACTATTTTTGTTATTCGAGTGATGTGAGTTAATTTGTTTAACCAACAGGATGTTACTCTACCTCACCTTACTCCAAAATTACACCAATTAATAGCAATCTACTCCTTGTCTGGGTTTGAACCCGGGATGTCCCACATAAGGCCGGAGGGTGTGGGGGCGCCACCCCCACCAGGTCAGCTGCTATAGCGCCCCGAGGCGCTATCCACCCAGACCGCCGGAATTAAGGAGGGGGCGCCATACATGGCTCGCCAACATGGTAACGAGGGAGGAGGGGGTTATCAGCTGGGGCCCACTTGTTTGCACCAATCAAGTTTTTTTTTTTTTTTTCTCTATAGCGCCCCTAGGGGTTATACCACACCCTCCATGTTAAGGGGGGGGGGGGGGGGGGGTTATAAAGGCACTTGGCTGACGTGGCGCCTACGTGGCGCTGAGGTGTCCTTTATAACCCCCAACCCACACCCTCCAGCCTAAGAGGCTTGCACCTCTACCATCTGGGCTATTCCCACAAAATATGTAGTTAATTTCGAAACTTGGTTGGTTGGGATACCGTTCTAGTTCGTGCTATGAATTCGGTTTTTGTTGTATTCATAATTCACTATACATGATCACAAGTATATTGAATGTGGTTAACCTGGGTCAAAACCAAAAATTTAAATACCTAGAACAATCTTGGCTTCAAAAGAACATAATAAAGAACCAACCAAAACTCTAAATGCCACCAACAAAGAGACAAAACAAGTGGAAAATCAACTCCTCTTTAGACCTTAGATGGTGAACAACTACTGGTGGGAGAGGTTTAACAACCCACGATACTTAACTTAATCCAACACAAACCATTGTACAACTCTATCTGCATAAGTTACAAGTCAATGTTGAAGTTGGTTTGACTTCGGTTTTCAAGCCTTAGACTAGGCTTTCTAAAGGTATGCTTTCAGTTGCTTAACCACTTTCCTTTATTTATTTTTTTATGAAATATTCAATTAGCAAACAAGAGCAGTAAATAGAATGTATAACATGATTCTCTTGCAAGCAGAGTTATATGATGTTCATGTCAATTTCACGGATTTGGGTTTTGTCTAAACATGTTTATGTCAATTTCAAATCAAACCCGTAGCTAAAAAAATCAGGTTTGGACCACCTTAGTGAGTTCGCGAGTGGACCAGATTTTTTTGGACCCGCAGAGAAATTTTATTGATATACCGTAAGTTGAATGAGAAATTGACTTTGTTTTTAAGGCGCTAAATTTGTATCTTTGTTGTAATATAAAATAAATCGAGTCAATAGGTGTGTTCACGTCAAGCTGTGAATACATAGGTTGGGTTATAGTTCGTGTAAAATTTTCAGGTTTGTGTCGGATAAAATAAGCCAGACCACGAATACGACACCTTTACGGGTTAACACCACACTAACATAGAGAAATAAAAGGAGGTGAGAGGATGAAAATAAAGTATCCATGAGTTGTCTAGCCTTCACATATATTATATTTTGCACAAGGGGCAGTTGGAGTTAGATAGATGCATGTGTGTTGTTGAAACCTAAGTCCAACTACACCAAATCAGCTTCTTTTACCAAACTAACCTAAAACACCCCCCCCCCCCCCCCCCCAAATCCATTTATAAGTAAGCCATCCTCTCTTCTTCCCAACAGTCCATAACCTTAACAACAGTTTCATAAAACCTTAAACCGAAATGGGGTTAGACGTAAAAATGGTGTCTGTGTGTTGTACTATGGTACTAACCATGTTTCTATCAACCTATGCTCAAACATGTTCCAATTACGCGTTTGCAAACAACGCGGTGTTTAGTTCTTGCAATGATCTCCCGGTTTTAAACTCGTTTCTACACTACACATACGATCCGTCTTCACAAACACTCGCAATCGCCTACCGTCATACAAACTTCGATTCTTCCAAGTGGGTTGCATGGGGGATTAATCCAACTTCTCAAGGGATGGCTGGAACACAAGCACTTGTTGCGTTCCAGCAATCGAATGGGAGTATGAAGGTGTACACGTCACCAATCACGGGTTATGCCACACAATTGGCGGAAGGGGATCTTAGCTTCCCGGTTTCTGACTTGTCAGCAACTTTTTCAAATAACGAGATTGTTATATTCGCGACTTTGGGTCTACAAAATGGGACGAGTGCTACCATGAATCAAGTTTGGCAAGAAGGTCAACTATCCGGAAATGCGCCTACGGCACATGCTACATCGGGCGATAATATAAGGTCTATGGGGACTTTAAACGTTCTTTTAGGACAATCCGGGAGTGCAGGAGGGGCATCGGGAACAAGTTCTAAAACCAAAAAACGAAATGTAAGTTACCGTGTTTAAAAATCTAAGGTTAAGTGTTGAAACTTTTATGCCTAAATTTGGGAAATTTTGTAGATTCATGGTGTGCTAAATGCAATTAGTTGGGGTATCATGATGCCACTTGGAGCTATAATTGCAAGATATTTAAGGGTGTTCCCGTCTGCTGACCCGGCTTGGTTTTACCTTCATGTTACCTGCCAAACGTCTGCTTACGTCATCGGTGTTTCCGGATGGGCCACCGGAATCCGGCTCGGCAGCCAGTCTCCGGGTATCCAGTTCACGGCTCACAGAGTCATCGGCATCATACTATTCTGTGTAGCCACCCTCCAGGTAACCCCCCACATGAATGCGTTGATTTGGGTTCTAGTTTTTCTCTACCGTGTTAAACAGTCATACCAAAATATCACAAAAAAAAAAAAAAAACCCCGAAACGGGTTAACACGTATCGAATGTATAGATTATAGAACCTCCTAAAGCCTCTTTTATAAAAATTAAACTAGCACTGTAATAATATGATTTTTGTAATTATACTAGCCCGAACCAAAATCTACCCGTTTTGACACATGACCCGACTATCTGCCTACTTCTACGGCCCTCTTTATACCCTCACATTTTACCAACTATAAACAGACGAACTGCCCTATAAGGTACAACTGATGATCCACTCGGTATAATCCTCAAAGCATACGTCTAACTGTTGGTACATTATAGGTGATTGCATTGCTTGTAAGACCGAAGAAGGAACACAAACACAGGATATTCTGGAACATCTACCACCACTCACTCGGTTACAGCATCATCATTCTAGGCATAATCAACATATTCAAGGGCTTTGACATCTTAAACCCTGAGAAGAAATGGGAAAAAGCTTATACCGGAATAATTATTATTCTAGCTATTGTTGCGGCAATTCTGGAAGCTTATACATGGCTTGTAGTTTTAAAGCGGAAGAAAGCAGCGAATGCTGAGAAGATGACTAATGGCAATGGATACGCGAATAACGGGACTAACGGACACTATCCGTACAGTGGAATGACCGGGAGGGTTTAACCGTTTAAGTAAAAGTCGAATTTCCTAATGATTTTCATCCCGATTTTTCCTTTTTCTATGTACCATATTTTGTTTCGCCGTTTGTTTATTTTCTTTTTTAGGGACTGAATATTAATTAAATTAAATTAAATGGTATGTTGTTAAGACCTATCTCCCCATTGATGGTGTGGAGATTAGTGTTGTGTTTATTTTTCATTTTGTTTTTCAGATATTAAGGATCCTTTGTTTCACATATGTTTCATGCCTAAAAACCATGGCTGTAAAAATCCCGACTAGCCTCTGATTAGTCGCCGATAATCGCTAGTCGGAGGTTTACCAAGTAATTTTATCTAATCGGCCAAAACCTGTAATTTCCAGCAATTAATCCTATCTACTTGAAAATATCGGTCGTAGAAGATGTTAAAACATGTCTACTTAAAAAAATATACATATAAAATGTGTGTATATACATATAAAACTGAAGATTACATATAAAAATCCAATACGATTAATCCCGATTAATCGCTAGTAGGTACCCCACCGGCAGATTAGCGCCTAACAATTTTTACAACACTGCTAAAAACAAGCATACTATTTCTTAAAAAGGAAATTAAATAGAGAATTTATGAAAACTATTTATTTGAATGAAAAGAATGCATCATGAGTTCATATAACTCCATAAAATGTTGCACTTCGCGGTGCAAAGAATTATTAAATTTATCTATCATTTTTAATGCATAACAACTCAATTTAACACATCATACATTTAAGAAGTATCGAGAAAGCTTAACTGCTGACGTCAAGCTTTCGGGCCAACACAATAGTTGTCTACGCTGACTGTTGTAACGCCTCAACAAACGCCTCTTTGACAAGTGGGTTTGAAGCGGCTATCCGCTGAGCCGTAATATCGAAGTCACTGCCCGATCTGTGACAGTGTAAGGGGCACCATTAGTAGAGTAAAAAGAGAGGATTTACATCATAGTTATTATTATATTCTTACGGATCAAAAATGACTCCACCAGCTTCTTTAACAATCACGACCCCTGCTGCAACATCCCTAGGGAGAAAATCAAAACGTCATCTCAATGTGAACTCACATGGCCTCAACTATATACAAGAACTAAGGGTAGATGTTGCAAAATGGGTGAGTTGGGTAACAGGTCAAAACAAGTAAATTTTGTATGGGTTGGGTCGACCCAAAACACCTTCGAAAACTACAGAAACTTATAAATAGTTTTTAAAAGAGTAAAATGCCATTTTCGTCCCTGTGGTTTAGCCAGTTTTGCAACTTTCGTCCAAAGGTTTGTTTTCCGCATCTGGATCCAAAAGGTTTTAAATCTTATCATTTTCATCCAGTTCGTTAACTCCATCCATTTTTCTCCATTAAGTCAGAGGTATTTCTTTCTTTTTTGTTAACTTAAAAGGGTTTTGAATACTTGTACATTATGCTAAATGCTTGTACATAAAGTGAAAAAGACCGCATTGCCCTCTAAGTTAACAAAAAAGACAAAAATACCCCTGACTTAACGAAGAAAGATGGATGGAGTTAACGAGCCGGATGAAAATGGCAAGATTTCAAACATTTTGGATCTAGATGCGAAAAAACAAACCTTTGGACGAAAGTCGCAACTCGCAAAACTGGCCAAGCCTCAGGGATGAAAATGGCATTTTACTCTTTTTAAGAAACTATTCTATTTCAATAAACATTTAGGCGCTTTATGTAGCAATAATGAACAAACTTTTGGCAACTTAAAACCATTTGACCAACTTCCTTTATCGATAAATTTTGTTTTTATTTCACACATTTGACTGACCCGTTACTCCGATAGAGATAAAAACATAACCGGAGTCTACCCATTCACAAATCAATTGGCTGAAATTGCCATCACTGATAAACAGAAACTAAACGAGGTACGTTCATACCAAGGACCACCGAATCCGAGCTCATAAAATAAGTCAATCCTTCCACATGCAACCCCACAGAGACCCAATGCACAAGAGCCCTCCATCCTGATTGATCTTACCTGATTAAATAAGAAACATTATACGATAAATTGATAATTTGCAGCCATTTGAAATCTCAAACAAAGGCAAATGTTTTGGTTTAACCTTGTAAAGTAGACTATTGATTCTATTTGTAGTGGCATCCAGAGTGGCCTTATCACGCTTGGTTCCAGCCTGCACTTTAACGTTAGAAAATTTGTATTTACCTTCACAGCACAAGTGGATAATATATAGTAGACGTAAAAGTTACCTCTGTGGTAAGGAGGCATGTCACCAGTTCAGAATGAGAAGATACTGCAATAAGTGGTAAGAACCATCAGAGCATGAATAGACTATTATTATTATTATTTAACCAAACGCATTGCGAATTTACGACAGTTGTGAAAAGCTATGATTACCTTTGATAGGATTTCCATTAAGGAAAGCACCTTTTCCATCAACGGCAGTGAAAAGCTACAACTCAAATCGCAAACAAACTAATTAGTCATCTAGACAAACACGTGTTGCGTATTTACATTATTGTGGTATTATAGTAAGTCTAACCTCGTTCATGATCGGATTGTAAACGACCCCAACTACTGGGACCTTTTTAATGGTAAGACCAACAGAAACACATACAAAGGGGAACCTGCAAATAGTATTAGTGACTAAATTTAGAACCATTTTTTTGCTCAATATGTAGTATATTCAACTAAAGATTTCAAAACATACCCATGCACAAAGTTGGTTGTTCCGTCAAGTGGATCAACGATCCAAGTTGGGTCATCTGTCAGCTGACTTACACCATGTGCCGCAGTGGTTTCTTCTCCAATGAACTATGGTTTATAACAACAGTAGAAAAAACAGTTAAGAACACTTTCACTGAAAATGAAAATAGGTTCTAGTATTTAACTTTAAACTAGAATAGCAAGAATACAATGCACGATCGTTAACCTTGTGTCCCGGGAAATGCTGTTTTAGATGATTGAATATAAGATCTTCACAAGCTTTGTCGGTTTCTGTAACCAAATCCACCTGCATTATGAATCGATAAGATTGTAGATAAACGAGGGTGCTTCTGAATGTTTGCTTTCTAAATGCTTGTTAAGAAAGTTACTAGCTTTATAAGATACTCCCTCTTTTAATTTTTTTTTTTTTTTTTTTGATAATTTAACAGCTTAGAACTGTAAACTGGGAATGAAACTGCATTTACTTTGTAATTCTTTTATTCATTCCATTTTATCCTTATATTTCATTAATCCTACATGAGCTATATAGTCAAGTTAATCAAAAACATTTAAAAAATCCTAAAATTTGTAATTTCACCAAAAGCTTCTCCAAATCATTGCCATTAATCAATCTGATACCACTTAACACTATTTTAAAATTTGTAACCCTACCCCACACACACATTAATTCGGGTCAACCCGAGCACGACCCGTTTAACCCATTTTTTTTCAAATGAGTCATACATGCTGACGATTTATAAGCAGGTTGTTAGGTTGTAGTTGGATTATTGATAACATGTTTAATGGTGAGGAAGAGCGTGACAAGTATGACAAAACTAACATTATTATGCCCAGCCTTGTAAAACCGAAAAAACAAAAATAAATTATAGAATTATATCTTTTCTAAATACTTAAACAGGTTAACGGGTCAACCCATATTTATACGGGTCAATCCAAACACGACCCGTTTTCATGTTAGTTGACCCAAAACCTATTTTATTCGTGTCGGGTTAGAGTTGTGTTATGAATTGACGCCCCTATATCCGATATATATATATATATAAGATCTGAATTACACAAAATGTAAAATGAAAAGGGATATTATACCGTTCCTTTATGCTCCACATTCTTAGTATTGTAAAATCCTTCTCGAATAACCTGTTTACAGCAATCAAAAAAGTCAACAGCACAATGAATACAGTAAACCCTAAAAAGTTAGAACTGGTTTGAGAGTAGAAATGAAAGCTAACCTCTCCAGCTTTCTTAGCAACATCAACTGCGACTGTGAGAAACTCGTTGAGCGAATCTGTGATTGAAAGTAGGAAATGATAAGAAGATCACAAATTGATTGCAGCATAATGATGATATATGTGGGAAAATGTGTGTGTACCCATGTGGAAATCAGTGATGGAGAAGGATCAGGGGCGGTTGAGATGGGTGATGTGTCACTAAAACAATATTTGAAAGTGTATAGGTACAGGGATATGATTTCTAAGCGATCTACTTTTACAAAGCGTTTGTTTAAAGCATATAAACCAAGTGACATCGGGTATTTGTGACCGTGTGTCTTTGTCGTCAGCTATACTGTTAAATGAGGTGGTGAAATTACTATTTTACCCTTTCTCCTTACTTCCCTCTTCTCTCTTGCCCCCTCTCTCTAGACAACAACCATCTTCAAACATGCGTAATCGTACATTGTTTGATAGTATAACCGCACTTGTGTAATTTGTAATCAAACAACATTTCAAACTTAGGTACACATTTGTATATTGTAAAAGGAGAAAATCGTATAGTGTAAATGGTATAAGCACGATGTTATCTCACGTAATCATAACAGTTTTCTCCCGTTGTGAGTTCGTGAGTTCGTCTGAACTCTGAAGCTCGGGAAAGGCGTGACACTTGTAGTCATGTTCTAGTTTGTCCTAAGCTTCAAATGAACCTGCAACAAGAGAAAATTGTCAGAAGGCTTTGACGCTCAAGTTAGTACGATATTTAACCAAATGTTATACCAACAATTTTTTTTAATGATAAACTCACACATTCATGAATCTTAAGTTAACACCAATTTGCCCACAACAAGACTTGAGCCTTTACTACTTAAGAGGGACACCCGTTCAGCATATTGGTACCATTTTGGTTGTATGTCATTTGATATTACTAACAATAACAATCATTGAGAATGTATTGTTTGAGAAAAGCAGAGCAGCAATATTGTTGGTGAAGTAGGAAGTAGAGAAACAAGGAGAGTCCCCTGGAATGAATGCATAAGCCTCTTTATACATAAACTACAAGTTAAAATAACAAATATAAATACAATTAAAAGAATGATAAATAAAACCAAAAGAAAGCAGTTTTTAAATCTTTAGAAGTCCCTATGTTATTATTTGATAAACAAATAAGTAATGCTTGTTTTTCTTAGAGTAAATTACATATTTGTTTCGTGTATGAATGTCAAACGAGATTAAAAAGTATAATTTTAGACTTTAGTGTTTAAAGTAGGAATTTAAGATATATATTGTGTAAATGAGATTCTTCAATCTCTGGATAAGTATCACAATGCTAGGTCGATCTTTTTGGGTAATGGGTTACCCCGGTTAAATTTCATTCATCAACCAAAATAATAAAAAGTGAAGAATTATGTATTCCTCAGTTCTCTAGAATGACATGCCATTACTAGAGTACACTCGCGTATACAAGAAAATAACACGCAAACAAACAAGAAACAAGTCTAACGACAAACAAGTAACAAAAGTTACATCGACAAGCTCTCAACTACTAGCCGCATTCATCTTGATCCATAAGCAAATCTCGCAGTAATCTCCACTCGAGCAAAACTTGATTCACATGGCTTGTCCTCCTAAACTTCATTGTGTGTAACTTCATACGGACTGTCATTAAAATCACCTCAATCAATTGAGCTGCATTCCTTTTTTTCGAAGAGAACAAACGGTTATTACGTTCCTGCCAAACAAAGTAAGCCGACGCCCCTACCACTAACTTGCCAATGATATGAGTAGCCCGTTTAGAGTCAGCATGCTGCAATAAATGATCAAAAATCTCCTACCAGGTCTTTTCGTCTTTTCGATAGTTCCCATACCAGTTTTTTCTCGAACCCCATACCAAATCTGAGATGCAAACGCGCATTCAAAGAAGAGGTGATCATGAGAGTCAGGCCCCGACATACATAAGGAACAGCACATGAGGTTGTAATTTGCATTACCCGCCGATCGCCATTTGCACATCATATCCTGAGTTTTAAGTTTCTTGCAAACAAGGAGCCACATTAGAAACGAATGACGAGGGATAGCCTGAGGAAACCACACTATACGAGCCCAATGAACCTGATCCTGCACTTAGCGTATATCATCCCAAACAACATAAGTGCTATATTCCATATCGGTACCCTCTCTAGATCGCCAAACAATCCTATCTTGAGCATCCGAGTTTAACATTACATTAGGAAAGTCTTGCAAAGCTGGGAACCTATTTATCCAATTGTTCGGCCATGCCCACCCACCATTCTGAAACATATCCGCAACCGTATAAAGCATATTGAATCCCGCATTTGATATCATTCGAGGTGTAATAAATAGATTCAAAGGACATAAATTATCCCATATATCGAACCAAACTAGCGTGTTAGTACCATTACCCAACTTAATCCATATGTGCTGTCTAATGATTGAACGAAGTTGTAGCATCTTCTTCCAACTCCAAGTCACATTGTTCCGAAGAGGCACATCCCAGAGTCTTCTATCCCGGATACGATAAGAATGAACCCATTTTACCCATAAGGATTCCCAATGCGTCAGAAGACTCCAAATGTGAGCTACCATAAGCGCATTGTTCGTATCATAGATTCTCCGAATACCCAAGCCACATTCTTTCTTAGGCAAACACATGCGGCTCCATTTCACCTTAGCTTTACCCTTAATATTGTTTCCTTAAGCCCAAATAAATATTCGCATCCTATCTTCAAGATCATAGATGATTCGTTTTGGTAAGATAAACACCGAAGCCCAATATACATGCATAGAAGATAACACTGATCTGATTAATTGGAGTCTACCAGCAAACGACAAACTTTTAGCTTTCCAATCAGTGATTCGAGATTCCATATTTTCTACAAGCTTCTTACAATCATTGTATATCAATCTAGTAGAAATTAAAGGAACACCAAGATAACGAACCGGGAGAACTCCTTCCTCGAACTGCATTAAACTACGAATCTGGTCTTTAACATAATTCGGAACCCCACCAAAAAAAGCCGTGCTCTTAGTCATGCTAGGAACCAACCCCGACATATTCTTGAATAAATTCAAGGACTCCAGAATAACAGCAGCTGAATTAGGATCACCACGAGCAAACAAGAATAAGTCATCTGCAAAACATAAGTTAATAATCCTTTGCTTTTCGTATTTATGATGGAATCTAAATTCATCGGATACGTCAACTTGGTTTTGAAGGATCAAAGTAAGAACCTCCATTACCAAAGTAAAAATATATGGAGACATAGGGTCCCCCTGACGCAATCCCCACTTCCCCTTGAAATAACCATGTAAATTCCCGTTTATAGACAAAGAGAACGTAGTGGACGTAACACACACCATAACCCATTTGATCATCTTATGGTGAAAGCCAAACCCACGAAGCGTATTTTCCAAGAATCTCCAATCAACTGTGTCATATGCCTTCTGAATGTCCACTTTAAAAGCACATCTCGGAGGCCCATGGTTACGATGGTAATTGTGCATTAATTCCTGGGTTAGAAGGATATTATCTGAGATCTTTCTACCCGGGATGAACGCTGACTGATTAATGTTAACAATATCGCCTAGGCCCTCCGTAATACGACTCGTGATAATCTTACTTATGCACTTATACAATGTATTACAGATATAGGCCTATAATCCGTAATATAAGCGGGGGTCTTTACCTTTGGAATTAAAGAAATCACCATGTGGTTTAACTGATTTAGAAGTTTGCCATTCTCAAAGAATTCCTGAATCGCCATGCATACATCCTTACCAACAACATCCCAAGCCTTTTTGAAAAAAAAACAGATGTATATCCATCCGGACCAGGCGCATTATTCCCAGCAATAGAAAACATAGCTTTTTTTAATTTCATCATCAGTCACTATTCGGACCATATTACTTGCTATATCCGACGACAAAGTATTACGAAAGAGATCCGGATTAGGAATATCAACGGCATGACCTACACTCCCAAAAATATTAGTAAAGTGATCAACCATAACCTGGGCCACCGCTCCCCCTTCATGTAATGTACCACCATTATCACGAATCGAGAATATTCGGCTATGGTGATTATTAGCTTTCACAACATTATGGAAGTATTTAGAGTTCAAGTCCCCCAGGGATAGCCATTGAACCTTAGATTTTTGTTGTTAAAAAGCGCCTTAATCATGGATTGCATCCTTGTATTTCTGAAGAAGTAAGCTATGCTTAGCTAGCAAGCCATCATTAGCCGGATCCTGATCCATAGCAACCTGACATTCATCCAGCTCCTTCCTAGCCATCTTCACATTCTCATGCAGATTACCTTGTTGAAAAAATAGCTTTCGCAACGGGGTTTTTAATAACTTAAGTTTCATGACAACTTGATACATACGGAACCCCGTAATATATTTACTCCAAATCTGGTTTACTTCTTCCATAAAACCATGCTTCTAGGTCGATCTTGGCAGTTCATCTAATAAAAAGCAAAGTTTTGTCTGTTGTATCTCAAGGTGCGATCCAAAGGGAAGATGTAAGAGTCCATAAAATTGATGCGGAAATAAGTGAAGACTATCCATCCACTATGGGCTCATGCCCTTTCACTCCACGTCACTCCCAATAAAGTAACTGACACATCAAAATCCCATTTTCTTTCATTTTCTTTCACTAATACCTACTATGGTTTCACCACCTTTCACGCTCTATTAAAATAATATTATTATCTTAAAAAGTTAAAAAAAATCCTTATTGGTTGCCAAGCATGGGACCCACCACCAGAGACGAAGCTTAGTGGAAAGCCGGGGGCGCACCCCCCCCCCCCCCGAATGTTTCGGTTAGAAGTGTAAAATTTGCGATTTTTCGTCGGAAAATTTTAAAATTATAAATGATCCCCCCCCCCAATTATTTTGCCTAAATATTTATACAATATATAAATTGGGTCCCATGACTCCCCCCTAGAACTTTTAGTCAAGCTCCGCCACTGCCCACCACCACAATCATCTTCCACACCGTTCCACCACTCACGCCACTCCCACCACGCCCCCTGCCACGCCTTGTCCGGCGGTGCAGTCCGCCCCAACCATGTCAAGCCCCCTTCAATGTGGCATGGGGCGTTGGCCTATAGTCGAAGGTCTAAGCATAAGTCTTTAACACTCCCAAGTAACTATAACTCTATAAGTAAGAAATCTAACCCTTTGCTAAGTTTTTAAGTGTGTTATGTACTCAATTCACAATTTCTCAAAATTGGTGATACTATAAAACATTAATACCTTAGGAACATCACATGAAAAGTTGTTGGGTATGTTTGATTGAAAGATGGGTGACTTTAAAGTTTTAACATAACTTGAAAATGTGACATGTGAGGTACATTGTGGGCCCAAGACGCCCATAGTTGTGTCTTGCAATGTTGCATCACACAACTATAGGGTCAGAAGGTTCATAGTCGTGTTATGCGCTGCATAATACATAATTAACCTGAAGTGGTAATGTTATGAATCGAGTGACAAGAGTTGTAAACATAGTTTCAAATGATTATTTTTAGGGTAAATTACAGTTTCTGTCCTTTATGTTTGTATCGAATTACAGTGGATAGTCTTTAACTTCAATAATTACAGTCGCAATCCTTTATTTGGAAAACTCATTACACTCTACATTCTTTAGCTCTAACATGGTTAAAACTTTCAGTTAGGTCTGATCAGTCAAGTGCAATTTAGTCTTTCTACCAACTTAATTAAAGAAAGAAAAAAATAAAACCCACTTCATTCTTTCCCTTTCTTCTTCACCACTACCACCATAACCACCACCACGCCCTCACTCTCTCCAACCGCCACCTCTCTCTCTCTCTCTAACCAACCCCCACCCCTATCACCACCACCACCACCACCAACACCAAATCTGCCACACCATAGCCTCCACCTAGCTCATGACCTAACCACCACACCACCGTTAAGTGTCACCATCACCGTCGCAGCTCCATTTCTCCGACACCGATCACCTCAATGGCCCGTTCATTCTTCTTCCTCTACTCACTCTCACGCCGGCGATTTTTCGATGAACTTAGAAGTCTATTCTTCATACCCAGCGCTTTAGTTCTAACCACCTCTCTCTTCATTCTTTTCTACATTTCTTCAACCTCTAATCTCTTCACTCCTCATCCTCACCGTCCATCTCAATCTCGTCATCATTTTCTTCAAAACCCAGATTGTCACACCCTGGCTTTGCGGAAGCGTGGTTAATTTGGTGTGACTTCTTAATACCATAGCTTAACCATAACAAAGCTATATGAAATAAAACCATGCAAGATCATCCATTCGATTAAGTTTTAAAAACCAAATACAATAACATTGTCTTGACGGAAACACATCCTAACGACATAAACATTGTTCAACAAACACAACATAACATAAGCATAGTTTAAGGACTGTGACTTGTCCAGGAAAGAGTCACATTCCCTAAACCCGGATGACCTCGTAACTAGTGCAGCGGGAAAACGTGTCATACCCCGCCAGATCCTTTAATTCCCTGAAATACATGTAAGTTGAGAAATCAACAATAATGTTGAGCGAGTTCATGTGTAAGTGAGTAAATAAACCTTTGTAAGTATAAAAATCCTGGTATGTAGCACATAAGGGAATTGAGATCACCAATGGTTTGCAAGGCCACTGATATGTGTGAAGTGCAAGTAGGGAGACTCAAACCTAGCAGATTTATGCGTCGGGCACAAAGTCACCCCGAGGTCCGTTTCTAGTTTGGCCTGGGGCTGGGCTCGCTACACCCAGATAGATCTACCGCTCCTGTCCCTCGGTCCTACCATGAGGACTAATGGTCTCATGTTGCTCCTACCCACTCACATGATCTAAGTAGTAAACATCCTTACGCTAACCATACCATGTATAAAGTACTTGTAATCAAAGTAACATGTATTTCACCCCCGTAGTTTAGAAAACCGAAAACAGTTAAGAGAAAAGGGGGACATGAACTCACAGTGGTGCGTCTCTACCAAGTATACCTCCAAATCAAGCAGCTGTGTGACGACCTACACGTACTAACTCTATTAGACGGACGGCCGTGCCTTAGCTTTAAGGTTTAAGTTTTCGGGAAATAGTTAGACAACTATTTCGTGTTTACATTCTGTATACTTGGTAATCATTTTCCTTCCCAAGGATGGGGGATTTAATACATGTGTGTTCGTATAATTTCGAAATATATTATTAAGTCTCACTTAAAATATATTTTATTTCTAATCCCAAATATAAATATTCTTCTAAAAAATATTATATTTTCTATTACACATAATTTTCCCCAAAATAATACTTTAACAAAAATACGCGCTCATGAGTATTTCCTTAAAATGTGTAAGTTACGTTTTAACGATCGAGTGGTAATAATAATTACCGGTGTAACTTATATATTTATCGTGAAACCGCTCGTATTATTTTGGATTCGTTAACATTCGATAATATTATGTTTACCCTAAAAATAATATTTATGTATCTTCACAAATAATGACAAGTAACGTTGTGAAAAGAAAAATATATTTACTAAATATATTTATCACGTTTAATTTTTGTGAAAATCCCACCTCCGATATTTTGTAAATAAAGTCGTGGCGAAACTTATATTTTGAAAACATGTCAAGAAGTATTTCTAACACTTATAGTGAAAATAATTCTAAGTGTTAGGTTTTTAGAAAAATTTCGCCAGAGTTTCCTCTGTACTGGAGGTGGCCACGCTCTCAAGCGTATCATTTTCTTTTATAAATCAACCCAACAATTTCCTTATTTAACCAAAACAATGTTCAAGACAACAAACTAGTCAACAAATATATATAAGTCGCAAAAATCACATGAACTTGTGGTTTTCTAATATTATGAAGTAAATCCCATTACTTTTAGCGGATCTCTATATAAATCCATCCGATTTTGTAAAAATCTCGTTTTTAGAGAAATTCCGTTTTTACAACTTCTCGTCATCTTTTACAAAAATAGTTATTATGTCGAAACTTTGTGCTACACAAGTGTTTACACACTTGTGTGTTCTAAAAATCATTTTTTTGTTAGTGTAAGATCCGTCTTTAGAAAACATAATTTCTTTGATACTTGGTTCTTTGAAAATACCGCTTGTAGATCCATAGATCTACTAGTTTTAAACACTATTTCACAAGCTAAATCGCTTTTACACAAGTTCATGATTCGTGTGTGGTAGAGTTTCATCCTTTGACCCTTGTTACTTCCAAAACAACCTTATGTCATGATCCAAGATCATGACCAATCCGGGTTAAACGATGATCCGATCTACCACAACATAGATCGGGTCCAAATAACTACACAAATCAAATACTACAAGTTTTACACAACAAACAAGCTTTTAACCATCACTTTTAGTGTTTTTAGTAGACTTTCATGTTTCAACTTGCATGTTTACGAGTTTTAACCGTTACAAATCATTTTAACCACTTCAAAATAGTTCGAGAGGGTGATTATAGCAACTTACTACTAGCTCGAGGCTAGGGAAGAATCTAGACGCAAAATGAGTGGATAAAAGCAATAGAGTGAGGTCCTTCGCGTTCCGAATGCACCAAGCCTCCTCGTATGTGATCCTTAACCCTTGTAGATACTTGGAATGGCAAGATCAAAGCTCGAAAAATTGATGGATGGATAGGGGTGTTCGGCCGAGAGTTATTAGAGAGGGAGAGAGAGTGTGAGTTGTGTTGTGATGATCATGTTGGTTTAAGCTTAGTACTTAAAGGCAAAATCCAAGATTAATACCCAAAGGTCCTCATGTCTTCAAGATATTAGGCATGTTTGATTTAAATAATCAAGAGTAGTACAATGGGGGTCACATTGTGACCGAACTCGGTTGGGGGGGGGGGGTAATCCGGTTCAATTTCAACTAAACATTAGGTAATTAGTTAAGTTAAGTTTAGTTAGTTTAGGGATTAACCCGGTTACTAGTGTCTCATGTGTTACAACGGGTGTTAGGGTATTCAGGGACCCTAACTGGCTCAGAAAAAGAAAAACAGTGTTAATGACAAAATTTTTATGTTCCGGGTAAAGTCCGGTTGTTCGGTTGGATAGAGATCCGTTAAAGTGCTTAACAAAGCTTTAAAGTGTCGTTATTATTATTTTTAGTGACACAACTTATTCCTCCAAAGTGTCGGGAATATTTTCCTCATGTTTTGGCACTTTATTAAGTAGCTAGAAGCTGGATTGTTTATTAAAGTGCTGAGTTTTTGTGCTTAGAGCACGTTTTAGGCACATCCAGTCATTGTAACTTATTCCTAGAGACGCAGTTCTACAACCCTTGTATCTCTACACTCACCACTAGTGTAGTAAAATATTTCTGGCTCATACAGGCCTTAGAGGCAGTGTCTGCCTGATGCTGGCTTTATCAGCATGTTCAATAGGTTATCCGTTTATAGTGCTACTGTGCTTTTTGTGCATCATGTTTGTCACTAAGGTTCAGCATGTAAATAATGTAGTGACGGTAAGTAAAGTATGATGTAGGTATATGCATGTATCAGAAATCAAGTAGCAGTTCATCAGTAATTTCAAACAAGCACAGTAATTAAGCAGTAATTAATTATTAATTAAGTCGTACGGATACCTGGTTTAGTGAGGGTTGTCACATTCTCCCCCCGTTAGAAAAATTTCGTCCCAAAATTTTAAGTTCTGCTTGTAGATGCAGGGTTCTTAGGAAATAGGTGAGGGTATTTCTCTTTCATCCGGTCCTCACGCTCCCAGGTGTATTCAGGACCATGTCTGGCATTCCAACGAACTTTGACGAGCTTGACACTGCTCCGGCGGGTCTTGTTTACTTTCCAATCCGTAACCTCAACCGGTTCTTCAACGAAATGGAGCATGTCGTCAACATGAATCTCGTCGATGGGAATGGCAATGGTATCTTGAGTTGGACTTTTCTTCAGGTTGGATACATGAAATGTATCGTGAACTCCATTCAGCTCGGCAGGTAAGTCCAGCTTGTATGCTACTAGTCCTATTCTTTCCAAAACTCTGAAAGGACCAATGTAGCGCGGATTTAACTTTCCACGCTTTCTGAAGCGTGCCACACCCTTCCAGGGTGAAACTTTCAATAAAACCATATCTCCAACTTGGAATTCCAAGTGTTTCCGGTTTGGATCTGCATAGGCTTTCTGTCTTTCACGAGCTGCTTCGATGCGTTTTCGGATCTGCGCAATCTTGTCTGTCGTCTCTTGGACGATTTCGGGACCAACAAGCTGTCTATCACCTGCGTCAGCCCAACATAGGGGTGATCGACACTTGCGTCCGTAAAGAGCTTCGAATGGCGCGGCACCAATACTGGTGTGGTAGCTGTTGTTGTATGAAAATTCGACCAAAGGCAAATGCTTATCCCAGCTACCGCCCAAATCCATAACACACGCTCTCAGCATGTCTTCCAAAGTCTGTATCGTCCGCTCGCTTTGCCCGTCGGTCTGCGGGTGAAATGCGGTGCTCATATTCAATTGCGAGCCAAAAGCTTCTTGGAAGGATTGCCAAATCCTTGATATGAACCTTCCGTCTCTATCGGAAATGATTGAGAGAGGTACTCCATGGCGCGTAACGATCTCTCTCATGTAAATTTCGGCCAACTTGCTCGTATTATCCTTCTCTCTGATAGGTAAGAAGTGTGCTGACTTTGTTAATCGATCCACTATTACCCAAATAGTGTCATGGCCTCTTGGCGTTCTTGGCAACTTTGTAATAAAATCCATGGAGATTTGTTCCCATTTCCACTTGGGAATCTCGGGTTGTTGCAGAAGTCCTGAAGGCTTCTGATATTCGGCTTTAACCTTAGCGCATGTTAAACATTTGCTCACATAAACAGCAACATCGCCTTTCATCCTAGGCCACCAATAATAATCTTTGAGATCCTGGTACATCTTATCCGCTCCAGGGTGGATAGAGTACCGCGACTTGTGAGCTTCATCGAAAATAACCTTCCTTAAACCTACAAACAAAGGAACCCAAATCCTTTTCTCAAAACATAACGTTCCTTCCTCGTTTGGTACCAGTAGCTTCTCCATCCCACGGAGATATTCTTCTTCAATGTTTCCTTCCTTGAGAGCTTCTTTCTGCGCGGCACGAATGCGCAAGGAAAGATCGGTTCAGATAATAATTTCTAAAGCCCTAACCCTTATGGGCTTGATCCTCTCCTTTCGACTTAGGGCATCGGCGACCACATTCGCCTTCCCTGGATGATACTTTATCTCGCAGTCGTAATCGTTTAGCAACTCAACCCAACGTCTTTGCCTCATATTCAGCTGCTTCTGGTTGAATATGTGTTGTAGGCTCTTGTGATCTGTAAAAATTGTACACTTTGTACCATAAAGGTAGTGTCTCCAGATCTTTAATGCAAATACCACTGCGCCAAGTTCCAAATCATGTGTGGTATAGTTCTTTTCGTGCACTTTCAATTGATGTGATGCGTAAGCAATAACCTTTTGGCGTTGCATCAACACGCAACCCAATCCTTGACGCGAAGCGTCACAGTATACCACAAAATCATCTGTACCTTCCGGTAGTGCTAAGATTGGCGCATTGCAGAGCTTATCCTTCAATATCTGGAACGCTTCTTCCTGTTTGATTCCCCAATCAAACTTCTTATTTTTCTGCGTGAGGAGCGTCAATGGTTGAGCGATTTTTGAAAAATCCTCAATGAATCTTCGATAATAGCCAGCCAAACCCAAGAATTGTCGAATCTCGGTTGGCGTCTTTGGCGTTTCCCAATTCTTAATCGCTTCGATCTTGGTGGGATCCACGTGGATTCCATCTCCATTTACCACGTGCCCAAGGAATTGTACTTCTCGTAGCCAAAACTCGCACTTAGAGAACTTAGCATACAACTGTTCTTTCTTCAGCAGCTCCAAAATAGCTCTTAGGTGTTGCTCATTCTCAGCCTTCGTCTTTGAATAAATCAAGATATCATCGATGAACACTATCACGAACTTATCCAAGTACGGCTTGCAAACTCTATTCATCAAATCCATGAACACTGCAGGTGCGTTTGTTAACCCAAACGGCATAACTAGGAACTCGTAGTGCCCATAACGAGTTCTGAAGGCTGTCTTTGGGATACTCTCCTCTTGTATCCTTAACTGATGGTATCCAGATCGAAGATCGATCTTTGAATAAAAGCTTGAGCCTTGCAGTTGGTTAAACAGATCATCAATCCTTGGCAGAGGGTATCTATTCTTGATCGTCAGCTTGTTCAACTCCCGGTAGTCAATACACATACGAAAACTACCGTCCTTCTTCTTGACAAACAAAACTGGAGCTCCCCAAGGCGAGAAGCTTGGTCGGATAAATCCCTTGTCTAACAACTCTTGAAGTTGTGTCGACAGTTCCTGCATCTCAGACGGAGCAAGTCTATAAGGTGCCTTAGCCACAGGCGCGCCGCCTGGAACTAAGTCAATACGGAACTCTACTTGTCTCTGAGGTGGCAGTCCAGGTAAGTCCTCTGGGAAGACTTCTGGATATTCCCTCACGACAGGGATGTTTTCTATTCTCGGCTCAGCAGCCTTCTTATCCACAATGTGTGCCAGGAAGGCAACACATCCCTTCTGCAAACACTTTCGCACTTTCAGGCAGCTGATAATTCTTAACGGCGTATCACGCTTCTCCCCATGAACCACAATTGTTTCGCCATCTTCGGTTGGGATACGAACGACCTTTTCGTGACAAACTATTTCAGCCTTGTTGCCTGATAACCAATCCATTCCTACCACCACGTCGAAGCTTCCCAACTGGACTGGTAGTAGATCCAAAGCAAACTCACGCTCTCCCAATTCGATCACACAACCTCTGATAACTTCATTGGCTTCTACTATCTTTCCATTAGCCAATTCGATTGAGTACGGAATATCTAATTTACTAGCGGCTAAACCCAGCATATTCTTAAACTCTAACGACACGAAGCTATAATCGGCGCCAGTATCAAATAAAACGGATGCATAGCGTTGGTTTACAGGGAACGTACCAGTGACAACATTGGGATCCTGGCGCACCTCCCTCGCTTCAATATTAAACACTCTTCCACGGGCTTGGTTTAACTCTAGGCAGTTCCTCTTGTAATGCCCAAGATCACCACAGTTGAAGCATCCGGGTCTCTGCCCGTTTCCACCAGCTTGATTATTCCTCTGGTTACGATTCACGGCGCCCGCTTGATTAGCATTGTTGCCTCAATTCCCATTACCTCCATTGTTTCCTTGTGGGCGATTTCCATTCCCACCCCGGTTGTTATTTCTGTTTCCGAATCCTCCCTGGCCTCCCTGGCCAGCAGTGGCCCAACAAGTGTCCCTCAAGTGGCCCGGCTTTCCACATGCTTCGCATACTTTCACACTACAATGGCCAGAATGGTGGCGTTGGCAGGTATTACACTTGGGTTGGGTGCCCATATATCCTTTTCCTTTCTTTCCACTACCAGCTGTAACCTGAGCTGGCGTGCCTGATCCTCCTTTCTTAATCACCACACTGGCGCCCTGCTTGAAGTTCGAGAACTTCCGTTTGTTACCTCCTGATGACTCGACGTGAGTCTCTTTCTTCTTAGGCTCAGCATCATCGAACTTGTTCAGGAGAATAGCCTCCTCTGTGAGAGCCACGCTCAGATCAATTGCCTCAGTAATTGTCGCAGGCTTGGATGAGGTCACCATGCTTATGATTTGAGGAGCTAATCCCCAAAGGAAACGTTCAACCCGCTTGAACTCCGGAGTGACCATGTAGGGTACCACATGCGATAAGTCATGGAACCTCTGAACGTATTCTGCGATCTTTGGACCTTCCATTTTCAAATGCCAGAACTCAGTTTCCAATCTTTGGATTTCCACGCGAGAGCAGTACTTTTTGCGCATAAGTTCCTTCAGTTCGGTCCAGGTTAGCGCGTAGGCAGCAGCTTCACCAAGTGTCTGTACTTGCAAATTCCACCAAGAGAGGGCTCCATCCAAGAATAGCCCCGAGATATAGGTGACTTGCTGATCTAGTGCGCATTTGCTCATGCGAAGAACAGATTCAGTTTTCTCAGCCCAACGAACAAAGGCGACAGCACCTCCTGTGCCATCAAAGTTGACCGGTTTGCAGTCTAGAAACTGCTTGTAGGTGCACCCTGCACACACATTGTAACATGTGAACGGCATTAGCATCTTTGCTATAGATATCCAATTAGGTCATGGTATGTCTAAATGACTTAGTATTACCATGAGGTGGATTGTTGTTGCCATTGTTGTTTGAGCTGCTTCCGCTGGGTCCTCCTTGCGAGGCAGCGTATTGCGCGATGGCAGCAGCGATGACTTGTTGGAGTTCTGCCTCATTGGTAGGCATCGGCGTTTGACGTCTCGGCGGCATCTTCTAAAAGATGGGTTCACGTCGGTCAGGCCATAATAAAGATCCCATGTTATAATATGTACGCTTTATTATGATAGTAATAGTACATAACATCTCATGTTATAATCATATCAATCACACAACATCCCATGTTATAAAACATAAATAATCAATCAAAACATCACATATGATGAGAATACTGCGATTGCCATATATCGAGACCACATAGTAAGTGTACAGGTACATAATAGTGTCATACATCATCATCGACTAAGGGCTACATCACCCTAGTCCAAAAACTATATCAAATCAGTGTCAGTACATCAAATACATGTCAACAAAAGTCAGAATCATAATGTAGTCTCCAAAAATGCTGTGCGGTCAAAAGCAATCGCCGTCTTCTCACCAGCGTCTACCCATACGGTACTGAAGAGCTCTACACGGATGGCGGTGGAGGAGGGGGAAAGTGAGTGTAAAACAAGGGACGCAAATGGAGCCAGTCCTCCTCCATGGCTCTCTGGGTACGCAAGAAAGAAGCAACCTGCTGCTCTAGGGCAAAAAGGCGTGCAGCATAGTCTGGTGGTAAAGGTCGAGAGGGCTGCAAAGGAGAGTGGGTCTGACCCTGGCACTGACACGGCGGCGGCTGGGCTCTCTCAAGCTCCTGAATGCGCTGCGTGTGTGCCTCGTGCTGGGCGACAAAAGACATCAAAACATCCTCAATGGAATATCCCATATGGAAAGGATGGTAAGGGTCGGTCGGTGTCATGGCAGGTGGTGATGTCCAGAGAAACGGCTCACTGGTGGGATTAAAAGGTGCCACATGAAATGGAGAAACAGGGGGAAAAGTAGCAGACGGTGGTATAGCAGGGATAGATACCGGTACATGTCCAAAAGGGTGAGCCGAAGAACCCTCTCCAGGTCGCGCTGGAGGTGTAAACCGAGGAAATGAAAAGGAGGTATCAATGTGACGGGTATCAGTGATCTGAGGGGGAATAGGTGGGACCTCGTCATCAGCAGGAATCCACCCATGCTGGGCGTGCTCATCTCGTGGGTCCATCTGTGCCTCAAAAAGTGCACGATCAAACTGAACTGGCATAGGATCATGGTGAGGTGCAACAAGAGGGTCAACTGGTGCATCAGCAATAAGTGGGGGATCAACATGATCAGCAGCAATGACATGATCGCCCTCCAACAACGGAGCATCCACTGGGTGATCATCAATAGGTGGGTCAGCAATGACAGGCTCAATAATAGGTGCGTCAGCATGAACTGGGTCGTGCTCAAACACAGGGTCTAGAGCGGCTACCTGCTCAGGGGCCATGGCAGGCTCGGGGTCATCAAAGGCCATCCCAAAATCAAACTCGGGATCGATGGGATCAACTGGGTCTACTGGGTCGACTGGATCCTCCATAGGCTGATCCATGGGTATAAACTCTATATCCTGATCTGGGTCGAATCCTGGGGGAAAGACAGGATCGGAATCCTCCACATCATCGTGGTCGAAAGCAAAACTAGGAATAGGGGCAACAGAGGATGCCTGGTCGGGATCTGATCCCTGTGAGAAGTGCTGCGCACTCTGGGTGTGTGAAGGTGCGGAGGCCACAGACTCGAAAGAGTTTGGGACCGGAGAGTGAGCGGGTGACTCCTCGGCGGGAGCATCTGTGATCATCAAGAGATCACCAGCAGCAAGAAGGGCCTCGCCCTGAACATCCTCCTCTAAGGGCTCATCATCATACAGATCGACGTCGCCATCATCGTCGGCGTCGAGAAGCAAATCGTAAGCAGGATAAACAGCTAAGGGTATGGGAGCAGGGATCTCCACTAACGGTAGGTCCCCGGCCAAAGGGCCATCAGCGAGCTCATCAGCACCATCAGGTAAAGCAAAGGGCTGAAAGTCGTCCTCGTCCGTGCTAGTAACGTCGGATGTGTGGACCTCGTGCTCTGAAGACTCTAGGTCATCTGATACTATAGGTCTAGGTCCTGTGGTGTCTGAGTCACCTGTGCCAGAGGTGTCCATGGTGTCTGTAACATAAACACAAACATGCACAAACAGTCAATCATACAATCAATTAATCACATAAGTCACCAAGTAAGCATTCAAATAATTCTCCAAGTCCCACTAGCCTCCCAGTCTCCTAGACTGATACTCCTAGTCTCACTAGCCAAATCCTCCCAGCCTCTTAGACTGCTCTTCCTAGTCTCATTAGCCATCTTCCTCGATCTCTTAGATCGAGCCTCGGCCTCCAAGACCGAGCCTCAGCCTCCAAGACTGAGCCTATAAATAATAAATAAAATGTGCTCAACATTTGTTTGTAAAAACGTTTTGGATCTGGACTTAAGTGGTATGCAGTAAAAATGTTTTCGTGAGAGCCCTAGTGATCATAGTCTAGACTCGAGAAAGAATCCTAGTTCGCTATGATCAGAGCTCTGATACCAAGCTGTCACACCCTGGCTTTGCGGAAGCGTGGTTAATTTGGTGTGACTTCTTAATACCATAGCTTAACCATAACAAAGCTATATGAAATAAAACCATGCAAGATCATCCATTCGATTAAGTTTTAAAAACCAAATACAATAACATTGTCTTGACGGAAACACATCCTAACGACATAAACATTGTTCAACAAACACAACATAACATAAGCAAAGTTTAAGGACTGTGACTTGTCCAGGAAAGAGTCACATTCCCTAAACCCGGATGACCTCGTAACTAGTGCAGCGGGAAAACGTGTTATACCGCGCCAGATCCTTTAATTCCCTGAAATACATGTAAGTTGAGAAATCAACAATAATGTTGAGCGAGTTCATGTGTAAGTGAGTAAATAAACCTTTGTAAGTATAAAAATCCTGGTATGTAGCACATAAGGGAATTGAGATCACCAATGGTTTGCAAGGCCACTGATATGTGTGAAGTGCAAGTAGGGAGACTCAAACCTAGCAGATTTATGCGTCGGGCACAAAGTCACCCCGAGGTCCGTTTCTAGTTTGGCCTGGGGCTGGGCTCGCTACACCCAGATAGATCTACCGCTCCTGTCCCTCGGTCCTACCATGAGGACTAATGGCCTCATGTTGCTCCTACCCACTCACATGATCTAAGTAGTAAACCTCCTTACGCTAACCATACCATGTATAAAGTACTTGTAATCAAAGTAACATGTATTTCACCCCCGTAGTTTAGAAAACTGAAAACAGTTAAGAGAAAAGGGGGACATGAACTCACAGTGGTGCGTCTCTACCAAGTATACCTCCAAATCAAGCAGCTGTGTGACGACCTACACGTACTAACTCTATTAGACGGACGGCCGTGCCTTAGCTTTAAGGTTTAAGTTTTCGGGAAATAGTTAGACAACTATTTCGTGTTTACATTCTGTATACTTGGTAATCATTTTCCTTCCCAAGGATGGGGGATTTAATACATGTGTGTTCGTATAATTTCGAAATATATTATTAAGTCTCACTTAAAATATATTTTATTTCTAATCCCAAATATAAATATTCTTCTCAAAAATATTATATTTTCTATTACACATAATTTTCCCCAAAATAATACTTTAACAAAAATACGCGCTCATGAGTATTTCCTTAAAATGTGTAAGTTACGTTTTAACGATCGAGTGGTAATAATAATTACCGGTGTAACTTATATATTTATCGTGAAACCGCTCGTATTATTTTGGATTCGTTAACATTCGATAATATTATTTTTACCCTAAAAATAATATTTATGTATCTTCGCAAATAATGACAAGTAACGTTGTGAAAAGAAAAATATATTTACTAAATATATTTATCACGTTTAATTTTTGTGAAAATCCCACCTCCGATATTTTGTAAATAAAGTCGTGGCGAAACTTATATTTTGAAAACATGTCGAGAAGTATTTCTAACACTTATAGTGAAAATAATTCTAAGGGTTAGGTTTTTAGAAAAATTTCGCTAGAGTTTCCTCTGTACTGGAGGTGGCCACGCTCTCAAGCGTATCATTTTCTTTTATAAATCAACCCAACAATTTCCTTATTTAACCAAAACAATGTTCAAGACAACAAACTAGTCAACAAATATATATAAGTCGCAAAAATCACATGAACTTGTGGTTTTCTAATATTATGAAGTAAATCCCATTACTTTTAGCGGATCTCTATATAAATCCATCCGATTTTGTAAAAATCTCGTTTTTAGAGAAATTCCGTTTTTACAACTTCTCGTCATCTTTTACAAAAATAGTTATTTTGTCGAAACTTTGTGCTACACAAGTGTTTACACACACAAGTGTTTACACACTTGTGTGTTCTAAAAATCATTTTTTTGTTAGTGTAAGATCCGTCTTTAGAAAACATAATTTCTTTGATACTTGGTTCTTTGAAAATACCGCTTGTAGATCCGTAGATCTACTAGTTTTAAACACTATTTCACAAGCTAAATCGCTTTTACACAAGTTCATGATTCGTGTGTGGTAGAGTTTCATCCTTTGACCCTTGTTACTTCCAAAACAACCTTATGTCATGATCCAAGATCATGACCAATCCGGGTTAAACGATGATCCGAGCTACCACAACATAGATCGGGTCCAAATAACTACACAAATCAAATACTACAAGTTTTACACAACAAACAAGCTTTTAACCATCACTTTTAGTGTTTTTAGTAGACTTTCATGTTTCAACTTGCATGTTTACGAGTTTTAACCGTTACAAATCATTTTAACCACTTCAAAATAGTTCGAGAGGGTGATTATAGCAACTTACTACTAGCTCGAGGCTAGGGAAGAATCTAGACGCAAAATGAGTGGATAAAAGCAATAGAGTGAGGTCCTTCACGTTCCGAATGCACTAAGCCTCCTCGTATGTGATCCTTAACCCTTGTAGATACTTGGAATGGCAAGATCAAAGCTCGAAAAATTGATGGATGGATAGGGGTGTTCGGCCGAGAGTTATTAGAGAGGGAGAGAGAGTGTGAGTTGTGTTGTGATGATCATGTTGGTTTAAGCTTAGTACTTAAAGGCAAAATCCAAGATTAATACCCAAAGGTCCTCATGTCTTCAAGATATTAGGCATGTTTGATTTAAATAATCAAGAGTAGTACAATGGGGGTCACATTGTGACCGAACTCGGTTTGGGGGGGGGGGGGTAATCCGGTTCAATTTCAACTAAACATTAGGTAATTAGTTAAGTTAAGTTTAGTTAGTTTAGGGATTAACCCGGTTACTAGTGTCTCATGTGTTACAACGGGTGTTAGGGTATTCAGGGACCCTAACTGGCTCAGAAAAAGAAAAACAGTGTTAATGACAAAATTTTTATGTTCGGGGTAAAGTCCGGTTGTTCGGTTGGATAGAGATCCGTTAAAGTGCTTAACAAAGCTTTAAAGTGTCGTGATTATTATTTTTAGTGACACAACTTATTCCTCCAAAGTGTCGGGAATATTTTCCTCATGTTTTGGCACTTTATTAAGTAGCTAGAAGCTGGATTGTTTATTAAAGTGCTGAGTTTTTGTGCTTAGAGCACGTTTTAGGCACATCCAGTCATTGTAACTTATTCCTAGAGACGCAGTTCTACAACCCTTGTATCCCTACACTCACCACTAGTGTAGTAAAATATTTCTGGCTCATACAGACCTTAGAGGCAGTGTCTGCCTGATGCTGGCTTTATCAGCATGTTCGATAGGTTATCCGTTTATAGTGCTACTGTGCTTTTTGGGCATCATGTTTGTCACTAAGGTTCAGCATGTAAATAATGTAGTGACGGTAAGTAAAGTATGATGTAGGTATATGCATGTATCAGAAATCAAGTAGCAGTTCATCAGTAATTTCAAACAAGCACAGTAATTAAGCAGTAATTAATTATTAATTAAGTTGTACGGATACCTGGTTTAGTGAGGGTTGTCACACAGATGGGGTTTTGTCTAAAGTGAAGAAATTGCATTCCACAATTGAAAGTCAAACGCAATCAAGTCTTGATTTTGACTCGTTGGGTCAAAATTTGGGAGTGTTGATGATCGTGGTATGTGTTTGTTTTGTGTTTTGTTGATTTTAAATGCTTTTTTGTGGATTATTGATGTGTATAAAGTTATGATTTGTTCTCAATCATTAAAATAATGGACACAATTGAATCCCCCACCATCATCGTAAAACCAAAACTCTAGTCGAAACCCCCACCCGCTGCACTGCTCAAAACTCTGTGCAAAACCCCCACTCGCAACACTGCTCAAAACTCCAGTCAAAACTCTTCTGCCACCACTTCAAAACTCCCGTCAACCACCACCCGCTCAGATCTGACAAAAACTGATGTATACGGCTGTTGTGATTGTGTTTAGGGTTTTGGGGGTAAGAAAAGTGTGAAGAAGAAAGATGATGCCCAAATCAGTCAAAGACAAACTCTATTTATTATTTTTTCTAAATAAATGGGTAAAATGACTCAAGTGCCCTTGCACATGATAAACTTAACTTAAATTTTTTTAACTAGGTTAAAGCTAAAGGACGTAGGGTGTAATGAGTTTTCCAAATAAATGATTGTGACTGTAATTATTGAAGTTAAATGCTATCCACTGTAATTCGATACAAACATAAAGGACGAAAAGTGTAATTTACCCTTAGTTTTACTTTAATAAGTGTTTTGATCATGATTGTTCACATGGAAGTTGATCAAGCTTGTTATAATGAACTTTGAACCTAATGGGTTGGGTCAGTTTTAATTTGAGTTGATAAGAGTTAATCTGCCTAGAGTTTAAACATGACCAGATGGATATTTAGGGTCTGTTTGGTATGGGGTAATGGAATGGACGGGGAAATGGAATGAACGAGGTAATGAAATGGATGAGGTAATGGAATTGATCATTACCATTTCATGTCTTGTTTGGTTACCATGTGTGAATGGAATGAACAATTACTTTTTGTTGTTTGGTATGCGAAAAAAAGACGAAGGAATAAAATCAAACGGCGGTGGTCAGTGATGGGCAGTGATGTGCATGGTGCTAGGTGTCAGTTATAGCGGTGGTGGTGGTTTGCGGTGGTGGTGGGTGGAGACGACGGCGGATGGTGACAACAGTGGTGGTGGATGACGGTGTAGGTAGGTGGCAGCGGTGGCAATGGTGGTGACAGGGGTGGTCAGAGGTGATAGTAGCGGCAACGATGGTCGGAGGTGGCAGTGGGTGGTGGCGGTTGATAGTGGTGGTGGCGGTGATCGGAGGTGGCAGTGGCAATGGTGGCGGCGATGATCGAAGGTGGGTGGTGGCGATGATTGGAGGTGGCAGTGGCGACGGTGGGTGGCGGGGACGGCGGTGGCGAGGATGGAGGTGGGTGGCGGCGGTAGATGGTGGTAGCGGCGGTGGCGGGTGGCGGCAGAGGTGGGTGACGGCGGTGGATGACGGTGGTTGTGGTGGTGGTGTGTGGTAGCAACGGTGGTGGGTTGTGGTGTTGTTAATGAAGGGTGAAGAGTGAATGGAATGGAAAAAACAGGGGGGACGGATTGAATGATTTTGAGGGAATGAAATGCATTTTGAAATGGACGATTCCATTCCATCGACCAACCAAATACTCTTTTCTTCATTCTCTCACAATGGTCCATTCCATTCCACCCCTCATTCCTGCATACCAAATAGTTGATTTACAACTATAGTAGAAAATGGTCATATACAGATATACTCATATTGTAGTAGGAATACTAGGAATGATCATTGAGTTTGGACAATGAGCAAATGATATACGTTTATGGGCTTGGGTAGAAACTCTCCAAGTTTTCCAAACCCAACTACACTTCAAAACCGTCTCTGCGGATTTGAGTCTAATTCAAGAACCCCGTTTAGGAGTGGGTTATTGACGGTTGAAAGTAGGTTTTTAAGGTTCTTTTTTTTAATTTTTTTTATTAAATGACTAAATAGTCATATTATTTTAGTTTTACAATATTAACATTTATTAGTGCTAAAACTAAATTCTAGATGATATGGAAAAAGTTTGGGATTACATGTATAATTTAAGAATCATATAAATAGTATATCTATATATTTAACTCATAATAATAAAGAACTAGTTTAATACCCGTCTGGTGGACGGGTTACGTTCAACAGCGTAAAAAAAGCTAAGTTTTATTAAGTGTAGACAAATATGATCTGATTAAACACCAATATAATATCATAAATATGAGTTAATAACTTGCCATGAATTGAAAACAAAATACTTATATCTGCAACTGCACTTTTCAATTTCAATACTTATATGTGCAACCACACTTTTCAATTACACTATTTCCACTTTCTAGGCTAGTCCACCCATCCATGTTTCTGATTAAGGCTTTGGAGACTGTATACGGTTAGCACCATGATTTTGAGATACCTTTTATACTTCTGTGGGTACCAACTTCCAAAGGATCGGCCTTCTTGTTGAAATACCATATAACTTAGTTCCGAATCAGTTGATACCATAACCCGTGAATCAAGTAAATTGGTTCGAAATATAGATCCGTATCTTCAACAACCAACAACAACAACCATACCCAGTATATCCCACAAATAGCAAAGCTATTTATAGGGTCTGGGGAGGGTGGGATGTAGACAGACCTTGCCTCCATCCCTAAGGATAGAGATGCTGCTTCCAGAGAGACCCCCGGCTCTAAAACCATCGGCTCTAAAACCATCAACATTCCAACGCACCAAGTCACAAAAAATATATAAATATATAAATAAGAAGTCAGAGAGTATACCAACACACAACATACCAACATACCAAGAAAGTGATCAGAGAGTGACACAATATAATGTATAACATGTATGATAGCATACAACATCATATGGGTATAAACACAAGAAGGCAATCACCTGTAAAAGTCACTTAAAAGATAAGAAAAATCTACGTCCCTAAATATACCTAAGACCCTACTGCAATATCTTCTAGAAGTCTTTAACCCTAATTCTACGCCTCCACGAAGTCCTATCTTGGGCCATGTCCTCAGAAAGGTGCATCTCTAATAAATCATGCCTAACTTGCTCATCCCAGGTCAGTTTGGGTCTACCTCTTCCTCTCCTCCCCTCCATAGTGAGATTTTCCACTACTCTAACTGGTGCCGTCGTTTCCCTCCGCTTCACATGCCCAAACCATCTCAATCTTCCCTCCTTAATCTTATCCGATATACTAGCCACTCCTAATCTTTCCCTAAAAACTACATTGAAGCAAAATATAATATATAAAATGATTGTCAAAATATAATGATTTGAAGCACTGAATTAAATTGTTCATATCATAAAAAAGGGGCAAATCTATATAGATTAAAATGCTAATATTATGGTTGTATCCATTAATAACACAAATAGTCACCAAGTAATAATGTACGGTAAAGAAAAGCGAAAATGTGTGGAATGATTCATCAAACATGCACGCACTACGCACATCTTATTTAATTGGGATAAGTAGGAGTAGGTTTGGATAAAACGACCAACTTCCGTTTAAAACATACAAAACTCCATACGCATCGGTTGGATAATATTAATTAACTATTATCTATATGCAATATTTATATGAACCAAAAAATGGCAAAACTAACTTTATTTGAACTTCAAATGGTTGTTGCAGTTCAATTTTTCAGCCAACTATAGCATTAAAATGAATGTTGATTACACTGATCATGTGCTTAAGAAGTAATTGTCCAAATTTGGGGTCCCTTTTTGTAACAGTGTGCCTGGGACATGGAAAGATATTTGTGTGGCTGAAAAGGATATTCAATTAAACATAGAACCAAACACCAGCAAGGAATTGGGCAAAAGTTACAATTTATAATAGAATACATACATTAAAATCAATCCACATTTCCCAACTCGAAGAAACAAACCTTGATCTATTCTTTATCCAAAAGAAAGCATCTTCCTTAATCAACTCAACGATTTTAGGGGCTGGAATATTGTTATGTTGTTGTCGTTTTCCGGTTCTACATTTCCACGATCTCCAAAATGTCACGAACACCACAACTCCAACCACATTCTTCCAAGTCTTCGACCCAGTTTTGGATTTAACAAACTCCAGACCTTCTTCGACCCGGTCTGCACAATACTCATTCATGTATGCTATATATTATACATATCTCTTATACAGAAATTTAAGGCTAAGGACTTACCAAACAGAAGACTTTTTGAAAACTGCTACTGCTAAGAACTTCTTGTGATATGTGCCACGTCATGCAGCCACCATACCATCTCACATGCATTGTCCACGTTCATTTATATTATTATTTCTAGTTATTTCATGCAGTAGGTTAGTAGTAGTGGTTACTGGTTTTATATATTCCAAGTTAGTGGGTGGTTTCCCATGTTCCCATGTTCATGCATTTCGTAAATTCTTGTAGCCTATAAGTAGGGGTGAGCATGGTGCGGTTTGGTGCGGTTTTAGCATAAAACCGCAACTCATACCGCGAGGTGCGGTTTTTATTTTTTTAAAACCACATGTTGCGGTTTTTTTGCGGTACGGTTTTTGCGGTTTATTTGCGGTTGCGGTTCGGTTTCGGTGCGGTTTCGGTTTTAATAGTTGAATACATCTAAAAAAAACTCTCAGCAATACTTGAATACATCTAAAAAAAACTCTCGGTTTTAATACTGGAATACATCTAATACTTGATGGTAATTAGAATATAATTTTTGCAAGAGCAATGTGAAGAGCATATGTATGGGCTAGAGGACATCAATCAAAACAAGAGTTTGTACTAGAAACATGTCTAGAATAATAGTTGCTATGTGAAACGGTGAAAGCTTAATCACATAGTCGTATCCAAATAAAAACGTAATATTGTTTCCAACTCATTCTTGTTTCCAACTTTCAATCTTTCCAACTTTCAATGTTTCCAACTATCATTTGCCATTAGTGTTTCCTAGATAGAAAAAAAAAACAAAAAATATATGTTAGTAGGTATTTGAAATATAAACTCACACATGTAAAGAAAACCTTACCAATTTTTAAACCCGCCATCTTCTTATTAAATTCATCTATGTCTTTATTCTTCATAGAACATCCGAGCTCAAGATCAACCCTTGTACACCTTATCCAATCTTGTGCACAAATCAAAGCTTCCGCAGTTTCGGTGTTAAGTGAACTTCTATACTTGTCGATAACTCTACCACTCGTACTAAACGCCGATTCTGATGCAACTGTCGAGATCGGCATTGCCAAAACATGTCTAGCTATTTTGGATAGTATAGGAAATTTGGTTGAATTTGCTTTCCACCATCCCAAAAGATCAAACTTTTGGTCCCTTTTTTCCCTTAAATCCGTTAGATAGATCTCCACCTCACTCTTGATGTCTTGACCTCCATCATCAAGTTTGTCAAACTCTAGCTCCAGATCAATATCCATCTCATTAATACTTGACTTTTCACCAAAAACCATATCTTGTGAGTTTGGTAAATTCGTGTTTTCTCCCTTGCCTTTGTAATGATTAAACAACTCATCAAGAGTCTTAGTCACCTTTCCCACAATCTCTTTACTTTTCTCCGAATCCTTACCATGGATCAATTCAATGCAAATGTTGCCAAACAACGGACTTCAACTTTGGCTTATTTTCTTCTCCGGGTACTTCAACCTCATCATCATTTTGATCATCCACATCAATTACAGTTTCCTTAGTAGCCATTCTGAAAACATAAAAGAACTAAAATCAAACAAAAGCCATACATTGAGATGAAACTTATCGATAAGCAACAACAGGGGCTGTCACATTTGATGATAACTCATAAATGTATAGACATAACTTATGTGTTTCATATACAAGCGATGAAAAAAGAACCAAAAACATGAACCTAGCTATAACACATACAAGCGATGAAACAGTACACAAGAACCAAAACCAAAAACATGAACCAAAAATCACATACAAGCGATTATACTAGAAAGTCTTGTACTTAGAAATCAAAAATCACATACAAGCGATGAAACAAGAACCAAAAACATGAACCTAGCTCAAACATGAACCAACACATACGTACCAGATGAAGATGATCGCACCAGCTGAAGATGATCGCACCGGCTGAAGATGATCGCACCAGATGAAGAAAAGATTGTCGGCTGGATGTTAAATTAGGGAAATGAAGGGAAAGGTACGTAGGTTTCTTTTTTATCAAAAGGTTATTGGGTTGAAAGTTGGGCTGTTTGGAGTGCTAATTTAATGGGCTTGTAACTAGTAGGTTAACATCATTTTTTTTTTTAGAGGGAGCAGACGATAGTTAACTTAACAAAGTCAAGTCTGTACTTTTTTTTTTAACAAACACAGATTATATAATATATAGGGAATTTTATATTTAAATCTTTAAGTATATTATATATAATATATATATATATATATATATATAATAATTTTGCGGTGCGGTTTCGGTTTTTTGGTGCGGTTTTTAAAGCTAAAACCGAACCGCACCATACCTTTGCGGTTTCGGTTTTTGCGGTTTCGGTTTTTACGGTTTTTGTGTCGGTTGCGGTTTTGCGGTTTCGGTTTTTACGGTTTTTGGTGCGGTTTCGGTTTTCGGTTCGGTTTTTGCTCACCCCTACCTATAAGGCAATTGTTTTTGGTTGAAGAAAGTATGAAGAAGAAATTATCTAAAACTCTCATCTGTTTTCTAATCTGGATTCCTCCTATTTTCTTTAGGCCAATCGATTATCGGTTGGAACCACAACATCTTGCTTCTGTTCTTCTCCTTTTCAACTAAGATTATTCATTAACACTCTCAATAAGAACTATAGTGCTTAAAGATAAGATAAACATTGTGTTTTAAGAGTAAATTTTCGCTTACCAGTTGACGATTCTTACATAGTTTCGTCTTGTTATAGCTTTAAGAGGACGCTAAACCTTCCTTTACACGAAGAACCACCCTGATCAGCTGCAAAAACCCTTCACATATAAGATTATGACTCCTTTCTATTACAAATCAACCTTTGAGGGTAATTTTGGGACGTGGTTTCTTACAATGTGTCGTTACCCGTGACTCCGTGAGCATCCAATGTCACACAAACCATTCATTCGGATGCCTACAAGCAAAGTGCAACTTTCCATCATATTTTATAAGTCTACGCAAAACCCATTCCGATCCTATCCATTTTAAGAAACCCGTTTTGACATAAACTAAAATGCTCATATTTTTTAAACGAATCAGCATGACCCGTACCTGTTTATCCAGTTAGACCAGTTACCAAAATAACACACATATTAAAAACTACTCCCATTACAAACTTAGAAAATATCTCACTTAAAATTTTATGTTTCGAATAACAAATGAGATACATAAAGTCACCACTCTACAAACAATAGGGCTGCAATATTATTTGCTGGATACAGACTCGTCACCAACACTAAAACTCGGTATCTAAGATCACCTTCTCGAATTGCCAGATTCGAGTTAGCAGTGACAAATGGCTCGATTCAAACAGAAAATAACCAAGATAATTTCATAAACAAATTCACCACCACCTCTTTCATTCGTAACACTTAACAAAAGTAGATTTATTAGAAGGTAACAGATGTTGGTTCAGGTCCCTCACTCAATACTATACACTCAAACAAACTCACGAATGTATGTAAAGTTGCAGAGAAAAAGGATTTCAAAAAGCTTGTTATATTTGATGAAAAGGGTTACAATATTAAATAAACCAAGAGGCTTTATATATAGCCTTACATGCACGTATAAATTAAAAGCAATAAAGTAAACAAAGTAGGAACACATGCATAATGGAGAATTTAATGCACACATGCATAATGGAAAATTTAATGCGAACTTCCTCCTTCCCAGTCATTACTCCAACTTTAATACTCCAATGTTTACACTATCCTCTTGACTTTCATGACCATGTTCACACCCATACTCTTTTATTTTGAGGAAGCCACGTTAACTAACAATCTCCCCTTTAACGTGTGCTTCCATCACCGAGGTCTTCAACACCTAACAAAGTCTTCATCTCAGCAAACTTGACCCGAGGCAGTGCCTTGGTCAAAATGTCAGCACGCTGCAGATTACCATTCACATATTCTACACAAATTTTACCGCTTTCCACACATTCTCTTATAAAATGGTACTTAGTGTCAATGTGCTTGCTACGACCGTGAAATACGAGGTTCCTCATAAGGGCTATGGCTGACTCGTTATCGACTAATAACTTCACACATTGAGCACCTTCGCCTGTCACTTCACTTATCAGGCTCCTCAACCACAGACCTTGGCAGGCTGCTGCAGATGCAGCCATAAATTCTGCCTCACAAGACGAAAGGGCAACCGTCTTCTGTTTTTGAGATACCCATGTGATCAGATTATTCGAAAAATAAAAAGCCATACCTGTAGTTCCCTTTCGATCATCTACATCAGTCCCGTAACTACTATCAGAGTAGCCAATCAGCTTCCCATCACCACCAAATTTGTACTTCAGCCCATAATTCAATGTGCCTTTCACATACCTTATGATTTGTTTGATTGCCATAAGGTGGCTTTCTCTTGGTTTTTCCATGTACCTGCTTACAATCCCAACTGCATACCCGAGATCTGGTCTAGTGTGGAGTAAATATCGAAGACTGCCGACTAGTCGATGATATTCAGTTGGATTCACTTCTTTTCCTGTTCCTTCTTTAGACAAATAAACCTTTGGTTCCATTGGCCATTGAGTGGGGTTACAATCTTGCATTCCAGTCATCTTCAAAATCTTCTTAGCATAGCCGGATTGTCTTAATGTTATCCCATCTTCCTTCTGATTAACCTCAATCCCCAAATAATAAGACAATTTACCAAGATCACTCATGTCAAACATACCCATCATTTTTTGTTTAAACTGACTGATACCTTCTTCACTTGACCCCGTGACAATTAAATCATCAACATAAATTCCCACAATAAGAATTAAATTTGATTTGTGTACCTTGTAGACTGCCTGCTCTTGCACACATCTGGTGAAACCGAGTTCTTTTAGAGAGCTGTCTAATTTTGCATTCCAAGCTCGCGGTGCCTGCCTCAGTCCATAAAGAGCTTTCTTTAGACGATAAACTTGATCTTCTTTTCCCTTAATTACAAAACCATCTGGTTGTGAAACATACACCTCCTCCTTAAGTTCTCCATTCAAAAATGCTGACTTGACATCGAGGTGATGAACAAGCCAGTTTTCTTTTGCAGCCAATGCTAACAAAAATCTTATGGTCTCTAAGCGAGCAACTGGAGCGAACACCTCATCATAATCTACACCCTGCTTTTGAACAAAGCCTTTTGCCACAATTCTTGCTTTATGCTTCATAACCTTTCCATCAGCATCTTTCTTCAATTTAAACACCCATTTTAGCCCAATTACCTTGTGACCAGCCGGTAATTTAGCCAAACTCCAGGTCTTGTTGCGTTCAATTGACTCCAGCTCCACTTTCATGGCTTTCATCCAGTCTCTATTGCTTTGAGCTTCTTTATAACTTGAGGGTTCTTCACTGATCATTAGTAATTCTTCCTCTGTTCCTTCAATTTGGTCCGTTTCATCATAGATTTCATTGATTGATTTGAATCCTTGTGGTGGTGTATCATCAAACATTGATGAATTTGAGTTTCCACCACTCGATTGAGACTCAAGGATGCTATGAGAAATCGGATTGCTCCCCTGTTCATCTTGACCTCCAGCTGTTACAGAAATTGGAGATGAGAAACTATCGTTAGTTTCTATGTTAGGGTTACTTCCACTGGTATCATCATCTTGAGTTGGACCAGCTCCACCTCCAATATTAAATTTAACCCAACCGCTTTGTATATTGGGCTTCTGTACTTGGACCTCGCCCCAGGCCCACTTCTTTTCTTCTAAGAATTTCAAATCACCATTCCTGGCCACACAAACTCGTTTCGTTGTAGGGTTATACATACGACAAGCCATGCTACCAGGTTCCTTTCCCAGATACACCATAGCTGCACTCCGATCACCTAATTTTCCAGGATGAATTCCCGTCTTCTTTGCATACCCTACACATCCAAATACTTTCACATATTCCAAATTAGGTTTTTTTCCTTTCATACCTTCATATGGAGTTTGATTTTTGAAGCTTTTTGTTGTGACCCGGTTCAACAAGTACACTGCGTGTCTCACGGCCTCTCCCCAAAATGACTCTGGTACGTTCATTGTTTTCAACAAAGCGCGGGTCATCTCCATTACTGTTCTATTACGGCGCTCCACAACTCCGTTTTGTTGTGGAGTGTGGGGTGCCGTTAATTGTCTTAAAATTCCCTGTTCTTCACAAAATTGATTGAAGACATTAGAAGTAAATTCACCTCCACGGTCCGTTCTCAGTATCCCCACCTTGTATTTGCCATCTTTCTCAACTTCCATCTTGAAACTTTTGAATTTTGAAAACGCGTCATCCTTGGTCTTAAGGATATAAACCCACATAAATCTGCTGTAATCATCAACGATTAACATGAAGAATCGGTTACCTCCCATGGTTTGAGGATTAATTGGGCCACACAAATCTGCGTGAACCAATTCAAGCGGCCTACTTGCTCTCCACTTGGTTTCTTGTGGAAACGGCTTTCGTGTTTGTTTTGCCACTAAACACCCTTCACATAGCTGAGGTGGATGTTTAATGACAGGGACTCCTTCTACCAGATTCTTCTTTGTTAATGATTCGAGCATACTGAAATTGGCGTGTCCCAATCTCAAGTGCCATAGCCACGCCTCATTATCCAAACCTGTTGCAAGACACATTGGTTTGGAAGTTTTAAGTACAATTTTGTAAAGCCTGTTACTTGATCTCTCGACTTTCATTACAAGTCTTCCCTGATCATCCGTCAACCTCAGAAATTCTCCACGCATCAGCACATCGTATCCTTCTTCGGTCATCTGCCCCAAATTTACTATGTTGCTTTTCAAAGAAGGGACATAATATACATCACGCACCTCGAATTGACCTCCATTCTTGCACTGAAACAAAAATTGTACCTTTCCCATTTATAGCAACTTTGGACCCATCTCCAAATCTAATCTGACCGGACACTTTCTCATCCAACTCGGCAAACAAATCTTTGATTCCAGTCATGTGGTTACTGGCTCCATTATCCAGGTACCACGTGTTTGGATTTCCGTTGCCCCTTTCATCGTATTGTTGAGGAAACACCCTTTCCTCATTCAACAAAATCAGCCTCGGTTCTTCTTCTCCATGTACGGACAACAGCAAGGTTTGTTCCTCTTCTTGAGTCAAGTGTGTCTCTTCCACTTGTTTTTTTTTCAGTTTCACACTCCGAGGCATAATGCCTGAGTTGATCACACTTAAAACACTTGACGTGTCTTTTGTCTTTTGGCTTTCGGTTGTTATACTGAAACTCCTGGTGTGAGCCGCCACCCCGGCGTCCACCCCTACCACGTGAGCCTCTGCCTCTGCCTCTTCCTCTGCCGCCATTACGACCACCTCTTTCACCGAAACTGCCACGTCCCTTGCCACCGGTTTGATACGAATTGCCTGAATATCTCTGATCTGATCGACCCTCAGATCGTGTGAGTAATAACCCATTGTCACCACTTGTGTTCCCTTGTCTCTGCTTCAAACGGTCCTCGTAGGCTTTCAAACGCCCGATTGCCTCCTCGAAAGGCATGTTATCAATGTCGGAGTACTGTTCCATTGAGGCCACCAATTGCAAGTATTTATCGGGTACGCTATCAAGCAGCTTTCTAACCAAAGTGCCATCTTCCAAAGTCTCCCCGAGGCTACTGTACTTCGAAATCATACCCGACAATTTACCCGAGTATTCATCTATCGACTCCCCGTCTTTCATTTTTAACGCCTCGAATTCACTTTTGAGCGTGTGTAATCTAGCTTTCTGCACACGTTCAGCCCCGAGATACCTCGTCTTCAGCGACTCCCGTATCTCCTTTGCCGTTTTCTTTTTCGCTACTTGTAACAACACATCTTCGGGAATTGCTTGAAACATGAACGCACGTGCCGTCTTATTTTTCTTCTCGTCAACCACCGCACCGGTCGTCGGTTCAACAGCCTCCCACAGGCCTTGGGCGTCCAACACGGCTTCCATCTTAATCGCCCAAGTGGTGTAATTGGTTTGGGTTAAGGTTGGAAGTTGTAGGGTGACAGAATTTGGTTCTTTTGAGACATTTGAGGTAGTGGCTAGTGTCGACATAGTGTTGAATCGGGGATACTTTGGCATACAAGAACCTAGAGTGCTCTGATACCAATTGTTGGTTCAGGTCCCTCACTCAATACTATACACTCAAACAAACTCACGAATGTATGTAAAGTTGCAGAGAAAAAGGATTTCAAAAAGCTTGTTATATTTGATGAAAAGGGTTACAATATTAAATAAACCAAGAGGCTTTATATATAGCCTTACATGCACGTAGAAATTAAAAGCAATAAAGTAAACAAAGTAGGAACACATGCATAATGGAGAATTTAATGCACACATGCATAATGGAAAATTTAATGCGAACTTCCTCCTTCCCAGTCATTACTCCAACTTTAATACTCCAATGTTTACACTATCCTCTTGACTTTCATGACCATGTTCACACCCATACTCTTTTATTTTGAGGAAGCCACGTTAACTAACAACAGACACGCTGACATAACAATTGGCTAACATGGAATCACGGACTGCAAAACCATAAAAAAAGAACTGCTTAAACGGGTCACGACTGATTACAGCGGGGTGTTCGATGATCCGAACAACTGAGCTCCTCTTCATTCATGGGTATCCTTATAAAATCAACACCTGGGCCATGTATCATGCCTGTTGATGTTACTGATTTCAAAGACCAATCATGTCTGTGTATTCAGTCAAAAATGTATGGACCTATTACCATGCCTTTAATGGTTATTTTTTATCCCGAAACTAAACAGCTGAACTCTAATATCATCTAAGTTAGTAAACACCAATATAATATCATAAAAAATGAGTTAATAATTTTCCATGTATTGAAAACAACATACTTACATCTGCAACTGTACTTTTCAATTCCACTTCACATATGAGTTGGAGAGGTAGCCTCAACTCCTTTTACCAGCACTAGGTTTCAAAAACTACTCAAAATGATAGGTCACCACTTTTTTAACATCTAAAAAGGAGTGGTATTGGTGCTTATGATGCCATTTATGTAACACCCTTTTTGATTTAAATCCTGTGGTGATGACTTGTGACTTCTAATAAGTGAATGGCTTCCTTGTAGCATTAAAAGTTTGAAAAAACATGGGTTCAAGTATTTTTTTTTCCTTTGCATTTTTAACAACAATATTATTTGTTTTAAAAAGAGTCAAAATGTGTGATACTCATGTTGGAATTAATCTTGATGTTACGGGTTTTGTTCACAGGTCGCCGGTTCATAGATACGGGTTCGCGAAGGTTGCTGGTCAATAGTGCAAATGAATCAGGGGTAAAAGAGTCAAAGTTTGCATTTTAAGGTTAAAGTATTAAAGTGTTATGTGTGTGATTAATTTGAGCACATGCAAAATACAAAGTGGTGAACGTTGCATGACAGTCAAAGATGACCGAGTAAATTGGGAGATAAAGAGCTAGTTTGTTGGTGATTCATGGGATCGTGGACTAAGTTTTTTTTTAGCATGTGGTAGTGTTCTTATAAATAGGATAGAGTTTACTTTCAATTATACCCCTTTTTATTATCAAATAAACAGAAGCAGTAAATATATTTGTGAGTTTTGTGAGTATAGAGTTTGGGCTTGAAACAACATTTGGTATCAGAGCGAGGGTCGAGAAACGAGAGCTGGTGAAGACGGTGTTCGCCGTTTTGAGAGTCGATTCCGAGAAGAGGGGAGTAGCCCTCTAAACTACAAGGCTGAGAAGAGAAAAAGAGATCGGCGTTGAAGCCGGTGATTACCGTCGAGACTTGAAAAGAAGAGGTTCTTAGTGAACTGAATACGATTCTGAGTGAGTCGGGCCGGAGGCATCAAACAAGACAACCTAAGTGATCGTAGAAGGGTTCTGTGTGAGCCGTATGAAGAAGAGTTCTGAGTGAACCGATCGGTTCTTAGTGAGCCGAGGAGAAGACGAGGAAGAAGACGATCTGTGTGATCAAACGTACCTGCTTTGTGTGTCGCAGGCGTGAGAAAGGAAGACCAGATCTTTGTGATTAAAAGGATCGAAAACCTTAGTGCTGCTGTGTGAATCGATCAAGGAAAAAGGAGAATCTTAGTGATTCCAGTATCTATGTGAGAAGTATGAAGAGATCTGTGTGATCCGAAAAGAAAAAAAATATGTGTGATGCGAAGACGACCATTGTGGTAAACGGAAGAACGACGGATCTGTGTGATTGATATAAAAATCTGTGTGATAAAGGTGTGGCAAACAGAACCTGTGTGGTTCAGGGATTCGAGTTTAGAAAGACATATGTGGTGCGGTTGCGGAGAAGACAACAGTTCGAGAAGTGTGTGACCTGTGTTGGGGTTGTGTGACCTAGAAGAAAATTTGCTAAGGGGTGTTTTGGGTAGTGAATGGCTAGTTTACAAAGACTTGAGGTTTTTGAGTTTGAAGCTTATATATGAACTACGTAGGATCTGGATGATTATGTGTGACTGTTGGAAAAAGATAAAGGTAAGTCAACTCAAGTGATGTTATGGCTTCGTCAACAAAAGGCGGCTGGAAATATTTTTCGGATGAAGTTGTAGCTCTTTAATATGCATAACAAGAAAGTAAGCAGGTGAAATACACCAACAAGTAGGTGTATTTTTTGACTAAGTTCGAGAAAGAAGGTTGAAAGCAAGGCAAGAGCAAAAGTGGAGTCAAGTCGGATCTTCGTGAACCGATTAAAGCTAGAAACCGGACTTGTGCAGTTTGTTTAGCAAGAGCAAGATGGAATCTCCGTGATTCAGGTAGCAAGAAAAGCAAGAACGGATTCGAAGAAATGAGCAAGTAAAAGAACCGACATCAAGATTAAGGGGGTGAATGTTGGAATTAATCTTGATGTTACGGGTTTTGTTCACAGGTCGCCGGTTCATAGATACGGGTTCGCGAAGGTTGCTGGTCAATAGTGCAAATGAATCAGGGGTAAAAGAGTCAAAGTTTGCATTTTAAGGTTAAAGTATTAAAGTGTTATGTGTGTGATTAATTTGAGCACATGCAAAATACAAAGTGGTGAACGTTGCATGACAGTCAAAGATGACCGAGTAAATTGGGAGATAAAGAGCTAGTTTGTTGGTGATTCATGGGATCGTGGACTAAGTTTTTTTTTAGCATGTGGTAGTGTTCTTATAAATAGGATAGAGTTTACTTTCAATTATACCCCTTTTTATTATCAAATAAACAGAAGCAGTAAATATATTTGTGAGTTTTGTGAGTATAGAGTTTGGGCTTGAAACAACAACTCAATCGGTAAAAAAATGTTTTTTTATCAGTAGACGGGTGCTTTAATGTCATAATGGCATCACTATATATACTTGCATTCTAAACAAAACCCATCAGATAAAAAGCAAACCTTTGATTTGTAGTGATAAAACATTACCCAATCTTTAAATATATGATGTTTTTATACTAACAGGTGGTACCTGCAGTTTTGAAGCACTTGAGCATTTAAATTTCAATCCCTGGTGAGTTACTATGTAAAAATGATATCGAGTTTCCACATCTTCTGTATGACGTCACATATGCCCAACTTCCACAGCATCATACAAAAGGATGGAGTCTTGTGGACTTATATCTACACTATTTTAAATTAGCAAACTATTGATATACCTGCAACAAAACCATTGAAAAAAAAAGATTAATAAACATAAATGCCACATCATCATGAGTTGAGTTGGTTAGTTACTACACGTGGACACGAAACGAACTGTGATCCTTATTAAAAGAATGATTGTAACAATTAAATATGACAAATTCTTCAGACGAACAAAAATCTTCCGTCTTTCATTAACGTTTTCATAATTCATATAAAATGACCTTAGTATCAAGGTGGAACACCTACGGAAAGATTAAAAAAACTTATTATTTACCAAGGATATTGAAACTTAACGCAAGGTATCCATTGATGGTTGAAGATAAAACTTATTATTTACTAAGAACAGCACCTAGGATGCATACATAGAGTGATTGATACGCTGAGAAGAAATGTTTGATTCGAATGAAGAATTGCAGTCTTTTTAAGGCAGGACCATAATTTGAAAGAACCCCAACATTATCATTATGACTTTTTGAAGATGATATTTGGCTATCGAGTAATAATGGTTGTTCAAACCATGGATCAACGCCTACAAAATACATGATATCCGTAAGATGATAACATTTAAAAAATAATGGGTTGAGACTTAGAAGTGGCCATTTCGACCCATTTAGTTATTAATAGGTCGATAAGTTGGTTAGCATCTCAAACAACTCAAGTTGGTCAAATCAAGATAATTAGATAAAAAGGGAACCATTCAAATCACACTGTTTATATTAAAGAATTTAAATTATTAGTGTAACAATAAATTAATAATTAACGCATGTTTCATAATAAAATTTAACAAATTTAACATATTTAAAAAATATAAATAAAAACCTTCAATTGTGCCAAAAGGTGTTAGCAAGTTCAACTCAACCCTTTTAGACACCCTATCTCGGTCCGTTTTGACTTCGAGACACATAATAAAAAGTGATATATCTTTTTATTCAACCTTTTGACCCACTACCCAACCTGGCTAACCTCCATAGTCTTCTCTACTCACATAATTTACTAAGAGTGTTCAACGCGCATGTTATGCATTTACAACCTAAACCAAGAGTCAAGAAAGATACGTATGTACCTAAGCACAAGTCAAACTCAGAGCTTCACACTATGTAAGGTTTACTTTTCCCTAAAATAAAATAAGATCAAAATTATTAGCCAAGTTGCTGGATATATCATCCAAATTGAAAAGTAAAAAAATATGATTTTTATAAGTATCTATGAAATAGTAACTTTACAGGCATGCATGTTGCTGCTACTGAGTTTCATTCTTAGGAATAATAAGTTCCCTAAGACCGCAATGTGGACCACTAAATTGCCAAAAGTTGAATTTGAAAGTATAAAGCAACTTACAAAGTAAAGAAAATATATCAAAATCTGCAGCTTGCATACAATCCTAGGATGAAGTTCATCTGTAAAATCTGCAGTTGAATTTAAAGTACTTATTAGCGTTTCATCTAAAAAGAAAACCCCAGAAGGATGAAGTTCATCTGTAAAATGGAAACAACGAATTAAACAAATTGAACCTTGTGCTGCATCTGGATAAGCCACTCAAAACGCCAAATGGAGTCCCACCACCACCTCCACAACCGCAGCCGCCTCCACGATGACATGGGGATAGACAATGCTGGTGGTGGAATTCGCAATTTTCAAGATCCTTAAAAGTCCAGAGTAAGAGGAGCATCATGACCTTCAAAAGTGTACTACCTTGCACCAGTTGCAACATCCCATACCTATGGAATTACATAATCTTGATTATTAGCATAATTAGTGATTATTGCTTATATCTAATTGATTGTAAACAATACCTTATGAACTCAGACTCTCAATATCCACTCTTGGGTTCCTACTCACCATAACCTGTACCTTCTGATATTAGCCACAACTAATAATCATATAAGTTAAAATAAGTGTACAATAGAGAATAACTAATAAACAGTAGTAAATTTATGTACCCAAATCCTACGCATTTGAGTTATTTCCACCATTAGTAAATTTATATATCCAGATCTGATCATTCTATCCTTTTCTGGTTTCGCAACATCCAGCAAACATGACTCAACAACCAATTCCTACACATAAACATCCGTATTAGGCTTTTCAATTAAGAATTCGATAAAACCTAAAAAACAGTTAAATTAGTAACTAAAACCATTGAAATACGAGAGATTGCACTCACCGAGTAGGGCATAGAAACAGGGCGACCATGGCAAGAACGAATGACCTAAAAAAGAAGTAAAACTCATAAATACCCCCAATCACTTTGTACGTCAAAGAAGTTCCTTCGTACACCACATCCATTCCGTTTCAGGCAAAGTGACACCGCCAATTGCTGCAAGCAGTGAGTGACTGATGATTTGCTAACAAAAAAATGAATACATCGAATCAGTGATGAAATTTAGATGATAGAGAATGTCGAGGTGAGATGGAACAGAAACCTACCAGAGATTAACAGAGAAGATGAGAAAATAGATAAGTAATAAAGCACCATGAAGGAAGAAAATGAGGAGTAAACTGCCATTTTGGTACCTGTGGTTTGGGCACTTTTGCCATTTTAGTCTAAATCTCCAACTTTTTACATCTGGGTCTCTGTGGTTTGCATTTTGTTGCCATTTTAGTCCAAATTTCAAAAACCCCTTTTTTGAGTGTTGAAACCTGATTGTTTTGTCCTCTTGTGCAGGGGCATTTTGGTCATTTTAATTTACTATTTTAATAAATTAAAACAAAATTAATTATATTATATATATATATATATACATACAGACATTCACACACATACACACATACAGACATTTACCCTTTTTGAGTTTATCAACATCCACCCCCAACCTCTCGATCTCCGACCAGCGCGGCGGCGCATGGTGACGACCGGCAGCTCCTTTCCTCCTGCAAAACACCCCTAAACCACTTCCACCTTATACCCTTCCAACCTCACAATCCCTCTCCTTCAAGTCCGGCAACGGCAAGAACCGACGAGGGTTCCGGTGCCGGTGACGGCACACAGTGGCAGTAGCAGGACCCCACAGCCGGCGGTGCTGTGGGGGTGGCGTCGGGTGCCGGCTTTGTCGACGGCAAAGCCGATCTCCGAAAACAAAAGAGTTCCCCGGTAAGCACTCCTCCCAGTTCCTCGTTTTCTTGTATGTTTCTGATGAAGACGATGACGGTTGGTGGTGTTAATGATGGTGTCAGTGGTGGTGTTACTCGATGGAACCGCCGGCGACGGAACCAGTCGCCGGCGACGGAACCAGCCGGCGGCGACGGTAATGGTGGTGTTCTCCGTCTGATGAATTCGATTCACTATCACTCTGACGGTAATGGTGGTGTTCTCCGGAACCAGCCGGCGGCCTCGTTTTCTTGAGCCATTTTGCCGGTGGTGAAAGTGGGTGTATAGATGAAGATTAAAATGGGATGTAGGTCATAGGAGATGGAGGTGGAGGTAGTGGCGGCGGTGGGTATTTGTGTGGATGCAGGTCATCGGAGATGGAGGTGGAGGTGTAGGTCATCGGCGGTGGCGGTGGGTATTTGAGAGAGAGATGGGTATTTGTGTGAATGTCTGTATGTATATCTATACTATATTATAATGCAGGAAGGAAGGATTCCCAAAAGTTAAGAACTTCTTCCCCCCTTATTTATAAATAAACCCCTAAAATGAGGGTAAAGTGGTCTTTTAAACCATAATTATTTTTTAGTCCCTCAATCTATTACATTTAAATCCTTGATATTTAACATAATTATGGGTAATTAGTTACACTCCCCCCCCCTTTTTAATTCTTTAATGTATTCCTGCGATATCTTACAACCTGTAATGTTTTAAAAAAATCTGAAGGTACCATGACGATCGACACATTTTTTTAAACGTTTAGATAGTTGTCTTTTTTAGTTTCTCCATGCGTTCATCTATACTATATTATAATGCATGAGGCAAGGGCATTTTAAGATACCTAAAAAATAAGAACTCCCCCCCCCCCTTTATTTATAGAAAGACCCCTAAAATGATGATAGTTTGGTCTTTTAAACACTATTTATTTTTTAACCCCTAAACTTATTACACTTAAATCCCCAAGTTTTTAACAAAATTATAGATAATTAGTTACAATTCAAAAAGTTGAATTCCCCAAATTGTATCCGAAGTTTTTGGCAATTTCAAAATTTAAATCACAACCTCTCCTTTTCTCTTGATCTGGGACCCTAGCCTCCACATCTCTGATATCCTAAATCCGCTCTCCTCCCCTACGCGCACAAAGATGATATCGGAAGAAATGGAGATGAAAAACAAACGACATGAAATCGAAAACCCACAGGGTTGAACACCGATTTGAATAAACCTTAACCATTTTGCAGGCTTGTTCGTATTCTTGTTCTCGATCTTGTTTTATTTCTTGTTCTTGCTCAAATTATGTTCTATAATCTGTTAATTTTTTGATGTTGTTTTCTATATTTGAAGTTAATGTTGTTGGTGTAACTGTCTGTTCTATAAATTAGATTTCTTTTTAATTAAATTGTGACTGCTCTGAGTGTTATATTTTTATTATATTTTTGTGACGTGTCTGATATTAAAGTTTGGGTTTGCAGGTAGCAATGAACGGTTATGTTGATTTGCGCGGTAATTTTTCAATCTAACTCATTTTTTTCAGACGATCTTCAATCGATGGCATATTCAGTTTCCTGGTCCAGTACATAAGTAGTTTATTATTTAGAAAATGCCTTTTTGATGGTTATTTTGAAGATGCAAAACTTTATGATTGGACATTTTTATGATCAATTTATTTATTTTTATCTATATTATGATTTATGATTGGAGTTAAATTGAATCATACAAAATATGATAAATGGAGATCTTTCTTAGCTTCCACATTCAAATTTTATTTTTGCAGTCATGTTAGATTATATAGAAAATGATAATAAAGAATTCTCAGTCCGCATCCAGGTTTCAGGTCTAAATGGAATTATGCCATATGCTACTGGCTTGGAACCGACAGTCCATTGAGCCCATCATTCAATTTTGGTCTTGAACTTGCACAAAATTCAGAGGTTTGTGACTCTCTAATGTTATCTACCTTATCGTTGTTCCATTTTATGATTTTACTAAGTTTATTTTATTTAAAGCACTCAAGTACTAAATTCCATTTATAATATTCATTATGTAGTTCATAGCATCCTTCTATGAATATGTGGTGGCCCAAAGAAGGGTAATCTGCTTTTTCATTTGCTAGAGCTAACAAGCAATGGATTTTAATGATTATTTGCATGACTTGAACAAATCTCAGATTCAGAAGGTGCTATCATCGATTGCTTACTCACCAGGTTTATGACCTATGTGGCTGATAGGATCCAACACGTGTATTCTAGAAAGAACAGGGCCAAACCAGTTGGGCCAGAGCATTTTAATTATATTTTTGGGCTCTGGCTTGACCCACTTAGTCAACACAGCAATGAAATGGCGGAGTGGTGGGGAGCAGTTCACGACCAAGTTTCCAGGAGCAGTTAGCAATCGCAACTTTGTTTAGGTTTTAAGAGGTTTTGCTAATCCTCTTGGTATCAAGGTCAGTAAACAGCAAAAGCAACTTATGTTTTTCGTTTCCCCCCATTTATGTGGTGGATATATGTTTAATCTTTTGAGAAATTATGTTTTGCAAGTGAGCCAGCAGATGGATCCGAGGTAGTTGGTTAAGCTTACTGACATTTTGAATCCTAATAATAAGCTTGGAAGGATTACAATGATTGTAAGAATGGGAGCCGAGAATATGAGAGTGAAGCTTCACCTTTGATAAAGGCAAGTCAGGTTGTGACTTGGGTGTGACCCAATGCATGGGAACACTATAAAGGTGCCTTCTGGCTTTAAAACACGTCCCTTCGATTCCTTATTGGTAAGCATTTTTTTCTCAATATTTATTATATCTGGTTTAGTTATATATATGGACTAAGTGTTTTCATTGATTAAAGACTAATTTTGGTTTGAAATGGAATACTAGCAAGATCAAACTGATTTTCTACTTTTATGGGTTTTGCCATTGGAAGTTAATTTTTTTTATATTCAGATATAAATCATAAGTTTTCTTTGTAAATAGATTGATTATTTGTTTGATATGATATGCAAAGGGTAAAGTTGGTATATCTTACCTAATAAAATATCTGGTCAATAAAAGCATACCATGAATATGGTTGTTGTTTCCAGTAAAAATTTAGAAAATTAACCAAACAACTCAGAAAATTAAAAAAAAATGTAGGCAATGATGCGAGCTTTCTTTGATGTTCATGAACAAGAAGGAAGACATCCAGGAGGGATTCATATGGAGATGGCAGAATGTGATATAGCGTGTTGGCGGACCACGGACCGTGATCATAGTATCATACACGATGGAAAGGGTATATACATGCTTAATGACAAGTATTGTGAATGAAAATAACCTTTTTGCATGAAATATACATGTGCCACGTGCTAACAGACAACAAATAATAGTCTAACTCGCTGCTTGGATGTTGGTGGAGATAAAGACAATTTCCTACTGTTGGATGGCCAAAAGGTCCAGGAATGCAGTATCTAATTTGGAGAGTTGGTGTTCGAGGGGATGTATTTTGATTAAGTTCTGTTTGTTTTCCTTTTTTGGGGTTGCTTCCTCGTTGTACTTGTGATGCCCTCTTAACAGCTTTGCTAAGGGTGGTATGTTTTGTTTGAATACATGCTTCCTTGGTTGGCCAAAAAAAAAAGCCTAACTCAGTAGAGTGAACTTGACTTGGCAATAATTTTCGAAATTATAATATAGAAAGACAACTTTTTATTCAGTTTTTCATCCAATAAGCAGAATTATTTATTTATATTCTTCATTCATTGAGCTGAAAGTTAAAAAAAGGGGTTCATACCTTTATGACTGTAGATTCAAACTCAGGGGCGGATCTAGTGTATAACAAGGGGTAATGCCCGCTACCCTTTGGCGCTCCGGCGGTAGTGTAAAATTAGTGTAAATTTTGGAAAAATTTGACGTTTTTTCTATTTCGTTACCGCTTATTTATAAAACGTTACCGCTTGACGCGAATCCTAGATCCGCCACTGTTCAAACTTCCATTTTATAGCAGGGTTAAACCTAATAACAGTTCAGTAAATATACTATCATAAAAGTTGCAACCCTTTAACAACAAAAAGTAGCATAATTTTGGTGATGTGATAATCTTCATACTGGGGCTTATTTACAAGACTTGCACTTCTAAAAACGAAATAAAAAAGCTAAAATTTTCAAACAATCAACTAGCAGAGAGGTTGCCAATGGGGTGGTGGTCCATTGGCAAAGGCAAAGCCTTTAAAACACCTAAGTTGGAAAGGGGGAGGTCTTGGGTTCAAGTCCCACAGACGACAGGGGATTAAAGAAATTAGCCGTTCAAAAAAAAAAAAAAAAAAAAAAAACTAGCAGAGGTTGGATTATAATCTCAGTTTTGCTTTTGCTATTCCTCCAGGTTTTATTATAACTATCATATATCTAATAGGGTGTACATATTTAGACACCTTAATGCCTATTTTGACACCCTTCAGGACGCCTCGTATAGACCTATACGAGGCGTATAGGGTTACTTTTCCGACCAGCTCTGCACCAAAGCACAATGTCAAATCAGTCACATCATACGGGGAGTCTAGGTCTGTACGAGGAGTGGATACGAGGCAATAAGACGCCTCGTATAGGCCTATACGAGGCGTCTTGTGTGACTTAAAGGTGGCTGCTTTACTGTTCATTTGACAAGTGACTTAAAGGTATACGAGGGGTCTAGAGCTATACGAGGCGTCTAAGACTTATTAAAAAGTGCAACATACAGTTTATGCTTTGTCCACCCCCGAGCATTCACCATAAATCTGCTTCATCTTTCTTTCTTTCTGCTTCTTCTTCTTCTTTCATTACAGGTACTTAAATGTCATCATACTGGGACGGCAACTATGTCTTCGGGCAGTATTATAGCGAGAACTGGGTGCCCGAAAGCGATCCGGTAACAGTACAGGTACTTAAATGTTTTAATTAGTTTTTGTTTTAGTTTATTATTTACTAATGATGATACGGATCTTTATTTTGGAGGAGTCTTGCGTTCCCGATTCTAATGAGCAAGAGGAGGTTGTGTCTAGTATACAAGGAGAACAAAACAAACCGTTTCTAGATTTGAACAATCATCCCCCTGTTGATCAAACAACCCCTGTAGATGACTCATACCATGCTTGTCAACCAAGTTATCCGACGCAACAAGGGTATCCGGATTATAGATACGGGTTTGAATACGGAGGAGACGGTGGATACGGAGGAGACGGTGGATACGGAGGAGACGGTGGATACGGAGGAGACGGTGGTTACAGAGGAGATGGTGGATACAGTGGATACGGAGGAGACGGTGGTTATGGTGGATATGGTGGTGAGATACCTCCCATCCAGGACAGTCCGTACTTAAAAAAACAGGTATTAATTACTATTTTTGTATTATTATTATTATTTATTTATTTATTTATTAAAATTATTTATTATTATTGTCGATGTTACAGGTTTTCAACTCTTTAGATGAACTAAAGAATCGGATACAAGAAATAGCAAACGCGGATGGTTTCGTTATTGTCACCCGTCGATCAAAGAAAACCGGTGGAAGAATCGGGAGGGTATGGCTTGAATGTGATCGTGGTGGTGAGCACCAGACTACAGCAACACTTAGAAAAGCCGGAAGCAAAAAAACCGGTTGCCCGTTTTACCTGCTGGCTGTGCGAAACCACCCGTATGAAACCTGGGAGATTAAAGACGGAATAATTGAACATAACCACGAACTTTGTGAGGACCTGTCGGCCCACGCGTTTGTGCGAAGGTTTACTCCAAGCGAAATGAAACTGATCGAGCAGCTGACAGCTCAAAACATGGAGTCTCGCAAAATATTTCAAACGATAAGGAAGCAGGACCCCGACAGGTTTCATGTTCTGAAAGACGTTCAAAACATTGTGGCGAAGATTAGAGTCGAACAAAGACAAGGATTGACTCCCATGCAGTCACTAGAAAACAAGCTGATAAACAACGACTTTATTTACGAGACACGGGAGGAACCCGGAACAGAGATCGTAACAGAGATCTTCTTTCTTCATCGGGACTCGAGACGCATGTGGCGTGCATTCCCCCACGTCATGCTGATTGATGCGACGTACAAGACAAACATATACAATATGCCCTTTATCCAGATTGTTGGTATGACGCCTACCAACAAATCGTTTATTATCGCGCATGCCGTTGTTAGTAAAGAACGGGGTGATAACTTTGTGTGGGTGCTTGAGAGGGTAAAGTCAATGTTGGATGAATGCATGGAGCCACGTGTGATTTTAACCGATAGAGACCTAGCCCTTATGGGCGCGTGTGCTAAAGTATTTCCAAACGCCTCCAGGCTTCTTTGCAGGTGGCACATACAACAGAATGTTATGAAGCACTGCAAGGGTGCCTTCACAGACGAAGACTGGAAGAAATTTTTGTCATTCTGGGGGACATTGATTGAGTCTCCATCCATACTCATCTACGAGTACCACTTGCGCAACATGCGACAACGACTTGTGGAGTGCAAACGTTCCAGTAAGTTTTTATAATAACATACGACTCACATATGCAAATTTCATTAAATTATTTTTACGTTTTAGGAGTCTTCAAATACGTGTACGATAACTGGCTAAAAGACTATAAGGAGATGTTCGTCTTTGCGTGGACTGATAAGAGGCGCAACTTTGGTAATCGTACCACAAACAGAGTTGAGAGCCAACACGCCAACTTAAAGAGATACGTTGAAGATAGGAGCTCGCTGGACCGTGTAGTTGGTTGTGTCCATGATATAGTTGAGACACAGTTCGGTGCAATAAGGAAGACTTTTCGAGATAGCATCGAAAAAAGAATGACCCACCACAAACACCCGTTGTTTCAACACCTACTTGGTGAAGTATCCCATACAACCCTTGACTTGTTGAGGGGCGAGGCAATTAGGAAGGTAGATGTCTTGGAGCGCTTTCATTCATCATGTGGTTGCCAAATGTGGCACAGCTGTGGGTTGCCCTGTGCTTGTAGGATAGAAAAGTACATTCTTGAAGGTAATAATTGTTAAACGTACAACACTTGTGTGATATATTTCCGTTAATCATGTGACTTAAACAATGTTGTCTTTAACCGTGCAGAGCGTCCGATTCAACTCGAAGACGTGGACGTCTTCTGGCGGAAACTTAACTTCCAAAGTTGTAAATTGATAGACGATGACGTGGACGTGGTCGAAGAGCTAAATATTGTTAGACAACAATTACAGTCGCACCCCCCAGCTCAACAAAAAAGCCTGATGTCAAAGATTAAAGCGGTGTTGACTCCAAAGAAATCTACCAAGAAACCACCAGTTGTCCAACAAAATACTCGTGGCCGACCAACAACAAAGCAGGTACAACAAAGGTTGGACGAGGCCTCTCGTATAGATGAAGAATTGAGGAGAAGCTCATTCGGTGATGCAAACACGTGCTTTGAAGGTTCCCGACAAAGTAAGTACGATAAACCTCGCCACAGCTCGTACGTTCCGTCACAGGCCTCTCAACAGTCGGTTATAAGGTCCCAAAAACCCAAAGCGAGCCTAAGCCGTTCAAAGAGTTCTAAGAAGAAAGAGACACGAGATGCTCACGGTTTCCCGTTAATCATTGGGGACGAGTACGTGGGAATCATCGAACAGTTTCAGGATGACATTCCGCTAGTGTTCCATCCGTACGTCTCGTGCATACGAGATGTGATGCCGGACGGACATTGTGGGTTTCGGTCTGTGGCTGTGGGCTTAGGTATGGAACAGAGTTCATGGGGGCTCATTCGAAGGCACCTTGTCCAAGAAATGGATCAGAACAAATCGATCTGGTTCCCAATATTTGAAGCATGGGATGAAGGTTATTTTTACACGCATCGTCAGGGCCTAATTTGGGATTCAGTGTCCGGTTGTGGGGGGGATCACTGGATGGACTTCCCCTATGCAGGACTTCTTATTGCACAAACGTACGGTATCGGCGTGCACCTGTTAACGACAACCATGGGTGCGAGTTCCACTTTCTTCCCGATACTAAGTCCTCCGGCTAATCAACAACCGTTGTTCATAACGCTTACACATGTAAACGAGAACCACTTCATACATGTTAAGCTGGAAGGGGATTATCCAATGCCACCAGCACACGGGCTATGGTTGAACCACCGAACACCCCATACGGAACAATGGGAAGATATGTACTTGCAACGTCTACAATGGTATACATCGATAATGAATCCTCCGCCAAGATCAAACCCCAGTCTTAATTACATCGATAGTGATACGGAAGAATGATTTTTGTAATTTGAATGTATTTTTTTTATTAATTTCTAAAATTTTCTTCAATTTCTATTTTTTTTTTTATAATTTGTATCATTTTTCTATAATTAAAACAGGTTAATATCATTTTTTTTATAATTTGTATCATTTTTCTATAATTAAAACAGGTTAATATCATTTTAAAAAAAAATTATACATATCCGACGCGTATAGATCTATACGTGTCGTATAGATTTGCCCAAAAGACCATTTTGCCCCTGGTATGCCCCCAATTTAGGCTTATTTCAGGGGCTAAAAGGTCATTCTAAAATACGTAGACGCCTCGTATAGATCTATACGAGGCGTCTACATGAGCGGGTTTTTGAAATTTTGAATTTTGAAAATCAAAATTTGAATTTTTTGAATTAGGACGCCTCGTATAGAGCTATACGAGTCGTCAAAAGTGTGGGCACCAATTCTTTTTTTTTAAATTTGAATTTTGAAAATATTTTATCTTAATTACCATTTTGCCCCTGAAAGTCCCCAGTATAGGCCTTTAACAGGGGCTTAAAGGTAATTTTGTAAGACTAGACGACGCGTATAGAGCTATACGAGGCGTCTATTGAGGCGGCAACTTTTAACAGGTTTTATTTTTTAATTATAAAAAAGGTTTATTAAATTACCATTTTGCCCCTGTAAAGCCCTCAGTATAGTCTTTAGTCAGGGGCAAAATGGTAATTAACCATTACAGAAATATCTTTTTGTATTGGTTAATTACTATTTTGCCCCTGAATAATGCCTATACTGGGGGCTTAACAGTGGCAAAATGGTAATTTTGCCAAAAGGAAAGACGCCTCGTATAGCGCTATACGAGGCGTCTGGGCCTCGTATAACACAGGGGGGGTCTAGACGAGGCTGCTTATAACCCCCAAACAAAAAACAAACACACATACGGAGAATACACCTCTATACGCCTCGGATACGTATTTCGACCGAATTTTCGAAGATTTGAAGCATCACCGGTACGTATTTCGCCCCGTAGTTTAGTATTTTTGCCACGTTTTTGCCTTTAGACCGTAGGTTTGCCCTGAAATTTGATTTTTGTGGGGTTTGGGGGTTTGAGTTTTGAGGTTGAAGATGAATGTGGAAGAACAGGACACCGAGTATAACCCTATACGAGGGCTATACGAGGCTCTGTGTTTTTTTTTTTTTAATTAATTATTATTATTAGTTTTATTATTATTGTTATTATTAATGTTGTTATTATTATTGTTAATGTTATTATTATTATTATTATTATTATTATTATTTATTACTATTATTTATTATTATTGTTATTGTTATTTATTATTATTTTTATTTATTATTATTATTATTATTATTATTTATTATTACTATTATTTATTATTATTGTTATTGTTATTTATTATTATTTTTATTTATTATTATTATTATTATTTGCAGATTGATTATGGAGGGCGATGATATTGAGATAGAGATTGAGGGGGGTCAGCCGGCTCAGCAGATTCAGCCGGTTCAGGAGGGTCCACGACGGAGACGGCGACCAGCTCTGGATACGCTGCAGGGTTGTCCGTATCTAGAGTTTCCCGCGGGCACCGATGCCGCCCGCCATTGCTAGAAGCTTCGGAGGATGTACATTGGATCGCATGCATCGATCGACTGGGATGCGATGGACCAGCTTGCTGAGACGGATAGAGTGCGTCGGTTTGTACCTCTCAATTCGCCGTGGCATCGACTTTTCGATTTGGCGCACACGCCGACCTACAGGGAGCTGCTGGTCGAGTTCCTTTCGTCATTCACATTTCACCCTCCTGGGGTCCCAGTGCCGCTGCCGTACCCAGGTGCTCCTCCTCCGCCTGAGATTTCTTTCAGGCTCGCTGGCGTTTTGCGTACGATGACGCTAGCAGACTTTGCGGTGCGTTCTGGTTTATACATGCAGGGGAGATCGAGACTGAGGTTTACACAGCGGGGCTAGTGGTGGTTGAAAAACCCATTCTCTAGGGTTTTGGCAGGTGATTGCGGGGCCAGATCATTGGGAGCACGATAAGTCGAAGGGGAGGGTGTCGTTTGTTGCGGACCCACTGTACAGGTACGTACGTTTATTACGGCAATTATTGTGATTATGTGCATTGTTTATTAATCTTTGTTTCTGTATTTCGCTAACACTAACACTATCTGCAGGTATCTGCACCATTTGCTCGCTACTTCTATCTCAGCGCGCGGGTACAGCCGTGAGTGGTGTACGACTACAGATCTTTTTTTCCTTTATTGTTTGTTGTATAGGAGGCCGTGCGCGCTAGCACACGGTCTAGCCCAGTACTACGCCTCCGCCCATCACCGGCAGGAGCGCGGATTTTTGTATGGCGGGGCGTACGTGACCGTCATTGCCCGTTCATTTGGCCTCGTGCTGCACGAGGACCCACATCTACGGACGCCGCCAGTCATGCCGACGCGGATGGGCATGCAGTCGCTGTGGGGGATGAAGGTAATTAAGAGGTTTGCAGTTGGCACGCGGTTTAAAAACCGCGAGACCGGGGGCATATGGACAGAGGAGGCACTACCAGAGCATTTCGAGCCCGTTTATCCTCCTGTAGATCCTGCTGATATAGTGCCTGTGGAGGAGCCTCCGTTGGATGTAGACGGTGCAGCGGTGCCATAGCCACCGCCACCAGCCGGGGCGCCTCAGTTTCCACGTCACGCTATTCCAGGTGGTGCCCCAGGAGCTGCGTTACATCCGGATGTACGAGCCGAGCTTGACAGGCTCAACGATTTGGTAGGCTGGCTGGTACGAGAGGCTCAGGATAGACGAGAGAGAGATGGATTACCACCGATACCGCTTCCACCAGCTCGAGCACCACATCAGCAGCAGCAGCCGCAGCAGCCAGATTCGGATTCAGATTTAGATGCATAGACCTGTTGTTGTTTTTATTTTTATTATGGATGTACAAACTTATCTCATATATTTTTGTTATGGATGTACAAAGTTATCTTATATATGTCATATTTATGTTTGTTTTCAGTTATTCGGTTACTTAATGATTGTTGTGTTAAATTAAGATAACACGGAAACAAAAAATGTTTTGAATATATTACGGAAACAATATATCCCCTTAATATAATACGGAAACAATATTTGAACGAGATAAAATTTTAATATTTAAAAAAGTAAAATGTTAAAAACATTATAATATTTAATCGATATAATATATTTCAAGAGCCGATTTTTAAAATAGTTGATTTTTAAAAAACAAAACTTTTTTTAAAACCAAAAAAATTTTCAAAACACATCTTCAAAAACTATCAAAAAACCATACCAAAACCCACCAAAACACCCCTCATTCCAGCCAAAAAAAACCCAACACTAGACGCCTCGTATAGGCCTATACGAGGCGTCTAGAGTTCCTTAAACTTTGTGCCTGACACCCTCTGAGACCCCCTTGAATTCAGTGCTTAGAGGCCTCGTATAGGCCTATACGAGGCGTCTAGGGCACAAAAAGTGTGGAAATAGGCGCGATGGGTGTCCAAATATCTCCAGCCATCTAATAAATGCTAATCAACTTAATGGCAAAACCTAGGGCTGTCCAAAAAGATCGCGGCTCGGAGCTCGCTCGGATTTAGCTTGGAAAAAGCTAGCTTCATATGGTTCGGTTTGAAACTGAGCTGAGCCGGCTCGGCAAGAAAGCAAGCCTAGCTCGGCTCGGCTCGTAACGAGCCAAATTGGCTCGCTTTTTAGCTCAGCTCGGCTTAGCTCGGATTATTTTACTTTTAATGTATTTTTTTGTATACATTATAATATATTACAAAAAACTGATTATTATTTACATGTATATATGATTATAATTGTATATCTAGGGCATATTTGAAGGTGGATGACCATGCTAATAAACTTATATTGTATCTCGTTGAAATTTAAAACTTATTTTGTGTTGTTGAACTTGATTTTCGCTTGTAATGTATTAGGTTGTACTCATTTTGGATATGCTCTTTTAAACTATTGAATAATATTTTAGACTATTGAACTTTGAGAGCTATGTATTAATTTTTCTTTTTAAATTCGAGCCAAACCAAGCCGAGCCGAGCCCAAGATTAAATTTGCAGCTTGGTTTTAAATCCGAGCCGAGCTAGCTCGGTTTATAGTCGAGCCGAGCCCGAGCATGCCCTAGCTCGGCTCGACTCGGCTCATGAACAGCCCTAGCAAAACCGTATTATGAAATGACTGACCATGATCTTTGTCTAATGGATATGATGTTTTTATTATAAACGTGACTACCATTGTTGGAATTTGTAACATGTTGAAGGAGAAGATACACGTTATAACACGTACGGTACTAAACTTGTTTTTTCCTGAATAACTTTCTTTTTTAATATAAAACGAGTTTACATTAACCCGCGCGTTGCGGCGGGATATTAACTATGAATTTTTAGTATCACTATATGAGATGCGAAAATCTTTAAGTTTATGCAAGCAGTATTTTCATTTTTCTTTTATCCCTGGCCTACAACACCACACTAAAACATTAACAATAAATAAACATGAAGTTTTTAAAGAATGTGTTGCGACACCCTAAACCATTAGAAAATTAATGTTCTCGAAAAGTCGAAATCTATAAAATAAAATTAAAATCTTTACGTAAACCCTCCCGTGTTTCAGTACACGTCATACCAAGAAATTAAATTTCACTTAACAAAAGTATGGTTTATTCCCAAAGTTCATATCAAACTTATATGCTATATTTTAATTTTTTATTTGTTTTTGGTTTTAGTTTTTTTTTCCAATATCCTTTGTACGTGAACCTATTTTCAAATTAGATTTGGGGTTTAATATGAAATTTGGTTACTTTATGCATATGGCATACATGTGGTCATTTTAGTTTATTTCTTTGGTTATGGGTTTTCTGGGTAATATTCTGTGCAAATCAAAAACTTGGGTCTAATATTAGGCAGATAGGTTATCTTCAAGATTCAACAGAAAATGAAACACAGCATTTGCATGTGCTACTCCTATATTTTTCTTTTTCTACTTCCTACCCCTTCTCTAGCACCGGAAAATAATAAAGGAAAACAAACCCGATTCGGCTGCAGTCACCAGCCAACAGAGCAACCGGAAAACCGCAAGAACCGGTCGGTTTAAGTAAAAAAAAAAAACGGCTAGAATATGGCGGTACCGATCCCTGCTTACCGATCGATCTTCTCAATCTCTGTTTGCCGGCCAAATTACGTTTTTTTCTGGCCAAAAAACCAAATCGAAAAATTGTCGCCTCCAGCGAAAGCGAATGAAACAAAATCAATCGAACTAAAGTCAGAAATTGCAGTCTTAATCTTCGTCTTCAATTGGTGTTAAGCATTACATATTTTTCAACGTAAATGATAAAAGCAAATATTTTTTATCTACACCCATTTGGGAAAAAAAACACTACTTATTTTGATGTTCTTCGGTTCGGGAGTACAGATTTCTATATTTTTGCGTAGAACTTACAGAAAACAGGGATTGGATAAAACAATGTTGGACATTGCGCAATAATCAATCGTCTTCTTACATATAATTGCCTTTGATTGAATCAATTTTAATCCATATAGATTTAAGTAAAAAGATGAAGGAGAATTCTTACATGAAAATGGTGGTGGTGAAAAATCAGGACGTCGTTACAGAACCGTAATTGGGGTATGTGAGATGGTGTCTTTTGATTAACCCGTTGTATGTGTCATATGAATTAAACTTATTAATATAAATTAAGTTATATACGTGATTCGGTGAAGGGTGGCGTAACCCTTTATTTTGTTGAATCGATGCTTAATAAAAAGAAACGGCGCAACCGCACCGACTCGTATTGCACGGAACTTTTCGTTGGTTTATTATATATGTATAGTATAATATAATAAAATGAAAGGGTGTGACAAAAATGAATCAAAGGTTGTGACTTTTAAACAAATGAGACATAACCCAAGTTGGTAATTGCTGCAACATAGTTCTCAACTTTGTTTTGTTTTTGTGTTATATATTTTCTTAAATGGAACGGAAATCTCTTGAAAATGTATGATGCAATACTCAACATTTATGTGTATTATGTATAATCAGTTCGGTTATTCGGTTTTGCCACACATCATAAGCATAACCGAACCATATTTTTTGATAACCAATTATGGCTTAACCGAATCAATCTAAGTGTTGTATTTCCCGCCGCATCGCGCGGGCACCCTACTAGTATATATATAATATAATTAATTTTGTTTTAATTTATTAAAAGAGTAAATTAAAATGATCAAAATGCCCCTGCACAAAAGGACAAAACAATCAGGTTTCAACTCTCAAAAAAGGGGTTTTTGAAATTTGAACTAAAATGGCAACAAAATGCAAACCACAGGGACCCAGATGTAAAAAGTTTGAGATTTGGACTAAAATGACAAAAGTGCCCAAACCACAGGGACCAAAATGGCAGTTTACTCAAATGAGAAATTGTAGTGACGGCTGAATAACATTGGTTCAGAATCACTGAGGATTTGCAGGTTTGATTAACTACTTCGCAATGAAGTAGTAGGGTTTACCAATCGGCTCCAATTGATTGTAAAGTTGGAAGGATTTGGGGGAACATTCGAAGAATGTAAATATGAGAATGAGAATGGAAGGTTTGGTGAGATGATCAATAAAATAACCTACTGGAGATGCGGTTGTAGTAGCAAGGATTTAGGAGGAGAAAAAGGAGAGTGGGGTGAACTGAGGATGCCAATAAACCGCCAAGAACTGCCACAATGATGGTTAAAAAATAGAGTTTATCTCAGCATGATCCAACGGTTGATATTGACTTGGATGGTGGTTAGACTTAATGGGTTCCATAGATATACATAATTAAATGTTAGAAAACAAAATATGATGGTATTTGAACCTATTTCACCTTCCAACCGCAACATTTATTTGGAGGGTAAAATCCTCGGTAATCAATAACTTTTGTAAAGAAAATAGCCATTGAGGCTGGCTTTGTCCCTCTGACATAGGGAAAATCGTGTTTCTACGAAGAAAGTCAGGGGTTCAATTCAATTCCTACGAAGTGCAACATTTAAGTGTTAAAAAAACAATTTTATTGTTATTCATATTTCTAAATGCTAATTAGCATTTCACCTTTCATAACTCTTACATTAAATTTGTATTTTCAAGTCAATTATTATCTTAAACAAATCAAGAATCCGTGACTTAGTGGTCTAGTGATATGATGTTTGCCCTCTATAAAATTGGTGTGGTAAGGTTGTAAACGGACCAAATTGAACAGTTGCTCATGTTCATTCGTTAAGCATTGAACTTGTTCACCAACGGTTCCGAACACATATCGAAGGTAAACTTTTGTTGTGGTCATCTATTAAGAAATTGAACGTGTTCATGAACTGTTCACAGACACAAACGAACATATACCATTTTAAAAATAAGAAAACATAATTCTTAATCCTGAAAATTAGACATAATCACCTTGTTAAACACTCAATCATGTTGCAAAACAAAGGCACAAGTTAAACATAATAAGCATAAACATAATTATCCCAAAATAATGTTGCAAAGATCTAAACTTCTAACGACTGCACACAAACTAAGCAAAATAAACGATCATAAACGGATGTAAACAAACATATTACCAAACACAATTGAACGAAAGTGACCTTTGTTCGTGTTCATTCAATAATCAAATGAAATTCCTTGTTGATCATGAAAGTTCATTTATTAAACGAACAATTGTAAACGAATTTCCCGCTGAATGGTTCTCTAAATGTTCGGTTTGTTTATAACCCTAAGGCCATACGTAATGGGGCATTATAGGGGCGTGAATGAGCTTGATAACGCCCCCAACATCGCCCCTGGGCATTATAGGGGCATGGAGATGGTATAATGCCCAATGGAGTTAAAACAAAACAGAAAGTAATGACTGAAAACGCATTAGAGGCGTTAACCATTACACATTTTTAAATGGGCATCATGATGCTGATGTGATGGAAAATGCCTCTTAGGAGGCATTAATCATTACGGATGGTCTAAGTGTAGATTCAAATTATTGTAAGTATATGGTTAGATGGTATTTAGACCATCCATAATGGTTAATGCCCCTTAAGGGGAAAATTTTCTGCTACATCAGCACCATAACGCGCATTAAAAATTGTATAATGGTTAACGCCCGCCCCTTAATGCCATTTCAATCATTACTTTCCAGTTTTTTTATCTTTGTTTGACGTTATACTAGAAGCGTCTCTCCCCATTCATGCCCCTATTACGCCCAGAAAAACGGTATTGAAGGTGTTATCATGCCAATATAATACTCATTACAGATTTTCTTAGGTGTAAAAATGTTGCTGTAAATAATAAAGTAAAAGTGGTTTTTTTAAAGCCATATAAGACTAAAGGGTATTAGGCTAGGCCCTGGCCCGGCGCCGGTCTCCCACACCGCCTCCTGCCCCGTTCCGGCTTCTCCGTCGCCCTGCAGACGGTCTTGACAGGCCTCTCTCCTCTCTCCTCACACACACACAACTATATATATATATGGGAGGGTTCATTGGGGAACACTAAAAAAGTGGGGAACAGGAGAACACTTTTAAAAATTATACTTAACATGTTAAAAAATATTTTTCTAATTTTTTTTTTCGGCGCTTTTTCTTATAAATACAAGTAGAAATATTTTTGATAAAAAAAATCAAAAAACTAAAAATATAAAAAAATGTTTAAAAAACAGTTATATCTTATAGAATTAACTTAACATGTTAAAAATAATTTTTTTTAAATTTTTTTCAGCGCTTTTCTTTATAAAAAGGAGGAGAATCTAGTCGAGTAAAAAAATATTTTTTCTAAAAAAAATTTTTTTTAGCCCTTTAAAATTTTTTTTTTAATATTTTTAGTTTTTGATTTTTTTATTAAAAATGCTTCTACAAGTATATATAAGGAGAAGCGCCTAAAAAGATGTTTAAAAAATTAATTTTTAACATGTTAAGTTAAATTTTTAAGAGTGTTCCCCGGTTCCCCACTTTTTTAGTGTTCCCCAATGAACCTCACACTACATATATATATATAAAGGGTTCATCCCCCACCCCCTAGGTCCATCCCCTTCAAGCCCCGCTTACGTGGCGGTGACGTGGCGGCCCATCCCCTTGGGGATGAGGCTCTCCATACCCTTTAGCCTAAGACCACCCTTAGTGGAGGGAGGTTTGGGCGTTTTTTCCCTAAAAAATTCCCCTCCACACCATCCTAACCGCCCTCTAGGCGTTTTTTTCAAAAAAATTCGAAGATCATTTTATTTAAAACGCCTTATTCAAAATGGATATGGATGGCCAATAGAATTTTTTTGATGTTTATTTTTGATTTTTTATTTAATTTTATTAGAATATCTAATCATTGCAAGATTCAAGCCGCACTACATCCTTTTTTATCTTCAAGATCCTTTGCTGACCAGGCGTCATGTGTCGCTTCATGCCCAAGGATGAGACATTTGTTTCACTCACCACTACATATTAGACCGTGGGGTATGGTGGGGCTTGGGTTGGGGCTTGGGTTGGGCATTTGGTGACACGTGTAAAGGGAGGCCGCCCACTGCCAGGATACGTGTCCGCGGGGTATGGCGGGGCGTGGGTTGGGCTTGGGTTGGGTGCACCGCGTGGCAAATGTTAAAAAAAAAAAATACAAAAAATTTATAAAAAAATCACACAACATTTATAAAAAACCTAAAACTTCATTAAAATTTTAAAAATTACATAATCCTAAAAATTACATAACTTCTAAAAATTACAAAATAAAAAAACCTAAAGCGTTAAAAAAATTTCAAAAAGTTCGATCTTGTCGAACGCCTTCTTTTCCACGCTTCGAAACTCTATGTTTGCCACCGCCACCCGGTCCTCGTGGCTTAACTCGCCACCGGGAACCGCTTCGTAGTAAGCCTTGAAACGCTCGAGCTTGGGCCGTAGGTCGCGCCATTTATGTTGGCACGCGTTGAGGTTGTGGCGGTCGTTACCGACGTTCTGTCGGTAGGCCGCGAATGCTTCGGCCCAATATTTTGTTTGGCCCGGTGGCCGGCCCTTCATAGCGTCGACGACGCTAGTTACGAGTGTCATTTCTTCTTGACGGGTCTAGGATGCCATAGTGGTGTTGTTCGTGGGATGGGGGGACCGGTGGGGTTTTGGTTCGTGGGATGGGGGGACCGGTGGGTTGGGGTTCCAATATATAGGGCTTTGGGGACCCGGGTGGCGGTTATAGAAGATGGGGGGATGGGTCACCAGTTTGAATTTCAAAATTTAAACACCCGCCTGCCCACGTGGCGGGTGACCCAATGAGAAGATGCCACCTCGCTTCGCCATACCGCCCCACGCCCGGCTTGAAACCCAAGCCCCAAGGGGCCACGCCCAAACCCAAGCCCACCCGAGGTGGTCACTTGGGCGTTTTACCCCAACCCACGCCCAAACCCCCGCCCCATGCCCCACGGCCTTAGGTCTAAATTGTTGAATTGGCATTCTTCACATTAAAGTAAAATGATACATTAAATGAACATATCTCGATTTATGCATTTTTAGATTCATAGAAGTAAGACAGAATAATAGTTGAGAGATAAACAAGTGTATTACAGTATTAGTCCTTTATTAGTTATTACATTGAAATAATTTGAGTAATTGTACGTTGGCTTTTGATGATTGCTTGCAATTTACTTTTGGTTTTGGTTTACATATAAGGATTAAAAATTGGTTTAACAAGGTGTTTGCACGGAGGTCCTCTCTGCCGCTTCCTCTCCTCCGCCGGAAAATTGCTTGAGCGCTCGACGATGTCAGCCTAGCTCCGGTTAGTGTGCGGGGTTTCTTCGATCTGCATATTGGTTGCAATCTGGAAGTTATCGTTCACCCTAACTAGATTGGGCTGGTATCCATTCGCCTCTCGGATTGTGTTCCGGTATCATGAATGTGAGGGAGGACGATGGTAGCCGGAGGGATGTCCCTTCTAAAAAGCATATCAGGAGCAGGAGGAACTCGAGTGATGCTGGCAATTCCAAGAAGGAGTTTATCACTAAATATTTCATCTCCAATCTTCCGATGGGTTGTAGGCCGTGGGATGTTGCTGATTTTGTCAGGGATTGTGGTGAAGTCGTCGGAGTGTTCATTGCCAGGAAAAGAGACAAAGCAGGCAACAGATTCGGGTTTTTAAGTTTCAAGAATGTCAAAGATGTTGTAGAGATGGAGAAAGTCTTAAATGGGAGAAAGATGGGCGGTTGCAAACTCAGAGTCAATATTGCGAAGTTTGCTGAGGAGAATACCAGCTTTTGGGAGTCAGACGACCTTCGGGAAAAGAAGGGTAAGGCTGCATCTGATTTCAGGTACGAAGCAAGACAGGATCGGAAGATCGGTACCAACAATGAAAGGAACAATTTCAGGAAACAGGGTGTTTCTTACAAAGATATGGTTGCTCCTTCAACCATGCCTTCATCGTCACCTCCCACGGAGCAGGTCCCAAGACCAACGGAAAAGGTGGTGTTTGTCCACGACGAGACCATCGCTTTTTTTGCCCTTCAGGAGAAGGCGGTCATCGGAAGAGCCCACGACATTCAAACCTTATCCAATATGAATGAGCTTCTCTCTAATAACGGGGTGTCAGGTGCTAAGGTCTATTATGTGGGAGCTCTTTACCTTCTCATCGCCTTTAAGGAGGACTATGACGCGGCTGACTTCCTCGGAAACAATTCGTTATGGAAGGACTGGTTCTCCGTGCTTGATATGTGGATGGGCCAATCCTTGCCATATGAAAGAGTGGCCTGGCTGAAGTTTGACGGGGTGCCGTTACACCTTGCAGAAAACAAGGTTTTTGATAATATGGCGGAAAATTCCGGAAAGGTGATCCACTGTTCGCAGCTGTCTCTTGATGACCGTGACCTCTCGGTAAATCGGGTTGGTATCCTTGTGGATCATGGGTTCCCGATTGCCTTCTCGATTGCATTTCACCTGATGTTTTCTCCGACGATGTGTCGTCGCCTGAAATTGCTGGAGATGAAGAGGATGATAGGGTTTCTCCGGTGGTCTCTCCCCGGAAGGCGGAAAGTCTGTTTGGTGGGCCCGAGAAATTTGGGGATGATTCCTTTAATCATTAATGATGTTGGTTCCGAAGATATGCCCAAATCCCAAGATCCTGGTTGTCAGACATTCCTTTTTGTCTCTAACTAGTTATTTTTCACCCGCGCGTTGCGGCGGGACCCAATGACTACAAAAGGCGTGTCAGTAACGGTAAACAGATACCGAATATCAAAACATAAATAAAATGACGTGGTAAGGATAATCACTCCGTCATAAAAAACGATTTTAAAAAACCTAATTTATAATAATAGGACCCACACGTCCTACACGTTGGAAATTCGGTTGTTTTCAGTTCAGTTATTACGTTGCTAACACGTTAAAATATGGATGAGCTCGGTACCGGTAACGGCAACGAAAGTACCGATCCGGAAAATCATCGAAATTAGGTACCGGCACCGAAAATGCTCGGTACAATACGGTATGGTATTTGAAGGTAAAAATCAATAAATACAGGTATGGTGCTAGACCGGTGGCGAACCGAAAGTAACGATTCTGAAAACACCAAAAGGTCGGTACCAAATTGGTAACGAAAATGATTTGGTATAGTAAATTTGGTACCGATACGATACCGGTTCGTTTACAGGATTTGATACGATTTGCTCATTAATATTCTAAATATCCAAGTTAATTTTACATACTACAAGTCATTCATTACAGAAAAAGACAAAAAAAAAAAAAAAAAGCAAAATAAGTTGTTGTATATATAAAACCTCATTCAAACGAAATACAGTTTACTTACTGTGTGTATGAAAAGTAATCTAAACGGTGCAATTGCTTACATTGCTGCGTTGCTACAGGATTTGATGAGCTCGGTACTACCAATCGGTACTGGTACGGCACCGGTATTTGAGGGTAAAAACTGGTGAATACCTGTGCAAAACCGGTACCGAAAATACACCGGTTTGGTAAATTTGAGACCGGATTACTTGCATTGCTGCGTTGCTACAGGATTTGATGAACTCAGTACCAACCGATACCGAAAATACCGCTACCGAAATCCCCAAAAGTGGGTACCGGTACCGAATATACCTAGTATGGTACGGTTCGGTACTGGTACGACACCGGTATTTGAGGGTAAAAACTGGTGAATACATGTACAGAACCGGTAACGAAAATACACCGGCTTGGTAAATTTGAGACCGGTACCTATACCCGATACCATTTGCTCATCTCTTAATGATGTTACTATTCTATTCTAATTTTAATTTAAAAAATAAATAATAAATCACATTACTGTTCAATGTACCTAGTATGGTACGGTTCGGTACCGGTCGGTACTGGTACGACACCGGTATTTGAGGGTAAAAATCGGTAAATACCTGTGCAGAACCGGTAACGAAAATACACTGGTTTGGTAAATTTGAGACCGGTACCTATACCCGATACCATTTGCTCATCTCTTAATGATGTTACTATTATATATAGATTTTAATTTAAAAAATAAATAATAAATCACATGAACTGTTCATTCAGTTTCAATTTTATTATATACTAGTAGATGTCCCGCCCGCGTTGCAGGGCGAGGGCCAAATAATTCTCAACCAATTAAAAAAAGACTACTATAATTTTCCTAGGAAAAAAAAACAAAAACGATGATAAGACCGTAGTAAACCAATTAAAACAAAAAAAACCTTTATAGTTTTGGTGAAAAAATATTAAAACGATGGGAAAAACGTAATTTTTAACTGAGGGGCAAATCATAAATTTAATTCGGGGATAAATTGTAAACTAAATGGAACAACGGGGGAGTGCCAGGAAGTTGCCGGAACGACTGTAATTTTACATTGGGGGCAAAATTGTAATGTCACCAGGAAAACAAACAAAACCGATTGGGAAAATGTAAAGTTAAGTCGAGGGTAAAATCGTAACTTGGCTGTGAGAAAAAAAAACTAATGACAAAACTATAAATTTATATGGGGCAAAATCGTAATTTTGAACCGAGGGCAAAATCAAAATTTTTAGCTGAGAGTAAAAGGGAAAAAAAATTTAAGTGGGGGTAAGATAATAATTTTGAACTGATGGCAAATCGTAATTTTAAGGGGAAAAAACTAATGGCAAAAGTGTAAAATTAAACGGGGCAAAATCGTAATTTTTAACCGAGGCCGAAATCGAAATTTTTAGCTAAGAGTAAAAGGGTAAATTTATTTTTAAGTGGGGGTAAAAACATAATTTTATACTGATGGGAAAGTCGTAATTTTATAAGGCGGGACAAAATCGTAAATTTGCTTGGCCAATAAGGGAGTGCCAGGCAGGTGCCTGGCATTGTTGAGCCTGCCGCCGATTTCACCCAATTGGGTGGTGGACCTATTACCCGATGACGTCGAGATGCCCCGCCCGCGTTGCGGGGCGATGGCCAAATAATTCTCAACCAATTAAAAAAACACTACTATAATTTTGCTGGGGAAAAAAACAAAAAACGATGATAAGACCGTAGTAAACCAATTAAAACAAAAAACCTGTATAGTTTTAGTAAAAAAAAACTAAAACGATGGGAAAAACATAATTTTTAACTGAGGGCGAAATCATAAATTTAATTCATGGATAAATCGTAAACTAAATGGACAAACGGGGGAGTGCCAGGAAGTTGGCGGCACGACTGTAGTTTTACACTGGGGGCAAAATTGTAATGTCACCAGGAAAACAAACAAAAACGATGGGGAAAATGTAAAGTTAAGTTGAAGGCAAAATCGTAACCTGGCTGTGAGAAAAAAAAAACTAACGGCAAAACTATAAATTTATACGGGGCAAAATCGTAAATTTGAACCGAGGGAAAAATTAGAATTTTTAGCCGGGAGCAAAAGCGTAAATTTATTTTTAAGTGGGGGCAAAAACATAACTTAGACCTGATGGCAAAATCGTATTTTTAAGGGAAAAAACTAATGGCGAAACTGTAAATTAAAACGGGTAAAAATCGTAATTTTTTAACTGAGGGCAAAATCGAAATATTTAGCTGGGAGCAAAAGCGTAAATTTATTTTTAAGCGGGGGCGAAAACATAAAATTGAACTGATGGCAAAAGCGTAAATTTAAATCAGGACAAAATCGTAATTTTGTTGGGCCAATAGGGGAAAAAAACTAATGGCAAAACTGTAAATTTAAACGGGGCAAAGTCATAATTTTGAACCTAGGGCAAAATCGAAATTTTTAGCTGGGAGCAAAAGCGTAAATTTGTTTTTAAGTGGGGGCAAAAACATAAAATTAAACTGATGGCAAAATCGTAATTTTAAAACGGGATAAAATCGTAAATTTATTGGACCAGTAGGGGAGTGTCAGGCAGGTGCCGGCCAATCACAAAACAAAACTATTTAGAAAGCAAAAATGAAAAAAAAAAAAAAAAAAAAGAAGCTGGCCGCCCATTTACCTGTCGCCCTTTTTGCCCAATGGAGTGTAGGAACTATTGAATGATGACGTAATCATCTTATAAATGTAGTCATAAATTTAATTCATGGATAAATCGTAAACTAAATGGACAAACGGGGGAGTGCCAGGAAGTTGGCGGCACGACTGTAGTTTTACACTGGGGGCAAAATTGTAATGTCACCAGGAAAACAAACAAAAACGATGGGGAAAATGTAAAGTTAAGTTGAAGGCAAAATCGTAACCTGGCTGTGAGAAAAAAAAAACTAACGGCAAAACTATAAATTTATACGGGGCAAAATCGTAAATTTGAACCGAGGGAAAAATTAGAATTTTTAGCCGGGAGCAAAAGCGTAAATTTATTTTTAAGTGGGGGCAAAAACATAACTTAGACCTGATGGCAAAATCGTATTTTTAAGGGAAAAAACTAATGGCGAAACTGTAAATTAAAACGGGTAAAAATCGTAATTTTTTAACTGAGGGCAAAATCGAAATATTTAGCTGGGAGCAAAAGCGTAAATTTATTTTTAAGCGGGGGCGAAAACATAAAATTGAACTGATGGCAAAAGCGTAAATTTAAATCAGGACAAAATCGTAATTTTGTTGGGCCAATAGGGGAAAAAAACTAATGGCAAAACTGTAAATTTAAACGGGGCAAAGTCATAATTTTGAACCTAGGGCAAAATCGAAATTTTTAGCTGGGAGCAAAAGCGTAAATTTGTTTTTAAGTGGGGGCAAAAACATAAAATTAAACTGATGGCAAAATCGTAATTTTAAAACGGGATAAAATCGTAAATTTATTGGACCAGTAGGGGAGTGTCAGGCAGGTGCCGGCCAATCACAAAACAAAACTATTTAGAAAGCAAAAATGAAAAAAAAAAAAAAAAAAAGAAGCTGGCCGCCCATTTACCTGTCGCCCTTTTTGCCCAATGGAGTGTAGGAACTATTGAATGATGACGTAATCATCTTATAAATGTAGTCATAAATTTAATTCATGGATAAATCGTAAACTAAATGGACAAACGGGGGAGTGCCAGGAAGTTGGCGGCACGACTGTAGTTTTACACTGGGGGCAAAATTGTAATGTCACCAGGAAAACAAACAAAAACGATGGGGAAAATGTAAAGTTAAGTTGAAGGCAAAATCGTAACCTGGCTGTGAGAAAAAAAAAAACTAACGGCAAAACTATAAATTTATACGGGGCAAAATCGTAAATTTGAACCGAGGGCAAAATTAGAATTTTTAGCCGGGAGCAAAAGCGTAAATTTATTTTTAAGTGGGGGCAAAAACATAACTTAGACCTGATGGCAAAATCGTATTTTTAAGGGAAAAAACTAATGGCGAAACTGTAAATTAAAACGGGTAAAAATCGTAATTTTTTAACTGAGGGCAAAATCGAAATATTTAGCTGGGAGCAAAAGCGTAAATTTATTTTTAAGTGGGGGCGAAAACATAAAATTGAACTGATGGCAAAAGCGTAAATTTAAATCAGGACAAAATCGTAATTTTGTTGGGCCAATAGGGGAAAAAAACTAATGGCAAAACTGTAAATTTAAACGGGGCAAAGTCATAATTTTGAACCCAGGGCAAAATCGAAATTTTTTAGCTGGGAGCAAAAGCGTAAATTTGTTTTTAAGTGGGGGCAAAAACATAAAATTAAACTGATGGCAAAATCGTAATTTTAAAACGGGATAAAATCGTAAATTTATTGGACCAGTAGGGGAGTGTCAGGCAGGTGCCGGCCAATCACAAAACAAAACTATTTAGAAAGCAAAAATGAAAAAAAAAAAAAAAAAGAAGCTGGCCGCCCATTTGCCTGCCGCCCTTTTTGCCCAATGGAGTGTAGGAACTATTGAATGATGACGTAATCATCTTATAAATGTAGTAGTTGATAATACGAGGAAATCTTCTCTCAAGAAAAAGCCTTTTAACATTCTTAAAGACAAACACAAGGCCAAGCCCAAGTCTGTTAGCCCACCTGTGTGTGATAGGCCCAAAAAGCATCACAGGTCGGATGATGAGGAGCCCATTAACTCGATTAATTTGGGTGAGTTATTCTCCAATTATTTCAACTCCCAGGATAATTACATTGGGTATTCTTCTCTGAAAGCTTCTTCGGAGCTAGACCTAAATACCATGGCTGGTCCTGAAGGTTCAGACAGCAATGAAGACTCTGATAATACTCTGGTTGATGATACTCAAATTCCTATCCCCTCCGAAGATCTATAACACCCGTCTTCAATTTTCATGAATTTACTACTAAATACGCATTTAGTTTGGGCTTTATACGGGTTAACAAAACTTATTAAGTTTAATATTCAAACATGATTAGAGTATTTAGAATTTAAAATCCCAAAAGGTTTAATACATTCAAACGATAAGTTAAGTGTTTACAAGATTCACATAGTCTAAAAACAAAATGAAATCAATGCGGAAGCTTCATTAAATTGTGTGTTCGGTTCTTGTTTCTCGCTTGATCTTCATCCGGAGTTCATAACGATCACCTAAGATCAAAACCAACGAAAAAGTTAGTTTTGATAGATTAACAACAAGTTATTAAAAGTTTCATAAGCTGAACATCAAGAAAACAATAAAAATTTTGAGTTTTACACCCGTCGCGTGCCGCGACAGGTTTATGACCCTCTGTCGCGTGCCGCGACGATCGTCGCGTGCCACGACGCCTAGTTCCTTTCTTCGTCGCGTGACGCGACTCCCTATTTTTAACAGCAGCTTGTTTGGTTTGTTGCTGCATATTCCCAGTTCCACATTTTTACCAAAAATCAACTTAAAACTTGCATAACTTTCGTTCCACATGTCCGTTTCATGTGATTCTTTTTCCTACGCGTCTATAATAAAAATACGGATCCGTCTATGCTATACAACTGCGTCAGAGCCTAGTTTATAAGCAATTAGTTCGTATTTCCATATTTTGATTATTTGACCCGTTTGCTATATGGCATTTTTTGACACCATTCAGTCTTGTTGATTCCTAGACTTAAATACCCATTCCCCGGGCTTGTCATCTTTGGCGTAGTATTTCCATTACATGGTTTTTCACACGTAGTAAAATTTCATGCTTGATTTCAATATTTCAAGCATGTCGCCTTATACAAATATTTCAAATATGTATTCTAATTGTTTGACCCAACATCGAGGGTTTATAAAATCAACTTGGTGTGTCCATAATTCGGCTAACACACTCAATTCCTTAACACATTATGCGACCTTCAATTCACTACTTACTACCTTGTTGTCAAAAACATAGTTTTGACCCGTTTAGTAGCCAAGTGAAAACCTTCACTTGATGACTAACTAAGGTTTATTCCAACCATTATTTTGACCCATTTCTAAGATATACCGAACGGTTCTATCCGCTCTTTTCAATTCGCATCATTTGTTTCAATCATGTCATAACCATTCATTTCAAGTCCGTTTGGTTTGCCGAGTGAACTTTGTCACTTCTAAGGCTTACTATACATACATCAACTTATTCAATTTAACCCGTTTAATCTATCGAGTGAACTTCGTCACTTCAATGATACATCAAACCTCCTTAACATACTACAATATCATTAACAAGACATACTAAACATTCTTTGATCTAAGTAACGGAACTAATAGTCACGTACTTGCATAATTCATCGACATTGGATTCTAACCATAATTACCCATTACCGGGCTCGTCAACCTTAGCGTGTCACGTCCATTCCTTGGTTTACGCTTTTATAACTCAAATTTAGTGAGTGACGTTTAAGTCACCTCAACACTACAAATTCAACCATTGTTCGACCCGTTTGGTTGTCTAATGGAAACCACCATTTTACAACACACCAAACTTATTCTAACCAATATTTGACCCGTTTAATTATCTAGTGATCTTCGTCACTTCAACTAAATACCAATTTCATATATTATGCCAATTTAAAGTCTACTAACGAAAATACATAATCAAGCATAACGTAACGAAACCATAGTTACGTACCTTTAAAGCGCTCCTTTCAAACGCGTGTCTCCATCGGCTTGTCCACTTGACGATCCGGATTCCTTGCCTATAGAGTTCAACCAAATATTGTTTAGAACTCCTTTCACAACATATCACGCATAATTTGCCGTATAGTTCAAATATGCGTTTTTATCCCAATTTCTCTATGTTAGCTTTCTCTTAAGCGTTTTAACAAACACCTTAAGGACATTGTTTTTAAATAACCATTATCAAGTTCATAACCCAAATATTTTGCCAAGTTCTTCATACTTTTGCAAGTTCATTACTTCTAACATACTTGTTAACATCAGATTTGCTTCATGCAAACCATTAACATCAGTTTTCTGATTACATTATTAGGGTTCTTTACCATTCACAAAACCTATTTAACACTTAGATAGGTAAACATGAATACTAATGGTTTGGACATCAATTTCACAAATTATTGGCTAGGGTTTTACATCTAAACATGTCTCCAACCCTAATTTCATCTAAATATCAATATATCAAGCTCAGATTTTGATTTCACAACTTATCAAGAATCTGAGATGGGGCTAAAATGATGGAATTTAGCATACCTTATGATCACTTTGCTGAGATGATCACTAATCTATGCTTGGAATTCGATTTGGAACACTTTTGAGGCTTCAATTTGATCAAAAAGTTGAAACTAGGGTTTGAGGGTGAGCTTGGTTGCCCCCTGCGTTCTTGATTGTTCCAGACACACTCAAATGTGTGTTTGGATTTTATTTTTATTTGTTTTATAAAAACCAAGTTTTCAACTTAACACTTTTGGCCCTCCAACTAATATCAAGTTAGATTTTCCATGTTTCCAACCAAGTTTCTTGTTATAACTAGACTTATGACTAACTAGGTTATTTATTCCTAGTTAGTTTATTTTTTTGTGTTTATTTATACTTTATAATTTCAATATAAAGTTTTATATTTTTGGGGTGTTACAAGTCCACCCCCTTAAAAGGGTTTCGTCCCCGAAACCTTCTTTAAGTAGTCCGTTGGTTTGGACCTAACCATCTTAGTTTCGTTTTTCAAGGCATTCTTTCTTTTCTGGCATATGGTTTTTATTTGTATTGACATGTGCGTCTTTTAGGCATATGTCCTATTGGACCGTAACCTTTTATCATTTATTTCCTATCTTTGTCGCCTATTTGACCGGGTTGTCTTTTGACCATCCAGTCACTGAGTCCGTCAGCATACTTACTTCACGCTAGTCTTACATTGACAAGCTCTCTACATAGGTCACACCATTATTATGACTATAACTTGTTTTATCGCCTAAGCTGATTGGTCACCATTTTACCCCATACCTCGTCACTAGGGTATACTATATTGCCGTCATCGGCCCTTTGCGTGTTTATAATTTCATATCTAGTAACTCATATTACAACGTGGCTGTATTCTGTATCACTTTTGTGTTCGTGATCACACCACGTCATGTTTAGGTTTACATCAGCTTTACATTATTATGAATCTTCTTTCGAACGCATCGTCTTACACCTATCGGCGTTAAGACCTATATCCTTTAGTATTAACCATTTTCTAATTTCTCTTATAATATTTATATTTGTTAGAATGTCGTTTCTTACTAAAACTGAATTTTAGTTTAATGTTTTTCTCTTTAACACATGTCAATTAATCATATCAAGAAATTGACGACAAGAATTATTCTTCTCCGTTATCATTTTACGCGGGAAATCATAACTGATTCCCACGCTTTATATTATCGACCCGTAGGTTCATTTACTTAGCCTCGTAGGCTATTTTATTAGGTCTTCACCTTTTTAGGGTGAGACCCTATAGTTTGTTCCTTTGTATTTGCGACCCTATGGTCATTTTGGTCCCGTATACCTTTACATTGTTTATAACCTGAAGGTTATAGTGATCCCATATCTTTATTTAATTGCATATTTATACACATGGCGTCAAGGCACCCCCTTTTTATGTTTAGAATAAACAAATTTTCGCCTTCAAAATTCATTTGACCTTGACCGTAGTCTATGGCTACACTCATTTTCTTTCGGATTATCTTTCCAACTCTATGACTTCTTACGTCATTTTCGCATCGGTTTATTTCACTCACATAATTATTTGGTTCATGCCCCTATTTCCTTTCCATATTCTTTTACGACCTATCACATAGATTCTCGCACTTCCATTATTCGATTTGCGCTTACTTGGAATATCAAGTATTATACTTTATTCGTCCCGTCCAACATTGAAATAGTTGAACATAACTATCGAAATTTCTGTCTTGCGAAATTTTATCGTCTTTTTTGTCATAACTCTTAACCCGAGTCTTTTGACTTTTAATCTGCGTCACCGTCTCTTGGTTTACGCATATATCTGAAATCCTACCCATCTATCGGGTATTTTATTTTTTTATTTTTTTTTATTTTTTTTCTGAAGTCATTATCAAAGCAACCATTCCGGCATGCATTAAGACTTCGTTTTGATTTATTCAGTAGTATTAACGTAATCCATCGCCTTTATTCCACCAAGTCCTTTATTCTTTCATTCATCTTGTTTGACTTGTTCGTGTGAACTTCATCACTTATGATAGTCAAACTTTACCCTTATGCCTTAACATTCTCGTTTATTGGTTTCTATTTTCATTTACTTTGATTCTTATCCCTTCCCTTGGGCTCGTTACCTTAATGTAATATGCTCTCGTTACCCGGCTTGCGTTTACCTTTATTATCAAGCATCTTACTTATTTGATCCGAACACCACCTTTCTTTTGTTAGTGACCCTTAGGTCTGTTTATTTTATTAATGTCCCGAAGGCCCATTTCTTAAGCCTTATTTGGTCAAACCACTGCTATTGTTATACGGCCTTTGGGGTCTACCTGTTCTTATTCTAACACTTTCAAAACGTTTATTTTACTAATCTTTTATACAATCATGTCCATCACTGTGGTCACCGTCCTTCCTCATAAAAATTTGATTAATAATGGGTTACTTGTATGGTTACCCATACCCAAGTTTCTAAATTTGCATTTATTGATACTTCATTATTCACAGTAGCAAATAATACGAGTCATCCCTTTAGCTTCCTTCTCGAGGATATTTTCGGTCCGAGTCTTAATTTCTCATTTTGACCTTAATCCATTGTAACAATAACAAAATTAATTCATTTGATTTTATTATTCCATATCGTTGTATGAAATTTATCTACATCGTTTATTGATATAAACGATGCTTCTACATGTTTTATTTAGTTTAGCCAAGTCTATAACCTTGTCTTCGCCATTTATTACTATTGCAATTTCCGGGTTCGGGTGTAATTACACACCTTCCCAATACAACATTTATTCACTTCATTAAGTTCCCGGGTCTGAGTATACACACACTCCTTCCCATTTCAATATTCATCGAGATTACTTTTTGTCTCGGCTTCACATGCTCACCATTATGTATTTTCTTATATACATATATATATATATAGGTATTTCTTTTACATAATTCACTCATTTCACTATTCATATATGCCCTTATGCAACTATCATTCGCACTCGTATCGAATAAAATTTGTGTTAAATTAAATTTACAAGAAACATACCTGAAACGACATCAGGTTCAGCTTTAGCCTCTGTGGCTGTCATGTGGGAAGACCTTGCCTTCTCTTTCGGGGTATCAAACTTTGCGTCAGCTATGTCCTTGGTTCCAACCAATTCTGGGCATTCAGACCTTTTATGTCCTGGGTTATAACATTTATAACACACTAACACCTTCCTCGGGCAATTTGCAACCACATGTCCCACTTTACTACAAATAGGGCATGGTTTGTTTCTAAAGTAGCATTTGCCCCGGTGAGTTTTTCCACATATTTTACACTGAAGTGTCCCCTTTCTTGTAACTCCTTTCTTAGAAGCTTTATTAACCTTTGATTTCTTAACGGGACTTGGGTTCACATCCAACACTCTCCCGTCATCTTTTCCTTGTGAGAGACTGTCTTTTATCTCAGTCATCATGTCCTCCACTACTAGCAAGATTGTGGTTTGTAGTCTCTCGACAAATTGCGGTAGACTGGCTTTTTCTGCCTTTCCGACTTCTTCAGAAATTTTAGCTTCCATCTCTTCAGTTAATTGAGATGCTAATTCGTCCCCGGTTACACCAGACATTTCTTTCATCTGTTCGGTGACTTTTGGCACCGTATCGTTATTGCCCTCTTCATTCATCTTGAATCTGAATGTTTATATTAATTGTTAAACATTTCAATATATATCATTTGCATCTTTCGTTTTGATTTAGCCAAGTTCAGAACTTGCTTAGACCATTCATGTTTGGTGCACTTTCCGGGTTTGAGTGTATTACGCACTCTTCCCATGCACATCTAATTGTATTCATTTTTTTAATGTTTTAATGAAATGTACTAAACTAACTAATTCTTACCGGATGTTTGATCAAGCTTCGAACCGAACACACTTTGTCTTCAACCATGAGCTCTGATTACCAACTTGTAACACCCGTCTTCAATTTTCATGAATTTACTACTAAATACGCATTTAGTTTGCGTATTATACGGGTTAACAAAACTTATTAAGTTTAATATTCAAACATGATTAGAGTATTTAGAATTTAAAATCCCAAAGGTTTTAATACATTCAAACGATAAGTTAAGTGTTTACAAGATTCACATAGTCTAAAAACAAAATGAAATCAATGCGGAAGCTTCATTAAATTGTGTGTTCGATTCTTGTTTCTCGCTTGATCTTCATCCGGAGTTCATAACGATCACCTAAGATCAAAACCAACGAAAAAGTTAGTTTTGATAGATTAACAACAAGTTAAAACAAGTTTCCTAAGCTGAACATAAAGAAAACAATAAAAATTTCGAGTTTTACACCCGTCGCGTGCCGCGACAGGTTTATGACCCTCTGTCGCGTGCCGCGACGCCTAGTCCCTTTCTTCGTCGCGCGACGCGACCCCCTATTTTTAACAGCAGCTCGTTTGGTTTGTTGCTGCATATTCCCAGCTCCACATTTTTACCAAAAATCAACTTAAAACTTGCATAACTTTCGTTCCACATGTCCGTTTCATGTGATTCTTTTTCCTACGCGTCCGTAATAAAAATACGGATCCGTCTATGCTATACAACCGCGTCAGAGCCTGGTTTATAAGCAATTAGTTTGTATTTCCATATTTTCATTATTTGACCCGTTTGCTATATGGCATTTTTTGACACCATTCAGTCTTGTTGATTCCTAGACTTAAATACCCATTCCCCGGGCTTGTCATCTTTGGTGTAGTATTTCCATTACATGGTTTTTCGCACGTAGTAAAATTTCATGCTTGATTTCAATATTTCAAGCATGCCGCCTTATACAAATATTTCAAATATGTATTCTAATTGTTTGACCCAACATCGAGGGTTCATAAAATCAACTTGGTGTGTCCATAATTCGGCTAACACACTCAATTCCTTAACACATTATGCGACCTTCAATTCACTACTTATTACGTTGTTGTCAAAAACATAGTTTTGACCCGTTTAGTGGCCAAGTGAAAACCTTCACTTGATGACTAACTAAGGTTTATTCCAACCATTATTTTGACCCATTTCTAAGATATACCGAACGGTTCTATCCGCTCTTTTCAATTCGCATCATTTGTTTCAATCATGTCATAACCATTCATTTCAAGTCCGTTTGGTTTGCCGAGTGAACTTTGTCACTTCTAAGGCTTACTATACATACATCAACTTATTCAATTTAACCCGTTTCATCTATCGAGTGAACTTCGTCACTTCAATGATACATCAAACCTCCTTAACATACTACAATATCATTAACAAGACATACTAAACATTCTTTGATCTAAGTAACGGAACTAATAGTCACGTACTTGCATAATTCATCGACATTGGATTCTAACCATAATTACCCATTACCGGGCTCGTCAACCTTAGCGTGTCACGTCCATTCCATGGTTTACGCTTTTATAACTCAAATTTAGTGAGTGACATTTAAGTCACCTCAACACTACAAATTCAACCATTGTTTGATCCGTTTGGTTGTCTAATGGAAATCACCATTTTACAACACACCAAACTTATTCTAACCAATATTTGACCTGTTTAATTATCTAGTGATCTTCGTCACTTCAACTAAATACCAATTTCATATATTATGCCAATTAAAAATCTACTAACGAAAATGCATAATCAAGCATAACGTAACGAAACCATAGTTACGTACCTTTAAAGCGCTCCTTTCAAACGCGTGTCTCCACCGGCTTGTCCACTTGACGATCCGGATTCCTTGCCTATAGAGTTCAACCAAATATTGTTTAGAACTCCTTTCACAACATATCACGCATAATTTGCCGTATAGTTCAAATATGTGTTTTTATCCCAGTTTCTCTATGTTAGCTTTCTCTTAAGCGTTTTAACAAACACCTTAAGGACATTGTTTTTAAATAACCATTATCAAGTTCATGACCCAAATATTTTGCCAAGTTCTTCGTACTTTTGCAAGTTCATTACTTCTAACATACTTGTTAACATCAGATTTGCTTCATGCAAACCATTAACATCAGTTTTCTGTTTACATTATTAGGGTTCTTTACCATTCACAAAACCTATTTAACACTTAGATAGGTAAACATGAATATTCATGGTTTGGACATCAATTTCACAAATTATTGGCTAGGGTTTTACATCTAAACATGTCTCCAACCCTAATTTCATCTAAATATCAATATATCAAGCTCAGATTTTGATTTCACAACTTATCAAGAATCTGAGATGGGGCTAAAATGATGGAATTTAGCATACCTTATGATCACTTTGCTGAGATGATCACTAATCTATGCTTGGAATTCGATTTGGAACACTTTAGAGGCTTCAATTTGATCAAAAAGTTGAAACTAGGGTTTGAGGGTGAGCTTGGTCGCCCCCTGCGTTCTTGATCGTTCCAGACACACTCAAATGTGTGTTTGGATTTTATTTTTATTTGTTTTATAAAAACCAAGTTTTCAACTTAACACTTTTGGCCCTCCAACTAATATCAAGTTAGATTTTCCATGTTTCCAACCAAGTTTCTTGTTATAACTAGACTTATGACTAACTAGGTTATTTATTCCTAGTTAGTTTATTTTTTTGTGTTCATTTATACTTTATAATTTCAATATAAAGTTTTATATTTTCGGGGTGTTACAAGATCCAATTGCGTCTGAGCTCGAACCACTTTACGTATGGGGATCATCATTGGTGCTTACCTGACTTTGCATAACCAGATTCTGTTGGAAGCCATTGGCAAAGAAGGAATAAATGAGGTAACTAAATGAATTTTCTTTCTTTTAATGCTAGAGGAGTTGGGGGTTTTCATAAAGAAGAAGATATCAGGGATTTAAAAAAGAAATTCAATATTGACTGTATCTTGATTCAAGAGACCTTGCAAGTAGATATCACAAGTTCAAAATTGCTAAGTTATGGGGTAGCGATGATTTTGATGCTGTTGCTGTTGGGTCCTCCGGTTTGTCTAGGGGGGCCTCCTCTGTATCTGGAATAAAGGAATTTTCGAAGCTGTTGAATCTGTGAAAAATAGGAATTTCATTCTCATAAAAGGGCGGTTTAAAGGATCGCAGGAGGCCATAAATCTCATAAACGTGTATGCCCCTCAACGTACCTCGGCTAAGAAGGTCCTCTGGACTGAGATTTTGGACGCCATGGCAGGAGTGGAGGGGATGTGGGTTGTTGCAGGGGATTTCAACGCCGTTAGATCGGCTGATGTAACACCTGCATCCCTAGACTTTTAAATATTGTCAATTTTAGTCCATGAACTATGTAGACATTATACTTTTGATACTTGGTAAATTTTATGCTATATACTAGATGATTGGAATGTCTAAATCTAAATACTTGGAATGCCTAATTCTAGATACTTGATACTTGGACGACTAGATCCTCGACCCTTGATACTTTGGAGCTTGACTCTTGAGGCTCGTGAAACTTGAGAGTTGGTTGAACGAGGGACTGGAGTTTTGTCACTGGCGGAAACTATGAAACTTTGAGATCTTTTGTGTTATTGCTATAATCTAGTTCTACTTTTACCCAATAATACGCAACACTTAATCTAACTCGCAAATCGAATCAAAGATGGGGACACGGAAAAGATGGGATTGACCGAGTGGCCATCCGATCGGATGACCAACCGATCAGATGGCCACTCGATCGAACCGCCATCCGAGCCGAGTGAACACCGCCTTCATTCCTTCTCACACTATAAATAGGCCTGTCACATCACCATTTTCACTGATGTGATAACCTCACTCGACCAGACACATGCACTCCTATTTCCTTCCATTTCTCGGCGATTTGGGTTTTTTTTTACACTAGATTCTTGTACAACATCACCATTTTCACTGATGTGATAACCTCACTCGACCAGACACACGCAGTCCTATTTCCTTCCATTTCTCGGTGATTTGGGTTTTTTTTACACTAGATTCTTGTACAACTTTAATCTACACGACATTCTCTACAAGATTCTCCCTTGAAATCTCATTTTTCACCATGAAATCTCTAGGATTCGAGCTCTTGAAGGTGATGTCATCATGGCGGTTTGTACCAAGCTGTTGTGTGATGTCATCCTAGTCAAGATATAGCTCAGATCTAAGGAATTTCATTACACTAAATCTATGCTAGATCCATGGTTGTAAAACAAGGTTTCCAAGGCCGAGTACTCCCCGAGTAGTCGCTACAAGGCAGTCTGCCGAGGCGACTTTCTTTGACTCCGCCTAATTTCTCGGAGTCAGTCAAACGCGGTCAACCTCGGCCAGAATTGGATCTAGTAGGTCAACTATGGCCTAGTTTGACTTAAATAATAATATAATATAATTTCTATGCCTATCATATTAAAGAATGAATATCATTTTCACGTATTTTGTTATAAATATTAGTAAATTTGTGTTATTTGACATATATTTAATCTCCAAAAAGTAATTTCTTTATAATTTAACATGTCCGAGTACTCCCCGAGTACTCTCCGCGTAGACCGAGTACTCTCTACTCCCCGGTCGACCGACTAGGGAGCGCCTAGCGACTTTTGCAACCATGGCTAGATCTAAACTTTTCAAGCTGAAACCTATGTTCATCTTCATCTTTCTTAAACTTTTACTTAAAACGGCGAGATCCAGATCTAAACGTACTGTAGACTTGATTATTAGTCTGGAGTCGGTTTGGAGAAAGATTGTTGCCTTAGAAGATGACCGGAGTATGAATTCTGACATAAGAACCGTCACGGACAGACGTCTGGAAGGACTGGGGTGATTCCCATCCGATAAGATCGGCTGTACATTGATGTGTTTACCAGTGTCTCAATGCGTACCAAGTTGTCGTCGTTTAAACAGAAACTTAGAGTTTTTACAAGTTTAGGAACGGGACAAGGTTAACCCGATCGAGTGGTAACTCGATCGAACAGCCATCCGATCGAACTGCCATCCGATCAGGTAACCCTTGCCCCTTAACTTTAAACACTTTGAAACTTGAAATCATGATTGTCGAACGGCAACTCGATCGGATAGCCATCCGATTGAACTGCCATCCGATCGAGGCAGCATTGGATTTTTGGAACTTTTCAACACTTAGAACTTTGAATCGAGTGGCAACCAGATCAGATAGCCATCCGTTCCCTCATACATTTTCCATCCCAATCGAATGGCAGTCCAATCGGATAGCCATCCGATCGAACAACCATCCGATCGAGATGACTGATCCGACACTTGTGCAATCTCGTTGTTTTCTCCGACACTTATCCGTTGTAATCTAATCAGGCTAAACCTAAAGAGCTCCCTTTGATCCAATAACAGTTGATCTGTTAAGCAATCACTGTGAGTGTACTTGATCCCTTTTTGTTTTAAACATTGGGATGTAACATGTATTCTATTAAACTACGAAACTTGAGACTTTTGCAAACTAAACTCTATCCTATGTGTAAGTGAAATTTGTGATTCTTGTATTCTATTTGTGCTATGTGGACGTTTAATCCAGGGTGTGTAGTTCCGCCTTAACAATAGTAGCGCTATAGGAGATGCACCTCCCCATTATTCTCGGGGGTATTGTTAGGAGGATTCTAGTTTTCCTCGAGACTTGGGAAAACACCAAAGCATCAGGATACTTGGGCTATCATTTGTTGGACTGCGAACACTAGCATGGCTGAAACTATTTTGTTACATTTACATATGGATACGAGACTTTTAATCTAGTATGCTATTATTCAAACTTGTATACTCGCCGGTACATTTTTGTACTGACCCTATTTTAATACATGTTGCAGGCTGACAGGATGCTAGGAACCTTGGAATCAAGCTAGAATGATGCTTAGAAACTCATCTAGATAAATAAGTTTTTTGAACAATATTTGAGACCTTATGTACTATGATACTTGATGATGGTTGTTGGTTTTAGACAATGTTTGAGTCAATCTAAATTATAATGAAACTACTTAGTGTTATGGAATCTCATGAGCACTGAACGCTTAGTGCTCACACCCTGATGTTTCCGCCATCGGTTGGGGTGTGACAGATTGGTATCAGAGCCATAACTATAGGGAATTAGGATAAATAGGAATACTTGCCCTAGTCTATAGTTCTAGGAATCTTGACTCTTATTTGTTGTTTAAGACTTATGCATTCTACCGTATCTGCTTCCTAGCAGCACACTTTCCTGCTAAGTTTACAATGCCTTTCCTAAGGCTGATACAAAATACACATGATACTTTGAGAACACTGTTAATCGGTGTTTGTATTTTGCACAAGATTTTCCCTCAAGATAGGAGTGATATCCGAACCTTGATGGAAAATCTCCATATTATTCTAGATGGTCTTGTCTGCGGATGAGTACCAACGCTGTTAGGGTACGATGTTGTCAAGTTAGAGGTGAAACTCATACCTTGATAACTAGTCCCACTCCTTGATGTTTTGATATTTCACCAAAGCCTCGAAACTTCCATTCAATTAGGAATGTGAAATGACCAAAAGGACGAATATCGTAGGCCTAACATCGATGACGTATTTATCCAAGTAAGTCAAGACACGTTGCCTCAATTCGAAAGGGGTTCGATTCACTTTGGTTAGTCACCGTTCCTCTACCCGGAACAATCTATGTTTTATGAGCCTATCTTTTATGTTATCCCGGTTTTTTTATGAACGATTTTAAACTCGATTCTTCGTTTATTTTGATTCTTAGTTTATTTTGAAGTTTTTTTTACACAAATCGCACGTATGTCCGCGATCTAAAACATTAACTCTAATCTCAGGATCAAACTAAATTTATGGAGCTTTATTCATGATTTGAGAAATCTATGTGCTGAGGTGGTTGTAAGGCACTAGATGCAACATGGCATGGAATACGAAGGAGAAGTGACGTGTCCGAAACATGGTGGATACGCCGCTGGTACTTTCTATATATAAGTGTTTCCGACAAGTTACCAACCTTTGTACCAAGTGCCATGCGAAACTTAGTGTTTTGATCGGTGATTATATTGATTGAATTCTAAAACTATGAAAGAACTGTTTGTGTAATCTATGAGAAACCTATGTGAAATCTATTGTGTACTCTAAGAGAAATCTATGTGTAATCTATGTATGCGTCGTTTTGAGAAACAAAATACGAAACATAGCCTAGCGCCGAAGACGAGGTGGAAGTGGCATGTCCGAAGCATGGTGGATACGCTGTAACACCTTGAAAATTCACGTCCTATAATGTGTTGACACGTGTCATAAAGTTTGAACGTGTGAAAGAATGTTATAAAAGGACTAAAGTTGACAAACATGGAAAGTATGTGTTTATACGGGTTCTAAGTGTCAACAGTGAATAAATATACTTCATAATAACCCTACATGATGTTTATAACGTAAAACGAATAAATCATGGATCATACGAAGCTAAAAGTGAGAGATTACAAACTACAGGGGTCAAATGAGTCAACATGTTAAAGATATACCTCTGAGTGACCTTTTGACAAACCCGAAGCTTTGTAACTGTTAATTATGCTCACTAGAATGCACGACATAAATTTCATAAAGTTTCGTTACCGTATGAGAAAGTTATGATCAAATCCGTATGCGAGGGTTAAAGCGTTAACGTTGAAAGTTATGACTTTTCGGGTTAACCGGAAATGCCCAGGGACTTGGCAAAGTGGGTATAAGTCCTAAAGCCTTTGTAGGTAAATAAGAAGGGGTCAAATTGCAAGAAATAAGTCGGTTGCCCTTTCGAATGCTTGAAAGGCCAAGTTTTTTTCATTCTGCCTATTTGTTGCGCACCGCAACAAATATTTGTTACGGTGCGCAACAAATGCCCAGCGACCAGAAAACTTGTTGCAGCCTGTTATGCGCGATTGTGACCATTCTAGCCGGTTTTTCTCACATGTGGACGACCCCTAGACACCCCCTAAGCACTAGGACAAGTGTTAATCAGTTGTGGATGGGTGCTAGACTAAGATGTCAAGCTTTTATGGTGTCTTGGATCACTATATAAAGCCTCTTTAGTTACAAACATTCCCACACCTTCTCCTGCATTGTTGGATCATTTCTGGAGCTATCAAGCAGCCTCAAGTGATCATATTTCGTGCATAGGACTCTTGTAAGTCTGCTAGTCCTTCTTTAATTAGTTTTAGCTTAGTTAATTAGCTAAAAGTCAAACCGTCGTAATTACGGTTTGACTTCGAGATTGGTCAATAATGGCTCAGTCATATCTCGAAATAAAAGTAGTTATGAGTTGATATTTATGTGGGTAATAAAACCTCAAAAGGCTTTCCCCTGATCACCACTCTAACCAGGTCAAAAGTCGGGTCAAACTTTTAATTAAAAAGTCAACATGATGCTTAAAATGTCAATTATGCATAATTAGCTATCTAGAACATATATAACCTGTTTGATCATTGTTATAACTTAGTAATTAGTGTAAGAACATGTCTAAACATGTTCAACCCGACTATTTCCTGTTTAGACCCGGTTCGGAACCGAAAGTCACATAGTTTGACTTTCACTTTGACTTTCAGTTCTGACCCGTTCAGGTATGTTTTAGAAATGCCTCAGAGCTTAAATTGGATTAGGTTACTTGTTAGAACAACCCTCTGTGATTACACACCTTGGTTCACTAGTTATCCAATTAATATGCATATTTCCGTTAATTGCTCATATGTTGACCGTTATGCCCTTATTACCTTAAAACGTGATTTATGAAAATGTAAAAGTGTAGAAACCTTAAATACTGATATATAAACTTGTATGCAAAGTTTGACATCAGTTTGACTTGTAGATTAAGAGTTATGCTCAATATCGCAAATTTAAAGCTTTATGTAAATAAAACGGCGTAATTAGCGTATAGCCTAGTTAAGCCTACTTTTTGGTATCAAACTTAATACCCACTGATGTAATATATTATTTTGGGATTTTTAAAGATTTTTAATTAATTTTAGGCTGAGCATAACTCGTAGTCGTAGGCTTAATCCGGTAATTGTCGGTTTTGCCCTTACGGGCCATAAAATGAGTTTGACTTATCTAAACGACTCCAAACCTTTTGCTACTGATCACATATGATAAATAAATTATTTTAAGCCTTCTGGAAATATAAAAATATCACATTTAAGTATCAAACCCGGAAATGGCCTTTAATCGCCTTATTTAGCATTTTTAACGCATAGTATGTTTTAAAATCATATTGAACATACCCGGGTTGATACCTACTGATATATGAGGCAAATTATGATATTTTAACAGTAAGCAAAGGTTGATAAACTCAGACTTCAGTTTTGAGCTTTTCGGCTTATGTGAAATTACCAAAATGCCCCTTCGGTGCATAGTTTGGTTACAAATGATATATTTCACATATATACTTTACCCTACTGTTATAACTCATCAAATTGAGTATGTTTGCTGTCTACATCAGACCTGTAACTCAGTTAAACATTTAAACTCTTTTACAACCTTTAAAATGACCAAACTACCCCTACGGGGCATAATTTGTGTTTAAATTAGTTCGGGGCATAATGAAAGACATCCTACTGATGTCACAACATATTTGAAGCATATTAACTTAGGAAACCTGTATATGGCTCTTTCAGATACCCGTTACGCTTATTACGCGTTCGGTTCGGTTTATGTAACAAGTTTACATAAAATAGCCGAAACGAGTCAAACCTTATCGGTTTTATCTCAAAACCCAGAATGTGCATGAAGGACCCATATTAAACAAGTCTCTGAACTTGTCGGGTCTAAATCACATTTTATCCGGTCCTCGCTTAATCGTGCGTACGAACCGTATCTTTGAAACTAGCCGGTCTAAGCTTAAGCTTAATTAAAGACCCGTTAGGATTCTAATAGGTTATTAAAAACCTTCGTTCCAGATTAGGAGCCCAGTAAAAGCTATCTGTACTTGCTGATTTGATATACGGCTGGGATTGAATTTATATTTAGCTCAGGTAAATACTTTTAACTTATTTTCCCTATACGGGCTTGGGTTACGGTATATAGCATACCGCTTGATCGGGCATCAAATCTCCACATTAAGTGGGTAGTTGAATAATTTGATCGGCTCGTTTAAACAGTCTTGTTTACTTTACAGCCTTTGGGGGGTTAATGACCATGTCCCGGATATCCTTGGCATCATCTTACGAGATGGCCACGACCTGAGCACGGGGTGTAGGCGTACACCTGTCAGTGTATAACTCAATTATGTGGTGTGTCTATTGATCTTTAACCCGGACAAGATCCGGGCTACTGAACGCATAAGTAACATGTAATTCGTTCACAAGATTATAATATTAAATAATTCTCCCAAGTTAAAAAGATTAATTTTGCCTCTGTGCATTTTAATCAAATTATAAAAGATATTTTGTGCCACGTGCATCCAAATCAATTTTCTTTAAACCATTTTCAAAATGAGTCAGTTGAATGTATTTACCAGTGTAAACTGACGTATTTTCCAAAAATGCTAAATGCAGGTACTATACGAAATTGGCTGGATATTTCTCCTTAGCATCAGTAGAAGTCTCGCATGCTTAAGATGCCTAAAAGTCTGTTGAACTATTGTTTCCATTTTATGTTCGATCCTTCTGTGGATAAACTTCCGAGTATTGTGACAATTGATATTACAATATTAATTCGGTTGTATTATATCTTTTAAATTTCTTCCGCTGTGTATTATTATATTGTGTTGTTTGACTATTACGTTGCCAACCACGTCACGATACTCCCCCACCGGGCCCACCGGTGACACGTGGAAATCGGGGTGTGACAGGTTGGTATCAGAGCCAACACTGAGTGAATTAAACACTAACCTTTCGTGTTTAATCTCAGTTACACAATTGCACATATCTAAACTTCTGAGTCTAGACTTAACTTAGGAATATTCTCAATCCTAATCTAGAAATTTTTACTTCCAAATTTTTATTGGATACGTCGCCAAGCGAAGAAGCCGTAATAGGAGTTCTCCACACCCGGAGCCCTGAGATGCTGAGCTTCGTACCGCGGCTAGAATGAAACGACCATCTGAGGAGAAAGCATTCAGAAATAAAATGAAGAAGAAACTCCTTTTACTGAAGATCGTTTCCTTATTAGTCCTTATAAGGACATAATTATCTTTCAGTCCCTCCGAGGACAACATTATTTCTTTCAAGTCCCGCTTAGGGCAACTTTATACTTTTATTTTTATATAATGGAATGATTAAGTTTAAACTTTCATTCTAAACAAGAAATATTAAATAAATAGAAAATATCATTTCCTTTTGCAAGGTCTACCATTATAATAAAATGGCAAAATCTAAAAAGGACAAGACCTAGCTTCGGGTCATTTTAAGACCGGGCCAAGATGGTAGTTCCATAATTAGATTCAGATCCATATTAACACCTCAATTTAAAAATTGTTCTGCGTTAATTAAATTAAGAATCTTAAGTGTGAAACCTAGCCTTCGGGTCAATTATAAGACCAGGCCAAGATGGTAAGACCTGTTAAAAAGATTTAAACCATTAATTAAGAATCTTAAGTGTGAAACCTAGCCTTCGGGTCAATTATAAGACCGGGCCAAGATGGTAAGACCTGTTAAAAAGATTCAAACCATTAACTAAGAATCTTAAGAGTGAAACCTAGCCTTCGTGTCAATTATAAGACCGGGCCAAGATGGTAAGACCTGTTTAAAAGATTCAAATCCCTGTTAACATCTTAAAACATGTTAACACTCCGGGCAGATGTGATTCATTTAAAATCACACACGTTATTATTATATAAGGATCTTTCTAAAGATTCCTAACCCAGTTTAATGATCTCTGAATCCTGGGTTCACATCATCAATTAAGATGTTCATATTTTAACCATACGTGGTAATATAGTGCCTACGGGCCCTGCTCATTTCTACATGAGCCAAAATACAGAGGTAGCTATGACTCCCTGTCAGAAAAAGGTAATGAATTAGGTTCAAACCTCAATGCCCTGATTCTCTGAAATCATGGCTTAAAATTTAAAATTTGTCCTCGTGACTAGGCCTTTGGTGCTATTAAATAAAACTGTTATTGTTGCTTTGATCCTCTGAAATCATAAGCTTATAATTTATAAATGTCCATGTGACCAGGCCATTGGGTGCCACTAATAAAACTGTTAATGTTTTATAATTAGGATAAATTATAATGGAAATCCTAAATATAAATGCTTAATAAATTAACCAAATATGGTCTCTGTTTACCATGGTTAATGAAATTCCCTAAGGGGCAATTCTGTAATAAACATCCCTTAGAAGAGAAGTGCCTACGGGCTATAGTTAATGTCCTCTGAGACTAAAAGACAGTGGTAGCCTACAACTCCCTGTCAAGAAAAAGGTAATGAACTTTGATTCAAACCTTAATGCCTCGATTCTCCGAAATCATGGCTTATAAATTAAACTTGTCTACGCGACTAGGCCATTTGTGCTATTATTAACTTATAAATTAGGATTTATGATAAAAATCCTGAATAAAATAAATATCCTTCCTTCCCTGTCAGTATGCAATTGTAAAAAGGGAATCTTAAAGGTGAAACCTAGCCTACGTGGCCAGGATGGTGAAACCTACTCAAGGGATTCAAATACTTGTTAACACCTAAGAACGTGTTAGCACTCTTGACAAATGTGATTCGAGAAAATCACAACAGTCATCCTTATATTGGATTCTTCCCATTCCCTTATCTAGCCTAGTGATTTAGGAATCATGGCTTATATCATTCTATAAGATGATCATATTATAAACATCCGTTAGTGATGAAGTGCCTACGGGCTAAACTTGTTGTCCGATAAGACAACGACAGTGGGGGTCCTTGACCTCCTGTCTAAAATGTTGGACTATGTCCAAACATAATAGTCTATATGATCAATGCGATCATGACTAATATCATCTAATACGATGATCACATTATTTAACATCCTTTAGTGATGCTTTGCCTACGGGCTATAATATATTGTCCATTTGGGACATTGACATTGTTATCTTTATGATTCCTTGTCTGAGGTGGTGAGCTATGCTCAAGCCAAATAGTCAATATGATTAATGCAATCATGACTTATATCACCTAATAGAATGAACCTATTATAAACATCCGTTAATGATGTTTCGCCTAAGAGCCATATTATATTGTCCATGTGTGACAAAGACATTATGATATTTACGATTCCCTGTGCAAGGTAGTGAGCTCTGCTCAAGCCTAATAGTCTATGTGATCAATGCGATCATGACAAAAATCATCAATACGATGATTAAAAATTTTAACATCCTTAATGATGCTTTGCCTAAGAGCTATATTATATTGTCCAATTGAGACAAGGCAATTGTAATCTTTTGTGATTCTTTGCCCAAGAGGGTGAGCTATACTCAAATCCCATAGTCTATACCATCATTATGATCCTGACTAGTATCATCAGTATGATGATCACAATATTAACATCCCTCGTGATGAAATGCCTACGGGCTATACGTTATTCTAGTGTCGGTAAGACAAAGATAGTAGTGATCTTTATGATCCCCTGTTCAAAATGGTGTGATTATACCCAAACCTAATAGTCAATATGATCGATGTGATCATAACCAATATCATTAAATACGATGGTTATATATAAACATCCATTAGTGATGTTGATTTGGCTTACTTTTCTGCCAAAGGAATCGTCTTTCAAAGACGATGACAGTTGTAGTCTATGACTCCCTGTCCAAAGGTGAAGAACCACGTTCAAACCTTGAAGCCCTAATCTAATAAGATTGCGGCTAATAAATTAAGGTCCTTGAGGATAGACCATCGAGTCATGTTTTAAAGTCATTCATGACAAGCCTATGTGCTATAAATTGTCATTCGAGACAAGCTAACATATTAAAATGTTAACATTCCTGGAGACATGCCTTTGTGCCAGATTTGATAATCGTCCTTATGACAAGGCCGTTGTGCCATATCTAAATGACCTTTACGACAAGGCCTTCGTGCCGTATAATCATTTATGTCCTTCGTGACTAGGCTTTATGCCATATCTTTCTACGTCCATCGAGACAGGCTTCTATGCCATATGTGTATACATATAATAAAGGTCTTGTAAGGCAAGCCTTTTGAGCTATTTATAATCGTCCTTGTGACAAAGACAGTTGTGGCATTATGGTCCCCTGTCAAGCAGGTATTGGACTCGCTCCAAACCTTAAATGCCATTGGTAGTCCTCTTGTGACCTAAGCTAAATGTAATAGATATACATTCAAATAGCATTCATTAAGAATGTTCAGGACAGAATAGCCCATACGGTTATGAATACCGTGGCTAATCTAAGTCAGGTCATCAGGATGATGACTAATAATTGTTAAATCTTGGTGATTGGTATCAAGTTTCGAGTATGGGAAACTCGGATGAGGTAGACGACAGTCGCAATACTATTAATGCGACGAAAGTTAATAAAACTACAAACGTAAACCTCAATATTAATGGAGTTAATCTCCAGGCTGTGGTTGACGCAACAGTTGAAAAGGTCATGAGACAATACAAAGAGCTGAATACTTCTCGCTCTAAATCTCATTCAAAACCATGTTAAATTACTCATGAGGAGAGCTATGTTCACACTTCAAATATGAAGGATGAACCAAAGAAGGAGGATAACTCCCAGAAATCTGAGAAAGAGAGCGAGTACAGGCTTAATAAAAAGCAACGAAAGTTCAGTAAGAAGCCCGTATACCTCTGAGACTGCTTCAACATTATTAGATGGATGTTTTATATCCATTAGGAATCATTTTTCCGATGTCCTAGTTCCGTTAAATATAAGGACTCAATAAAGTGATAAAAATCGATTGGTTGCCTTAAAAATCAAGCCCATATTGTGGGTGATAAGGAGCAATTAATTATCAAGACTCCTTATGAGACAACCCTCGTAATTATACGTATTCGTGCGATTAATAAATATTAAACATAAAAAAAAATGGTGGAATTGGCCGTCCCCGGAATCGAACCTGGGTCTAGGCCGCACCCTTTCGCGTGCCTAGCCAACTGAGCTAGGTGCCTAGTTTGTGAAACTTCCATTATTGATTAAATATAAGCACTTGTACAATAAACTTCCTTATCATTTATCAATGATAATTTCTGCTAAGTGTCCTATTTTTAATACAGGCAATAATAAATCTTCATGAACCATAAACTTAGCAAATTTTTATTATCATCCACAAGGTATAGCTACCAAGGAAACCATAGTAACCAATTCTTCTAGATCGACAAGGAATCCTTCCGAAAATCAAAGTATTTTTCTTTGCATAGAGTACGACAACATATGTTATTTTAATTATTTCTCTCATTGTTTTTCTATCGCCTGCGAATGCCAAACTATGTTTGATAAAAGTGCCATATGAGGATTGGCGTATCCTAGTGTGTCCCATAGATTACTTCCATACCTGATCAGTATGGAGGTTTAATACATGGAACCCCTGAGATATCCCAATGATCATATTGTACTAAAGTCGACTAGTAGTATTCAAAGAAGATATCCAAAATGGAATTTTTCCAAGTAAATGTTCCCGATTAAGGAATTCGTGGACTTATAACATAAAGGTGTCACTCATTTGACACGAACAATGATGGATGAACTGGAGCCTGAGATATGGAAAATCTCTGTAGCCTCCTTGTATCTTAATTATCTTCTCTTAAGTTTTCCCTGCTTACCTCCTGGAAGACAGGTAGAACTAAGAGTAACGTCCCGCTGTGGGCTGGAGTATTATGAAAACTCCATATTGATTATGAAAAAAAAAAAATCGAAACCTTGATTCAGTAGGTTTTAAGACATAGGCACATATAGCCTGACTCAATCTTCTGAGGGTTTTTTTTATTATTAAATAAGAAAGACGGTTCATATTGCTTACGTATTAAATGCCGCAACCCTAATTAGGCAACGATTAAGAATTTGCCATCAGCTACCCAGGATCTAAGGGCAAATTATTGGTGGATAAGCTTGAAAAAGTCTGTAGCCACCCACGTAGCTAAATGCTTGACACGTGCGCAAGTCAAAGCCGAGCATCAAAAGCCGTCAGGCTTGCTACAACAGCCTGAACTTCCTACGTGGAAGTGGGAAATGGTAACTATGGATTTTATTACCAAGTTACCCAAGACAAGGAAAGGAAATGATACGATATGAGTTATAGTTGACAGACTGACTAAGTCAGCACATTTCCTACCCATCAAGGAGACTTATAGCTCCGATATGCTAGCCCAGTTATACGTAGATAAGATTGTAGCCTTACATGGCATACCTGTAGCTATTATCTCTGATAGAGATACTAGGTACACGTCACATTTTTGGAAAAGCTTCCAGCAATCCTTGGGCACACGCTTGAACTTTAGTACGGCTTACCATCCTCAGACAGACGGCCAGAGTGAGCGTACTATTCAAACGTTAGAAGACATGCTACGTGCATATGCGATCGATTTGGGTGGTAGTTGGGATAAGAACCTACCATTAATCGAATTCTCCTACAACAATAGCTACCATACCAGCATTCAGGCTGCGCCTTTCGAGGCATTATACGGTAGAAAGTGTGGAACGCCAGTTTGTTGGGCGGAAGTTGGAGATGTCCAGTTATCAGGACCAGAGATCGTGTTCGAAACGACGGACAAGATGGTCCAGATTCGTGACCGTCTCAAAGCTGCCCGTGATAGGCAGAAGAGTTACGCTGATCCTAAGCGTAAGGATTTTCACTTCGAAGTAGGTGACAAAGTCCTACTTAAAGTGTCACCCTGGAAGGGAGTGATGCGATTTGGTAAGAAAGGCAAGCTAAGTCCTAGATACATAGCACCTTTCGAGGTTATCGAACGTGTCGGGTCAGTTGCCTATAAGTTAAACTTACCAGAAGAGCTCAGTGGAATTCACGATGTGTTCCACATCTACAATCTGAAGAAGTGCTTCGCTGACGAATCACTGGTTATACCGTATACAGATGTGCATATAGATGAGAGCTTAAATTTTGTGGAAAAACCTGTGTCGATTAAAGATCGACGGGTAAAGAAGCTTCGGAGAAAGCATATACCTATTGTTAAGGTCAAATGGGATGCCCGTAGAGGTCCCGAATTCACGTGGGAGGTTGAATCCACGATGAAAGAAAAGTACCCTTACTTATTTCAGTAAATCTCGGGTCGAGATTTATTTTAAGGGGGTGAGGATGTAACACCTCGAAAATTCACGTCCTATAATGTGTTGACACGTGTCATAAAGTTTGAACGTGTGAAAGAATGTTATAAAAGGACTAAAGTTGACAAACATGGAAAGTATGTGTTTATACGGGTTCTAAGTGTCAACAGTGAATAAATATACTTCATAATAACCCTACATGATGTTTATAACATCAAACGAATAAATCATGGATCATACGAAGCTAAAAGTGAGAGATTACAAACTACAGGGGTCAAATGAGTCAACGTGTTAAAGATATACCTCTGAGTGACCTTTTGACAAACCCGAAGCTTTGTAACTGTTAATTATGCTCACTAGAATGCACGACATAAATTTCATAAAGTTTCATTACCGTATGAGAAAGTTATGATCAAATCCGTATGCGAGGGTTAAAGCGTTAACGTTGAAAGTTATGACTTTTCGGGTTAATCGGAAATGCCCAGGGACTTGGCAAAGTGGGTATAAGTCCTAAAGCCTTTGTAGGTAAATAAGAAGGGGTCAAATTGCAAGAAATAAGTCGGTTGCCCTTTCGAATGCTTGAAAGGCCAAGTTTTTTTCATTCTGCCGATTTGTTGCGCACCGCAACAAATATTTGTTACGGTGCGCAACAAATGCCCAGCGACCAGAAAACTTGCTGCAGCCTGTTATGCGCGATTGTGACCATTCTAGCCGGTTTTTCTCACATGTGGACGACCCCTAGACACCCCCTAAGCACTAGGACAAGTGTTAATCAGTTGTGGATGGGTGCTAGACTAAGATGTCAAGCTTTTATGGTGTCTTGGATCACTATATAAAGCCTCTTTAGTTACAAACATTCCCACACCTTCTCCTACATTGTTGGATCATTTCTGGAGCTATCAAGCAGCCTCAAGTGATCATATTTCGTGCATAGGACTCTTGTAAGTCTGCTAGTCCTTCTTTAATTAGTTTTAGCTTAGTTAATTAGCTAAAAGTCAAACCGTCGTAATTACGGTTTGACTTCGAGATTGGTCAATAATGGCTCAGTCATATCTCGAATTAAAAGTAGTTATGAGTTGGTATTTATGTGGGTAATAAAACCTCAAAAGGGTTTCCCCTGATCACCACTCTAACCAGGTCAAAAGTCGGGTCAAACTTTTAATTAAAAAGTCAACAGGATGCTTAAAATGTCAATTATGTATAATTAGCTATCTAGAACATATATAACATGTTTGATCATTGTTATAACTTAGTAATTAGTGTAAGAACATGTCTAAACATGTTCAACCCGACTATTTCCTGTTTAGACCCGGTTCAGAACCGAAAGTCACATAGTTTGACTTTCACTTTGACTTTCAGTTCTGACCCGTTCAGGTATGTTTTAGAAATGCCTCAGAGCTTAAATTGGATTAGGTTACTTGTTAGAACAACCCTCTGTGATTACACACCTTGGTTCACTAGTTATCCAATTAATATGCATATTTCCGTTAATTGCTCATATGTTGACCGTTATGCCCTTATTACCTTAAAACGTGATTTATGAAAATGTAAAAGTGTAGAAACCTTAAATACTGATATATAAACTTGTATGGAAAGTTTGACATCAGTTTGACTTGTAGATTAAGAGTTATGCTCAATATCGCAAATTTAAAGCTTTATGTTAATAAAATGGCGTAATTAGCGTATAGCCTAGTTAAGCCTACTTTTTGGTATCAAACTTAATACCCACTGATGTAATATATTATTTTGGGATTTTTAAAGATTTTTAATTAATTTTAGGCTGAGCATAACTCATAGTCGTAGGCTTAATCCGGTAATTGTCGGTTTTGCCCTTACGGGCCATAAAATGAGTTTTACTTATCTAAACGACTCCAAACCTTTTGCTACTGATCACATATGATAAATAAATTATTTTAAGCCTTCTGGAAATATAAAAATATCACATTTAAGTATCAAACCCGGAAATGGCCTTTAATCGCCTTATTTAGCATTTTTAACGCATAGTATGTTTTAAAATCATATTGAACATACCCGGGTTGATACCTACTGATATATGAGGCAAATTATGATATTTTAACAGTAAGCAAAGGTTGATAAACTCAGACTTCAGTTTTGAGCTTTTCGGCTTATGTGAAATTACCAAAATGCCCCTTCGGTGCATAGTTTGGTTACAAATGATATATTTCACATATATACTTTACCCTACTGTTATAACTCATCAAATTGAGTATGTTTGCTGTTTACATCAGACCTGTAACTCAGTTAAACATTTAAACTCTTTTACAACCTTTAAAATGACCAAACTACCCCTACGGGGCATAGTTTGTGTTTAAATTAGTTCGGGGCATAATGAAAGACATCCTACTGATGTCACAACATATTTGAAGCATATTAACTTAGGAAACCTGTATATGGCTCTTTCAGATACCCGTTACGCTTATTACGCGTTCGGTTCAGTTTATGTAACAAGTTTACATAAAATAGCCGAAACGAGTCAAACCTTATCGGTTTTATCTCAAAACCCAGAATGTGCATGAAGGACCCATATTAAACAAGTGTCTGAACTTGTCGGGTCTAAATCACATTTTATCCGGTCCTCGCTTAATCGTGCGTACGAACCGTATCTTTGAAACTAGCCGCTCTAAGCTTAAGCTTAATTAAAGACCCGTTAGGATTCTAATAGGTTATTAAAAACCTTCGTTCCAGATTAGGAGCCCAGTAAAAGCTATCTGTACTTGCTGATTTGATATACGGCTGGGATTGAATTTATATTTAGCTCAGGTAAATACTTTTAACTTATTTTCCCTATACGGGCTTGGGTTACGGTATATAGCATACCGCTTGATCGGGCATCAAATCTCCACATTAAGTGGGTAGTTGAATAATTTGATCGGCTCGTTTAAACAGTCTTGTTTACTTTACAGCCTTTGGGGGGTTAATGACCATGTCCCGGATATCCTTGGCATCATCTTACGAGATGGCCACGACCTGAGCACGGGGTGTAGGCGTACACCTGTCAGTGTATAACTCAATTATGTGGTGTGTCTATTGATCTTTAACCCGGACAAGATCCGGGCTACTGAACGCATAAGTAACATGTAATTCGTTCACAAGATTATAATATTAAATAATTCTCCCAAGTTAAAAAGATTAATTTTGCCTCTGTGCATTTTAATCAAATTATAAAAGATATTTTGTGCCACGTGCATCCAAATCAATTTTCTTTAAACCATTTTCAAAATGAGTCAGTTGAATGTATTTACCAGTGTAAACTGACGTATTTTCCAAAAATGCTAAATGCAGGTACTATACGAAATTGGCTGGATATTTCTCCTTAGCATCAGTAGAAGTCTCGCAAGCTTAAGATGCCTAAAAGTCTGTTGAACTATTGTTTCCATTTTATGTTCGATCCTTCTGTGGATAAACTTCCAAGTATTGTGACAATTGATATTACAATATTAATTCGGTTGTATTATATCTTTTAAATTGCTTCCGCTGTGCATTATTATATTGTGTTGTTTGACTATTACGTTGCCAACCACGTCACGATACTCCCCCACCGGGCCCACCGGTGACACGTGGAAATCGGGGTGTAACATACGCCGCTGGTACTTCCTATATATAAGTGTTTCTGGCATGTTACCAAACCTTCATACCACGAGCTAAGTGAAGTTCGTAGTTTTGTAGGCTCGGGTTGGAGTTGTGAAATCTATTTGGGATAATCTATGTTGGTGAATCTATTTGGTCAATCTATGAGAAACTATTTGAAGCCTATGGAAATCTATTGAATCTATGGAAATCTATTAAAGTCTATGGGAATCTATTGAAATCTATGTGAAACTACGATAATGATGATGAGTGTGTTTTACGACACGTAACATGACACCGAGTATGAGGCAGAAACGATTGTGTCCGAAGCGTGGTGTATACGCTGCTGGTACTTCCTATATATAAGCGTTTCTGACATGTTGCCAAGCTTCGTACAACGTGCCATGTAAAGGTCGTGGATTTTGCGGTGTTGAGTCTATTGAAGTCTATGTGAAACTTGAGTCCTTAATTTACGTGAATCTTGTTGAATCTTGAGCATTAATCTATCGTGTGTGAATCTCTACTGTGGAACTCTAGACTTATATGATCCTTATGTTGGATCTTTAGGATGTCTTCTTGTAAGCTATCCGACACTCTTAAGAGATCCAGAGAAAAGTCTCAGAAAAAGATGATGTCCTTCATGGCTGACCAGATTGCTCGAGTCGTGCCAAAGATCGTCTCTGAGATCCAAGGATCAAACACACACCCATCCTCTGTAGACTCGAAGGCCGAGAAGCTAAAGCCTACTAAGTTCAACTATAAAAATTTCGTCTCTTGCAACCCTAAGCCTTTCACGGGCAGTGATGGGGTGACCGCTAAGCTCGAGTGGTTTGACAACATTGAGGTTACTTTTATCAACAACGAGTGCCCGGATCATCTAAAGACTAGGAGTGCAACTGGAATGTTTTAAGGTAGAGCGTTGGAATGGTGGTCAAATGAGAGAAACATCCGTTCGAATGAAGAGGCCTATGCTCTTCCATGGGCCGAGGTGCATGAACTAATGATGCTTGAGTTCTGTCCTCCCCATGAACAATTGAAGCTTGAAGAAGAGTTCTGGCACTTGAAGCAGATTAATGATGATAATTTGGCTTATACTACCCGATTTAAGCAGCTCAGCTTGATCGTTCCTCACTTCGTTTCTACCCCTAAGCGCATGATAACCAAGTACATCAATGGTCTACCTCCTGCTATGCGTGATTCTATTGAAGCAACTCAGCTCGAAACTATTGAGGAAGTCTACCGTCTTGCAGCTAGCCTCAACAACAACCACGTTCGTGATAAGCAGTTTGCTAACTCTGGTCCCGCCAAGTCTGCACACCAAGTTACCCAGTAGCCAAGTGGCAGCAAGAACAAGAGGCGAAAATCTCAGGGTTCAGGATGCAATGCTATTGTTCCTGCTGCAAACCCTGCTGCTAAACCTGCTCCTCCTGCTGCTACTCCAATCACTGCTGCTCCTGAAGTCAAGAAGCAGTACTCTGGGTCTTACCCCAAGTGTACGACTTGCAATTTTCATCACCCTACTACCTCAGCATGTCGTTTGTGTACCAACTGCAATCACTATGGTCAGACGACTCCTTACTGTCGTCAAGCTAATCCTGCTCAACCCGCTCAGCAAGCTCCAGCTCAACCTGCTCAACTAGCTCTCCCAGCACCTCTGCAGAATCCAGGACCAGTCAACGCCGTACGAGCGTGCTTTCAGTGTAGAGACACTACTCACCTCCGTAATCCTTGCCCCCAGCTGAACCAAGAACAACAAGTAGCCGCTCGTGGACGAGCATTCAACCTCAACGCTAACCAGGCTCGTAACAACAACGATGTGGTGAATGGTATGTTTCTCGTCAATAACCTTTATGCTTCGATTCTATTTTATATTGGTGCCGATAGAAGTTTTGTATCTGTGGAATTTGAGTCTTTGATAAACTGTACACGCTCCAAGTTACCCGAGTCGTTCTCTGTCGAGGTCGCCAACGGTAAGTCGATTCTCGTCGATTCTATTTTACGTGATTGTTCCCTGACTCTTAATGATCACGTCTTCTTTATTAATCTAATACCCATGCAATTGGGTAGTTTTGATGTCATTATTGATATGGATTGGTTGCGTAAGAACCATGCCAAGATTGCTTGTCACGAAAAGTTTGTTAGTCTACCTCTACCGTCTGGTGATATCTTGCATGTCTTTGGAGACCGACCTTCGAAAGGGCTGAGGCTGATGTCATGCACACAAGCGAGCATGTGCTTACGTAAACAGAACCTTGCTTTCTTGGCCCACGTGGTGGAACAAAAGAGCAAGGGGAAGAACATAAGCGATGTTCCAGTGGTGTGTGATTTCCCCGATGTCTTTCCTGAAGATCTACCTGGTCTTCCACTTCCTAGAACCGTCGATTTTCGTATTGATCTCATACCTGGTGCGACTCATGTCGCCAAGGCCTCGTTTCGTCTTGCACCTTCCGAGATGCAAGAGCTATCTAGTTAGCTTCAGGAACTACTCGACAAGGGATTTATTCGTCCAAGTACCACCCCGTGGGGTGCTCCTATGCTATTCATCAAGAAGAAAGATGGTTCGTTCCGTATGTGTATCGACTACCGTGAACTTAATAAGCTTACCATTAAGAATCGTTATCCTCTCCCTCGTATCGATGACCTATTTGACCAACTATAAGGCGCGTCTTGTTTCTCAAAAATCGATCTTCCTTTTGGCTATCATCAGCTTCGTGTTCTCGAAGATGATGTACCCAAAACCGCATTTCGCACTCGTTATGGACACTACGAGTTTGTGGTCATGCCTTTTGGATTGACCAACGCACCCGCCGTATTCATGGATCTAATGAATCGTGTTTGTTAGCCCTATTTGGATCATTTTGTGATAGTCTTTACTGATGATATTCTCATTTATTCTAAAACTAAAGCTGAACATGCTCGACATTTACGCTTGATGCTTGAACTCTTACGTGGTGAACGTTTGTATGCTAAATTTTTGAAGTGTGAGTTCTGGATTAATGAAGTATAATTTCTTGGTCACGTTGTTAGTAAGCAAGCTATTCATGTTGACCCGTCTAAAATTCGAAGCTGTGAAGAATTGGAGTACGCCTAAATCTGCATCCGAGATTCGTTCCTTCTTAGGATTGGCGGGATATTACCGCCGATTCATTTCGGACTTCTCTAAGATCGTCGTTCCCCTCACCTTGTTGACTCAGAAAGAGGGACCTTTTGCTTGGGGTCCCGAGCAAGAGGAATCTTTTCAGACTCTTAAGACACTTTTGTGTAATGCTCCTGTTCTTACTTTCCCTGATGGGAATGATGATTTCGTGGTATATTGCGATGCCTCGAACCATGGCTTGGGCTGTGTGCTCATGCAGCGAGACAAGGTTATTGCTTATGCCTCCCGTCAACTCAAAGTGCATGAGAAAAACTATACTACTCACGATCTGGAGCTTGGTGCAGTTGTGTTTGCGTTAAAGATATGACGACACTACCTGTATGGTACTAAGTGTGTGGTTTTCACTGACCATAGGAGCCTTCAACATATCTTTGACCAAAAAGAGCTGAACATGCGACAAAGGCATTGGGTAGTGGCCGATGCTCTTAGTCGTAAAACTCATGTGAATGCTATTCGTATCTCTAATGATCTCCATGCGTGTATTCGTGACGCTCAGTATTCGTTAGCAAATGAAGGAAGTCTAGAAGTGGAAATCCAAGGCGCTAAGATTGAACAGCTTGAAACTAAACATAATGGACTCCAATACTACCTCAATCGCATCTGGGTACCGGATCGTGATAACCTTCGTGAGCTCATTATGAATGAGGCTCACAAATCCCGTTACTCCATTCACCCGGGCGCTGACAAGATGTACCATGATTTGTGTGCAACTTATTGGTGGCCTGGCATGAAGATGGACATTGATGTATATGTTTCTAAATGCCTTACTTGTACGAAAGTTAAGGCTGAACATCAACGTCCTTCAGGACTCTTAGAACAACCCGAGCTTCCAGTTTGGAAATGGGATAGCATCGCTATGGACTTTATTACTAAGCTACCTCGAACACCTTCTGGTCAAGATAGTATCTGGGTGATAATTGATCGATTGACCAAATCCACCCACTTTCTTCCTATTCGTGAGGATTATAAAGTGGAGAAACTTGCCTGAATCTATACTAATGAGATTATATGCCGTCATGGCATACCTCTTGACATAATCTCGGACCGTGATGGTCGTTTTACGTCACGTCTTTGGCAAACCTTTCAATCCGCTATGGGATCTCATTTGAATCTTAGCAGGGCCTTTCATCCTCAAACGGATGGACAGACCGAGCGTACTATTCAGACCCTAGAGGATATGCTCCGTTCTTGTGTCATCGACTTTGGTGGTAACTGGGATGTACATTTACCATTGATTGAGTTCTCGTACAACAACAGCTATCATTCCAGTATTCAGATGGCTCCTTTCGAAGCCTTGTATGGCCGCAAGTGCCGATCTCCTCTCAGCTGGCATGAGATTGGTGACAAGCAGTTTACTGGCCCTGAAATCATTCAAGAGACAACGGATAAGATTCTTCAGGTCCATGATAACTTGATCAAGGCTAGGAGCAGACAAAAGAGCTATGCTGATAATAGGCGTAAACCTATGGAATTTGATGTTGGTGATCGAGTTCTTCTCAAGGTATCTCCCTGGAAGGGAGTAGTTCGTTTTGGTAAGAAGGGAAAGCTCACTCCTCGCTATGTGGGTCCTTTCAAGATACTCGAAAGGATTGGCAAGGTGGCGTACAGACTCGACCTGCCACAAGAACTAAACATTGTGCATCCAGTGTTCCACGTATCCAATCTACGTAAATGCCTAGCGGACGAGGAACTGCAGGTTCCCTTTGAAGACTTGCAAATAAATGAAGCTGTACACTTTGTGGAGAAACCGGTCGGAATCATGGATCAGGGTGTCAAGCGACTGAGGCACAACAGAATTCCCATCGTCAAGGTTCGTTGGGAAGGAAAGCGGGGCACCAAATTCACTTGGGAGCTGAAAAGTGAGATGAAGACCAAGTATCCGCAGCTCTTCGAGCAATCTTCTTCCTAGATTTCGGGGACGAAATCTCCTAAAGGAGGGGAGACTGTAACACCTGCGTCCCTATACTTTTAAATATTGTCAATTTTAGTCCCTGAACTATGTAGACATTATACTTTTGATACTTAGTAAAATTTATGCTATATACTAGATGATTGGAATGTCTAAATCTAAATACTTGGAATGCCTAATTCTAGATACTTGATACTTGGACGACCAGATCCTCGACCCTTGATACTTTGGTGTTTGACTCTTGAGGCTCGTGAAACTTGAGACTTGAGATTCTTGTACAACTTTAATCTACATGACATTCTCTACAAGATTCTCCCTTGAAATCTCATTTTTCACCATGAAATCTCTAGGATTCGAGCTCTTGAAGGTGATGTCATCATGGCAATTTGTACCAAGCTGTTGTGTGATGTAACACCTCATAAAATCACGTCCAATAAAGTATTGACACGTGTAATAAACCCTAATAAAGTCAAACCTTGAATATAAGGGACTAATTTTTCGAAAAATCGAAAAAAATTAACCATGAAAGAACTGGAAGTATTATCATACCTAAAATAAGTTTCTAAATAACCTTTTACGGTCTTATATTAACAAATGAGCCACTTATTAATCAAGTGTAGCCGTTTATGTGATTAATTGAAAGTTTGCGTAATAAAGGGTTAAAAGCGTCAACATGTTAATTATCACCTCTAAGTGACCTTTTAACAAACCGAGAGCCTCATGATATTTGATTATACTCTCGGGAATGCCAATCATTGGCCATCCAAGGCTTTTATGCCTAAAAGTGAAGTTACGCGCAACTTTGCAAGTATAAGGGACTAGAAGTGTCAACATGTTTAATTATACCTCTGAATGACCTTTTATCGAGCCTGAAGCATTATCATGTTTAATAATACTTTCATGAATGCCTAATATGGTTTAGATAAGGCTTCAATGCTATTAAATGATGAGATGTGCAAGTTTGCGCAATAGAGGGACCTAAAGCGTCAAACTGCAAAAGTATGTCGATTCGTATGTTATCGGACCTTCCAGAATATGACCATGAGTTATACATACCCTAATTATCCTTTATATAGCTTAGATATAGGCTTAGAGGTGTTTGGTGCGCAAAAATAAACTTTTAAGTCATCCAGGGACTAAAAGTGTCAAAAAGCGTACAAGTTTGCGTTTACGCGCATATCTTACATTCTGAGTATCCCCGTACACCCAAAAATTTATGTAAGCACTAAAATATTTTATTTTAGTGTTTGGCTTGATAAAATTCCATTCGTCGCGTCGTTTGAATTGCTTTTCGAGTCCGTCCGTGTTTCGTCGTAATTAGCCGAACAACGAGACCGTACGACCAAACGAACCGACATCCGGCATATTTTTGAGCATGTTTCATGTTCCCCATACTTAGGCATCATTTTAGAGCCTTAAAAATGGTTTAACGGGCCTTGGATGTGTCGGAAATGGCATTTGGAAGTGCAGGGGCTAAAGCTGTCAACAAGTGAAAGTTTCTGAGTGCAGACCAGGTCCTTACGGACCGTATGCTATGGACCTTACGGTCCGTAAGCAGGTCCCAGATACAGAAACTCGGGAAAAAATGGCTGTTCAGCCCATGTAACGACTTATATGGCCCTTAAACACTTCCAAGAGCCGCCTAAACTATTTCTTAGGCCTTAGGGACACTTGTTAATCATCAGGGATCATGTATAGCATGATCTTAGTGGATCAAAATCACTATAAAAAGGCCCTTTGGTTGCAACTTTGTGATCATTCATTCGATCTGCTTTCTTGGAGCTTCCTGGAGCATAAGAGCAGACCCAAGCCATCTCTAATAGTGCATTAGACTTTGGTAAGTACCCTTGACCTTCCTTAATTGAGTTTTACTTAGTTTATAGCTTAAAAGTCAAACCGTCGTAATTAAGGTTTGACTTAGCGATTAATCATTAATGGTCCAGTGATTAGTCGAATTGAAGGTAGTTATAAGTTGGTAATTATGTGGGCAATAAACCCTTAAAAGGGCACCCTCCGATTCCCACTCTAACTAGATCAAATGTCGGGTCAAAGTTGTTTAGAAAAAGTCAACAGAAGCTTAGTTTGCAAATTAACATGTACTTAGCAATGTAGAAGGCATGTAACCTATTTTATCACTCATATAACTTGGTAATAAGTATAAGAACTGATCTAAGCTTGTTTGATCCGACAATTTTTCTGTTTAGACCCGGTTCGGAACCGAAAGTCGCAAAACTTTGACTTTCGCTTTGACTTCAGTTCTGACCCGAATTAGATAGGTTTAGAAATGCCTTAGGGCTTCCTTAGGACCAGGTTACGTGTTGGTATAACCCTCTGTGCTTGGTTCGTTGATTGCCCCATTCGTTTACGCGTTTCCGTTAATTGCCTAATGATGACCAATATGCCCTTTTGACCATAAAACGAGAATTTGGAAATGTGAAAGGACAATAATCCTTATTATTGATTTATAAAGTTGTCCCTAAATTTTCACATCAGTTGGAGGTCTAGATTAGGAGTTATGCTCATTAGCGTAATTATAACGCCTTTTAGTAATTAAACGACGCAATTAGCATAAAGCCTATCTAAACCCAATTTTTGACACCAAAACTTTTACCCACTAATGTAATATAATATTTTGAGATTTTTAAAGATTTTTAATTATTTTTAAACTGATCATAACCTAAGGCTATCGCCTTAATTCGGTAAATACCGATTATACCCTTTTTGTGTATAAAATGAGTTTTACGTAGTATTTTGACACCAATCCAATTGCTACTGATTTTATATAATAAATAAAGTATTTTGAACTTTATAACCTGATCAGAAAACTCAGATTTCCTGTATAACCCGGAAATCGCTTAAAATGGTTTTTAAGCGTATTAAATGCATAGTTTGGGTTTGAAACCATTTTGGCATATAAGACCTATTACCAACTGATATGACCTAATAAAATAAGTTATTCTACTGATGTATTCGGACCCGAATCTCAGAATTTTAATTAACCTCTTTTATAATCTTTAAAATGACCAAAATACCCCTACGGGGCTTATTTTGAGATTAAACTCGTTTTGGGCATAATGGAAGATATCCTACTGATATCACAACATATTAAAGGCATATTAACTTAGGAAACCTGTATATGACTCTTTTGGTTACTCGTTACGCACTTGCCGCGTTCGGATCGGCTTATGTGACTAGTTCGCATATATAAGCCGAAACGGGTCAAACCATATCACTTTTGTCTCAAAATCCTGAATGTGTTTAAGTTACCCATATTAAACAAGCATACAAGCTTGTTGGGTCAAAACCACATTCTAAACCGGTCTTCGCTTTATCATGCGTCTGACCGTATCTTCCTTTTGAAAACTAACCGGTCTAAGTCAAGACTTAATTAAAGACCCGTTAGGATTCTAATAGGTTGCTAAAAACCTTCGTTCCAGATTTAGGAGCCCAGTAAAAGCTATCTGTACTTGCCGATTTGATACGGCTGGGATTGAATTTATATTTAGCTCAAGTAAATACTTTTAACTTATTTTCCCTTATATGGGCTTGGGGTACGGTATATAAAATACCGCTTGGTCGGGCATTCGACCTTAATCGTTTGGTGGTTAAGTATTATCGAGATGACCCGTTTAAATATGTTATGTTTGTTTAACGCCTTTGGGGGGTTAATGACCATGTCCCGGATATCCTTGGCATCATTCATGAAATGGCCACGACCTAAGCACGGGGTGTAGGCGTACACCTGACAGCTGCATATGTAAAAACTGGTATCCCACCTTAAGGAATCAGCCTTGTGGGCATTATACATGTGGTGTGTCTATTAATCTTTAACCCGGCATGAACCGGGCTACTGAATGCATAAGAAACATGTAATTCTTTTACAAGTATTATATTCAAATAATTATCCCAAGTTATAAAAGATATTTGTGCCACGAGCATTCAAATCAATTTTATTAAACCTTTTCAAAATGAGTCAGTTAATTGTATTTACCAGTGTAAACTGACGTATTTTCCAAAAAGGCTAAGTGCAGGTACTAGACGAAATAGGCTGGCTACTCCAGGCATCAATACTCAAGTCTCGCAAACTCTAGATGTCAAAGTCTGTTGAACAATTTTTCCTTTTATTTGATCCGCCTGTGGATCCTTTACTTTCCGTTGTAATACTTGATATTACTTTATATTCGGATTGTAATATATTTATCTTTTGCTTCCGCTGTGCATTTATATATATTGTGTTGTTTGACTATGACGATATCAACTACGTCACGATACTCCCCACCGGGCCCACCGATAATACGTGGAAATATCAGGGTGTGACATGTGATGTCATCCTAGTCAAGATATAGCCCAGATCTAAGGAATTTCATGTGTTTTACACTAAATCTATGCTAGATCTAAACTTTTCAAGCTGAAACCTATGTTCATCTTCATCTTTCTTAAACTTTTACTTAAAACGGCGAGATCCGGATCTAAATGGACTGTAGACTTGATTATTAGCCCGGAGTCGGTTTGGAGAAAGATTGTTGCCGGAGAAGATGACCGTAGTATGAATTCTGACATAAGCACCGTCACGGACATACGACTGGATGGACTGGGGTGATTCCCATCCGATCAGATCGGCTGTACATTGATGTGTTTACCAGTGTCTCAATGCGTACCAAGTTGTCGTCGTTTAAACAGAAACTTAGAGTTTTTACAAGTTTAGGAACGGGACAAGGTTAACCCAATCGAGTGGCAACTCGATCGGATAGCCATCCTATCGAACTGCCATCCGATCAGGTAACCCTTGCCCCTTAACTTTAAACACTTTGAAACTTGAAATCATGATCGTCGAAAGGCAACTCGATCGGATAGCCATCCGATCGAACTGCCATCCGATCGAGGCAGCATTGGATTTTTGGAACTTTTCAACACTTAGAACTTTGAATCAAGTGGCAACCCGATCGGATAGCCATCCGTTCCCTCATACATTTGCCATCCCAATCGAATGGCAGTCCGATCGGATAGCCATCCGATTGAACAACCATCCTATCGAGATGATTGATCCGACACTTGTGCAATCTCGTTGTTTTCTTCGACACTTATCCGTTGTAATCTAATCAGGCTAAACCTAAAGAGCTCCCTTTGATCCAATAACAGTTGATCTATTAAGCAATCACTGTGAGTATACTCGATCCCTTTTTGTTTTAAACATTGGGATGTAACACGTATTCTATTAAACTACGATACTTGAGACTTTTGCAAACTAAACTCTATCCTATGTGTATGCGAAACTTGTGATTCTTGTATTCTATTTGTGCTATGTGGACGTTTAATCCAGGGTGTGTAGTTCTGCCTTAAAAATAGTAGCACTATAGGAGATGCACCTCCCCATTATTCTCGGGGGTATTGTTAGGAGGATTCTAGTTTTCCTTGAGACTTGGGAAAACACTAAAGCATCGGGATACTTGGGCTATCACTTGTTGGACTGCGAACACTAGCATGGCTGAAACTATTTTGTTACATTTACATATGGATACGAGACTTTTAATCTAGTATGCTATTATTCAAACTTGTATACTCGCCGGTACATTTTTGTACTAACCCTATTTTAATACATGTTGTAGGCTGACAGGACGCTAGGAACCTTGGAATCAAGCTAGGATGATGCTTAGAAACTCATCTAGATAAATAAGTTTTTTTGAACAATATTTGAGACCTTATGATGATACTTGATGATGGTTGTTGGTTTTAGACAATGTTTGAATCAATCTAAATTATAATGAAACTATTTAGTGTTATGGAATCTCATGAGCAATCAAAATGCTTAGTGCTCGCACCCCGATGTTTTCGCCATCGGTTGGGGTGTGACAGCTGAGGAGAGGAAAATTTCCAATTTCAAATTCTCTTGTGCTAGTAATTTCAATGAATTTATTAGCCTCTCTGGTTTACTCGAATATGACATGAAAGGAAAAATTACACATGTATCAGGAATAATGGAAAAAAACTTAGTAAGATTGACAGGTTCTTGGTCAGCCATGATTTTTTCTTCAAATGGCTGGACGCGGTGTTAAGGGCTTTACCTACAAGGTTTTCTGATCACTGTCCTCTTATTCTTTCCATCTTCAGGTCAAACTTTGGTGCTAAACCCTTTCGGTTTTTCAACTCTTGGATTGGGAAACCAGGTTTTGACGATACAGTGATGAAGGTGTTGTCCCAACCTGATATTGCAGGTCCTCCAGATATAAGACTCACCAAAAAACTTTCTTTGGTCAGGCAGGTGTTAAAAGTTTGGAGGGATGAAAATCGAAAAAAAGAAGGGGAATTTTACAACAAAGCCGAGGAAGAAATTGAATTGCTAGAAGAAGCCATGGAAAATCATGACCTTTCTGAAGAAGAAGAATGGACTTATTGGGAAAATAAAAGAGTCCTTCTTGATCTTGAAATCAAGAAATGTGCCGACATAAAGCAAAGATCAAGGACTAGGTGGGCCTTGGACGGTGATGAAAACACTAAGTTTTTCCATTCTCATGTTAATATGAGGAGAGTTTCGAACAATATCCCCGTATTGGTTATTAACAATAGATGGATCTCTAAGCCCTCACGGATCAAGAAGGAAGTCATGTGTTTCTTTAGGAATCGATTTAAAGAGGATCTTGCTGTTAGGCCCCCGGTCTCCGGCGTCGGTCTTAGGACCCTGTCTGATTCTGAGAAGATTTTGTTGACTGAGTGTTTCTCTTTGAGTGAGATAAAGCAAGCTGTCCAGGAATGCGGCGACGATAAGGCGCCTGGACCTGACGGTTTTAACATGAAATTCATCAAACTTTTTTGGGATTATCTTGAGAAAGATTTTATTGATATTTTTTATTATTTCTTTCAGAACGAAGGCTTTAATATTGGCAGCTACTCTTCTTTCATTACTTTGGTTCCTAAAATGAAGGATCCGGTAGAGCTAAACAACTACCGTCCGATTAATCTCATCGGCGTCATCGGTAAAGTGGTCTCTAAGGTTATGGCGAATCGTCTCAGAGTTGTGATCGGCTCGGTCATTTTGAAATCTCTGTCGACTTTTATTAAAGGAAACTACATTCTTGATGCCCCTCTGATGATCAACGAAATTGCTAATTGGGGGAAAAAATCTAAATTAAAGGCGTTTTTCTTGAAAATTGATTTTGAGAAAGCTTTCGATAATGTCAACTGACACTTCCTTAATTTCGGCTCTTTCTCACATGGGCTTCCCCCCTAAGTGATGTCGGTGGATAAAAGGTATTCTTATTTCCGCCAGATCTTCGGTTCTGGTTAACGGTGCTCCCACTTTTGAGTTCTAGTGCTATAAAGGGCTTCGGCAGGGAGACCCGCTCTCCCCGTTCCTCTTTATCATAATGATGGAAGTTTTCTCTTGTATGCTTGACAGAGCCAGGAGTTCAGGAAATTTTTCTGGTATCCAATTGCCTAACAATCGCCCTTGTGTCTCCCATTTTCTTTATGCTGGCGATGCCATCATCCTCGGAGTTTGGGATAAGGAAAATATTTTAAACATTATTCGTATTCTTTGGATTTTCAATATCTGTTCAGGCCTCAAAATTAATATCACTAAGTCGAATATTGTTGCGATCGGAGTTGGAGCAGGGGATCTATACAATATGGCTGGCCTTATTGGATGTCAAGTGGGAAGCTTTCCCTTCAAGTATCTTGGTCTCTCAGTTGGCGCAAACATGAACCGAATCTCTAACTGGAAACCGGTTACGACGTCTTCGATGCTAGGCTTGCTAAATGGAAAGACACTTTTCTCTCGATCGGAGGTAGAATTACCCTTATCAAGTCGGTCCTTGACAACTTGCCTTGCTACTACTTTTCTCTTTACAAGGCGCCGGTTAAAGTCATCAAAGATTTGGAATAAAAAATTAGGAATTTTCTTTGGGGTGGGGATGCTTCGGCCAAAAAACTTCACTTGGGTCGCTTGGGATCGTGTCTCTCTCCCCAAAAACTGTGGTGGTCTTGGATTAAGCAAACTAAAAAACACAAATGTCTCCCTTCTCGCTAAATGGGGCTGGCGGTTCTTAACCAACAGGGACAAACTCAGTGCTAAAGTCATTGAAGCCATTCATTCCACTAGGACCGGCTGGGAGTTCATTCCGGTCAAGAAAGCTTCTGGTGGGGTTTGGTGCAACATAGTGCAGGTGATGACAAAAACGACCGTTGAAGGAATCCCGCTAAGGAACTTTTTCAAAGCAGAAGTGGGAGACGGCTCCGACACCGCTTTCTGGTTAGACCCGTGGGTCGACAATACTCCGTTAAAAGATAAGTTCCCAAATCTCTTCAAGATTGAATCGTTCAAGGGTTGTCGGGTAAAAGATCGAATCCTGGCTACGGATAGTAATCAGCGATTTTTTTGGTCCTGGAAGAAGTCTCTCACCTCCGAAGTAGAAGTCAACGAGTTGATCGCCCTGTGCAGTCTTCTTCTTCCTATCCGGCTGAATCTGTCCAGCGACCCTTGGTCGTGGATTGGTGCTGAGGACGCTGACTTCAGTGTCGGGGCGGTCAAGCGGCTCCTTAACAAAAACAGGTCTCAATCTAGTAACTACGTCATTGAAGAATGTAAGTGGATTCCGCTTAAATGCAATGTATTTTTTTGGAGAGTGGAAATGGGTAAACTCGCTACTTTGTCGGCTCTGAGTAAACGGAACATAGGTGTGGATAATATTAGATGCAGCTTGTGTGGCAAAGATGACGAGACGGTGGACCACCTGTTCACTGCCTGTTATTTCGCGTCTTTGGTTTGGTCTTTTGTTTGCAGTTGGAGCAAGTCCCATAATTTATTCCTCTTCTCTTTCAAAGACCTTCTTGAGGCCCACAACCACGCTGGCCTGAGTGACCAAAAAAAGGAAGTTCTTAAAAGGATTATCAGAATCGGTAGAATCGGTTGCTGGAGCATTTGGAGGGCTAGAAACGACACTTTTTTCAACAACATTCCGGTTAAATTAGATAGAATCCTTTGTGAGATTAAAAACCTGGGCTTTCTTTGGTACTCTACTAGATTCAAGAATAAGGCTATCTTTTGGAGTGATTGGTGTAAATATGTAAACTTGTAATTGCTTCTGCGGCTGCCTCGGTTTGAGGTGGTTTGTGTTCTAATGAATTTCACTTTTCAAAAAAAAAAAAAACAAGGTGTTTGCACGTAATCGTTTACTTATACTATGTGTAGTGGGACATTATCATAATGCCCCTCCTTCGGACATGAAGTGACACGTGACACTCGTGGCATTATGGAATATAAAGATAAGTGTAATGGTATAATGTCTCATTCAATCATTTCCTCGTTATTTATTTTTAATTTCTATTCTTTTTTAAGAAAACTAAAACAAATAATATGTCGTTAACTAAAAAAATACATTAACACTAATTAAAATACTAAAAAATAAAGACAAGACATGAAAAAGTACTAAAAACATATGAATGGTAAAAATAAATAAAGCTTTAAAATCCGTATTTATTGCGGATTTGTTGCCTACACATCCGTATCAAGAGTGTATAAGTATTGGGTGGAGTTGTGGTTTAAATAGGTGAAAAAAAGTGAATTAAAATAATTGATTTTTTTTTATTACCGTTACCTCTTAACGGTAACATCTCGAAACAATCAAATAACCCGGCATTTTAAAGGAAACGCCCAAGCCCAAATTCGAAAGAAGTCGCTTTGGAGGCGGTGCTCGTGTCGTTTTAGGGCAAATCCACGCCGAATTCACGAGCCAGTACGGGTGGTCTTAAAGCCCTTAATTGTCATTTATATAACAATAGAAACGAACGTAATGTGTGAACAATTAATGCTTTATTTTCGTCTCTTTAAGATGTTTTGTCGACAATTTAATCCATGTGAAACATTTATTTTATTTAATACCTCATAGAAAACAGAAAAAAGATTGTCATTCGATGATTTTAAATGACACCAGTTTCCTAACATTTTCCCAAGGTTGATCATAAACAAAAACTTGGCAGTTCTTAATCGAACTATTATTTTCAATCTCAATAGTTAGCCGCCAATTCATGCCACCCACAATTTGGGTGTCACCCTTTGTAACGTCGACAAACTTCAAAGTATCATTTGCCTCTTTGTTGTGTTCTTCAACTGCAAACTTTCCTACCTCTATCACAACTGGATCGTCTGGGCTAGCGATTTCTAGCCAATTGCCAACCGTCTTTTGACCGTTCTCCGCAAAAGAGATCCCTACAAGAAGAACACCTGATAGAAGAGGAAGGATGATCATGACATATTTTGTTACATGGTGACTGTATGCCATTTCTAGTTACTTGACTTCTTGGCGATAGAAATGGATGTATGAAATACTATACTATTGTTTATGGCATTTAAAGAAATGCACATCACATGTATTCATTGCATCATTAATAATAATATTAATAGTTTAATGTGGGGCCAACCCATTTGGTAGATGCTCTTGCTTCTTAAACTATAAGGCGTGGAGGATGGTAGTCCCTTAAGGATGATCTGCCACATAGGTAGCCACATCATTAGGTGTGAGGGATGAGTCCTAAGAGATGAGCCAAGGGTGTAGAGGATGAGACTCTTTATATATACAAGATGTATGAGTGTATGTGTGTGTTGGATATGAAAAAGGTGAGCCCATCACGACACGGGGACGGATCAAAGGGGGGCGGTGTGGACGACCCTGGAACGTCCCCCACACCCTTTAGTCTTATTGGGATATATTGGGTTCAATCTCAAATAAGAATTAACTTGATGTAATTTAGGAGTGATAATGAAGAAACACTAGATAAACGACCGGGATCGAAATATCTAGGGGGTTTGGATCTGCATAAAGTGGTTCTTCTCTCTCGTTTTGATTCGATTATGATTGATCTCCTTCTCCGATAACTCTGCAAAAAAGAAGCACCGTTAGCCTCGCCAAGGGGAGAAAGGAGTTCTCTCCTTGACCCGACTCCGGTGTGAGAATAAGTATGGATTATGAAGAAGAAAAAGTATTTGAGAAGTGTGTGTAACTTGAATTTCATACCTGAATTGTTCTCATATTTATAGCCGGGAGTTTTGGGAGGGAAAATCTGTTATTGAAAAGTTAACAGAAGATGCTAACACTGTGAGCGGTTACATTTCCTTCCGTTTAAGCTTCTTAATCCGACGTGAACGCACACAGATCGCTGTGTAGATCTATGGCTAGGGACTAGCCACATGGAAAGTGATCAAGTGGAGATTACTCTCCAATTACATACTATCGTTGTGATTTCAGGGACGTCTGAAGTGCTGACACGTGTCCAGACGGTTATAACCGTCTTAGTGGTGCACGATTGAACTCCTTCTAGAAGGTTACTGTTGCAATCTGGTGTGACTCCTTATCGTGTGGAATCAGCTAAATAAATCCCAAGTCTGGGTAATAATATCCAAGTCTGGATATTAAACGGAGGTGTTTAGGAATTTCATCCTTTACTTATGGAAGTAAGCGCAAGGATTTATGATTTCCTTTTGGCGCGCAAATGTTGACTGTTGTCGGTATTTCAAGCCTTTCTTTTGTAAGACCAGTGCGCGGCCGCGCAAGGTAAATGGCTGAAAAGCCAGGTTGTGGTATGGTCCCAAGTACTTACTATGAGGTTTTTGGGACCTTACCCCTTCAAGTCCCCCCAGTCTAGTGTTGCACTTATGTAAATAAGTGGAGCACTGGACTTTAACTTAGGGAAATGCTTTTTTTGGCGCGAAAAATAAGGAAACTTCCGGAAGAAGATTCCTTTTGTTTATTTTTGAAAATCTTTGACTTTAAATGAAATTGGTACAGTAAAAACTGAGTGACAGGCTGTCACTATTAGTTGCTCCTTACTGTCCGTGTTTTGCACGCGCGCGTGTAATCGCGTCCGTGTTGATTCTCACTCGCCCTGTTGCTTGGAAAACTGTGATATCCGGAAAAGGTGCTATAGCGGTTACCGATGCTATTTATTGCGGTGAGTATATAAGTCTGTTTTAGTTGCCCCTTTTCCTGTTTAATCATTGCTTTTTTGAAAACCTTTCCTCTTCCTTTCTTCATTAACCGTTTAAGAAAGGGTTTATCATTTCTTCCTCTTATGTCAACCGTTGAAGAAATGTCTACTGAACTTCCACCGTTAAAGTGGTCTAGAGCAACCTTTGATGGTTTGGTTCGGAATTTGAAATTTCCGGAGAACTGGGGTGCTCTGTACCCTGAAGAGGGGCAGACAGCAGCGGATGCTCCGGCTGGGTATATCATCCTTTTCTGGGATTTTTTCTATGAAGGCAACTTTCGTTTGCCTGTGACCAGATTTTTCCTTGAAATCCTTGAGTATTACAAGTTGCATATTTCCCAATTGAACCCTATTGGCATGGTTAGGGTTCGACATTTCGAGTTTGTGTGCCGAACGATGCATATCGAGCCGACAGTTCCTCGATTTAGGGTTTTTTACCAAATGCATTGTATTCAAGGGTTTTATTCTTTTGTTCAGAGAGCATCTGCAAAGAAGATTCTGCAACATCCTCCAAAGTCTTTCCATGACTGGAAGCAAAAAATTTTCTTTATCAAAGCCGGAGTGATTCCGGTGAGGATGGTTTTAAGGGGGAAAGAAGATGTTTCTGTCGAAACAATTCAGACCCCTGTTGACAAGAACTGGTATCAAGATCTGAAAGATGTTCCCAACATCGCCTTACCGGAGAAAGCCCTTGTCGGTGCCAGTATGAGCTTGAATTGGAAGATGGACCATGACGACAAGCCGGTGTATACGGAGGATGGTCATAGTAAGTTTGGGGTTTTTCTTCCCCTTTCTCTTCTCCTTTTTTTTTAACTTGTCTTTCTTCCCTTGTAGTTGTTTCGCTGTATGTTGTCACGTTCAAGAGAGAAGGCGGAAGAATGGGTACTATTAAGAAGAAACCTGATGAAGAACTTTGGTACCATCGTATTGTAAGAAACTTTGTTCTTCCGCGGGATGCGGATCTGTCTACTCAGCCTGCTGCTGGCGCTGGTAGGCTATGTGCATATTGGTTTACTGTTCGCTTTTTGCGCTTTTGAGTAAAATGTTTTTTATGATTCCGTATGTGAGTTGTCAAACTTGGGCATAGGTTCTGAGAGGAAGAGGCGCGTAGTGACTTCTACTTCTGCGCCGAAGAAGAACGAAGCCGATAAAGCTCAATCTTTGAAAACAAAAAATGTTGGAGAGAAGAAAGGTATGCGCCGTTCCTCTGACTCCTGGTGTGATTATGTGGTGGTTTCTGATTCTCTGGAGGGTCTTACGCCTGCAGTTATCGTTAGGAGGCCAAAACCTGAACCGAGAGACCATGCTGACGTCCCTCCATCCAACCCAAATGATCCCATTGACTTGGAATCTAGTCCTGAACACTTGGTGCACAGGAAGGCCGGTAAAAGGAAACAAGCTGATACTGATGTTGAGGGTCAGCCCTCTAAGAAGAGCCAGAGGATGAAAATTACTAGGAAAGGCAACCTGGATGCTTTTATCTCTGAGCCTGCTCCTGGTAAGTATTCTCTTAACTTCTTTCTCTTGTGCGCATTAAATCTTTACAGACTTTGTTGTTTTTTCAGAGGCTCCTGTTTCCCCTGTTCCCACAGAACCACAGTCTGTGGTAAATGAAGAACTCCCACCTTCCCCTCCGCATGCTTTTGTTGCTGACCAGTTAAAGACTACGGAAGTTCCTGAGGGTGGTGTGGAGACGACTATTGAGGCTGATAAGCCTGCTGGTGTTACCGTAGAAGTTGAAAAAGTTGTTGATCCAGGGGTTGTGGATGGTGCTAGTAATCCACGATCCCCTGAAAGTGTTGCTCAAGACCTGGGGAAAGAACAATCTGCTGAAAAAACTCCCACTGCAACTTCTTCTCCTAAACCTTCTGATGCTATGCTTGAGCGTGTTGAGAAGGTTACTACTGAGGAGCAGAGCTCATTCGCTGGTGTTGATAAAAATTCTCCAATCCGCCCAGAGGAAACCCTGGGGGATTATTATTACAGGACTTATTCGGAGAAAGATACCTCTGATCCTCACGCCCCTGTTTGGAATTTGAAGAAAGGTGATACTTTCTCGGATTGGCACATGTGCCAAGATTGGTTGCAGGGGATACTTCCGCCTGGGGAGATCAAGTTTCAAGAAAGGCGGTCTTATGAACAAACCTATCAAGCTTACCTTGAAGAGACTGCTTCTCATGTTTCTACCACTCATCGCATAGTGCGTGAGTGGTATAGTATGCATAAGGACTGGGAAGCTTTTAGGGTGTCACAGAAGAAGTTTGCCAATGATGAGAGACGCTTTGCTAAACTAAAAGCTAAATTGGAAGCTGATCAAGCCAAGTTTGAAGCTGAGCGCAAAACTGAGGTGTGGTCTGTTGCGGGTTGGAAGAGGAAAGCAGAAGCTGAAGCTGCCCTCCTTTCCGAAGAGCGCAAAAACTGGAAGAGAATTTGCGAAAAAGATAATGCTGAGAAGGTAAATCTTCGTAATGTCATCAATAATCTTAAGGCTGAGATTGAAAAGCTGAAGAAACAAGATGCGGAGATAGAAAAGTTGAAAAAGGAGAAAGCTGATGCAGAAGCTGCTTTAGAAGAAGCGCGTTCTCATAGGGAGCGCAGTGAGTAACGAGAGGTACAAGCTTGCGTCACTCTTGTCCTTAGAGATAAAGAGTTAGAAGAACTTACTGCTTTGCTTTCTGGCCAGGAACAACTTAAAAAGGATCTGGAGTTTGCGCATTCTGAAAAGGCTGAAACCTCTCCCTGTTTGATCGAAACTGAAGAAAAATTGGAAAACTCTGAAACGGCGCGAGCCACGGCGGAGTGTGAATTTGAGCCTTTAAAGAGTGATATAGCGTGGTTAAAAGATCGTGGAATTGCTTGTGTAAGTTGCTTGCTCTTTTCTGTTGTGGAACTGTTTATGCGCTTTCTTGTTTATTTACCCTCTCCTTTCACATGTTGCTGAATCAGTGCTGAATTCTGAGGAGTTTGATAAAACTGTTGCGCGATTAGTTGTTGCTGCGCGAAAAGATGGGTATGCGCAAGGATATGCTGAATGTTCGCATCATGTAAATAGCGCTCTAAAGGTTGACTGGGATGTCAGTAAATCTGCGACTTTTGGCGTGGATACTGGTGCTGCGCTTGCTGCTTTGAAAACGAAATTTAACAACTTGCAACTTCCATTTATGGATCTGATAAATGTTGCGCTGAAATCTGACGATCACGTAGCACAACTAAGGGAAATCTTTCCGGATGAGGGTGAAGATTTAGCGTAGGTTGAAAATGTATTGAACAATTTTCTTGTAATATTTGGGATGTATATCCTCTTTTTGTTGGTGCGCTGTTGCGCAAGTAACTAAAACACTGCCGTGTTTGATAGTTTTTAAGGCGTATTTGTACGCTTGAGAATAGCATGATGTTTCTATTTGTTTTGATGATTTTACAATATTTTGCATGGACACAATTACTTTGATTAGGTAAGGCAAATGAAGTTGGTATAAAGCTCATGTGTGAACATATAGTCTTGTGTGATATGATCACTGACTGTTCATGAGATTTGATTTTTTGTGTCTACCATAATGTTTTTGCGCTTACCAAAAGAAATTGCATGCACTTTGTAAGAAACACAAGAGTAATAGAAACTTTGCTTTTTTATTTAGGGATAGGGCACAGAGGCCATTACAAAGTTTGCTAAAATAAATATATGAAACTTAACTTACTCTAACTTTCCCGCTTCGTTTGATAAATCATGTTTTCCCGCGGTGAATTCATAGAGTTGTCTCTTAGGTTTTCGCCCTTTTGCTTGGGCCCTCCTCACCCCGAGTTATCTGCTTTATTTCTTTGCGCACATTTTGGAGCAAATGTGTGAGCTCGCCGCTTTTGAGGGCTTTCTCTATTTCTGTGCGTAAAGAAATGCAGTTGTTGGTGGTATGCCCGTTGTCCTTGTGATACTCGCAGTATTGGGCAGGGTCTTGTCCATGCTTATTTTTCATGGGGATCGGAGGTTTGAATTGATAGTCTTCAGTACTCAAGACTTCGCCGGGGTCTTAGTTAGGGGAGTCCACTACCTCTCCCTATTCTCCTGCTTAGATTCCCTCTGCGCGGTGAGTTTGTTAATCGTTGCTCGAGCATCTTCAGACGAACGATTTCCCGAGCCAGACTCGCACCATGATTTCTTGAATTTTCTCTCGCCAGTTGAGCTTAAGTCCGCGGGTCTGTTATGTGGTGGCGGCGGCCTATTGGTGGTAAGGTTTTTCTCAGTTTGAGCATAAACTTTTGCCGCTGCCATTACCTTCTCCCAACTCTTTGGAAGGCCTTCTGTTCCATATAAGACCTTAATCATGTCATCGCACCTAACCGCGTATTTGAATTGAGCGCGGATTAGTTGCTCATGAACACCGCCAATCTCCAATACCTCTTTGTTGTATCTGGTGATAAAATCCTCCAGATTTTCGTCGTCGTGGCGCCAAATGTTCATGACATCAGATGTATCACGAATGGAACGCCGTTGTTGGCTAAAATGTGTCAGAAACTTTTCGCGCAGATCCTTCCATGATGTGATATGTCCGATTGGTAAATTATCGAACCAGATTCTCGCTGCGCCGGTTAGGGTCTGTACAACCATAATGGTAGGGTCCAGCCCCCAACCAAACCTGCGCTTGTAAACACCCTTAAATGATCACCCGGGTCTGTCAACCCGTTGAACTTTCCCACATTAGATGGTAATTTTGCTTTTTCAAGCGGTGCGAGAGCTATCTCCATGATGAACTTCGAATTTTCCGCAGGGCGGTAAATTAGATCGTAATTATGCTCGGCCTCCGGGTTGTAAACCGCACGAGGTCTGCATTTATTGTAATTGGGTTGCAAACGGCTGAACACGCTGGTATTCTCACTCACACGATAGGTTGGATCAGATTCATCGGTGTGAGTGTTTCGTTGAGGACCTAGCCTAGTATGAACTGATTGTCTTCGGTGTTCATCACGATACTCTCTCTGATGGCTTCCTGTCTGAGTGTGCTCATGTTTTGAAGCAGATCTGGAGTAAACTTCTGTATTCTCGTAAGTTGAATCCTCCCGTTGGGAAGCATTAGCACGAGATCCTGGTCTCCGTGATTGAGTTAGGGGAGCAGTCTGTGCACACAGCTGTGTGTATACTGCGTTTAGTGCCCCTTGAGACCTAACGTACCAGGAGATTGGAGTTTCTCCTGGTGGTAAAATTGATTGAACAGGATTTGTTGGTAACACTCCTGGAGTAACAGGTTCGTTTACTCGATTGGATTGGACTTCATTATCGTTGGAGACTTCCTCCGGAATTCCTTCAGGTTGGACGTTGTTACCAAAATTCGGCCGAGGGCCGGTTTGCCGGTGAGCTGATGTCTCCTCCATGAGCAAATGGAATCGACGAAGTGAATCGAAAAACAAGAGGAGAACAGATGAAACAGAGAAAAAACGATGGGCGCCAATGAAGAAACACTAGATAAACGACCGGGATCGAAATATCTAGGGGGTTTGGATCTGCATAAAATGGTTGTTCTCTCTCGTTTTATTCGATTATGATTGATCTCCTTCTCCGATAACTCTGCAAAAAAGAAGCACCGTTCGCCTCGCCAAGGGGAGAAATGAGTTCTCTCCTTGACCCGACTCCGGTGTGAGAATAAATATGGATTATGAAGAAGAAAAGTATTTGAGAAGTGTGTGTAACTTGAATTTCATACCTGAATTGTTCTCATATTTATAGCCTGGAGTTTTGGGAGGGAAAATCTGTTATTGAAAAGTTAACGGAAGATGCTAACGCTGTGAGCGGTTACATTTCCTTCCGTTTAAGCTTCTTAATCCGACGTGAACGCACATGGATCGCTGTGTAGATCTATGGCTAGGGACTAGCCACGTGGAAAGTGATCAAGTGGAGATTACTCTCCAATTACATACTATCGTTGTGATTTCAGGGACGTCTGAAGTGCTGACACGTGTCCAGACGGTTATAACCATCTTAGTGGTGCACGATTGAACTCCTTCTAGAAGGTTACTGTTGCAATCTGATGTGACTCCTTATCGTGTAGAATCAGCTAAATAAATCCCAAGTCTGGGCAATAATATCCAAGTCTGGATATTAAGCGGAGGTGTTTAGGAATTTCATCCTTTACTTATGGAAGTAAGCGCAAGGATTTATGATTTCCTTTTGGCGCGCAAATGTTGACTGTTGTCGATATTTCAAGCCTTTCTTTTGTAAGACCAGTGCGCGGTCGCGCAAGGTAAAAGGCTGAAAAGCCAGGTTGTGGTATGGTCCCAAGTACTTACTATGAGGTTTTTGGGACCTTACCCCTTCAGATAAACATTTGCCAATATATATATATATATATATATATATATATATATATATAGGATGTGGATCGTTACAGAACACTAATTATCGCGAGAGCAAAAAGAACAATTCTAAATCACTAAATTTTGGGATTTTAGGTTTATATTTTTTAAATTTTATGTTTCTTACATTCTTATGTGTATTATATATACATAAAAGGACCATATATTTTTACCTACACATAGCCTACACAGTGGCGAAGCTTGACCCGAATGACGGGGGGTCGAAAACGTATATACCCAAAAGTTTCTATAGAACCGGGGGGTTGAAAACGTATATACTCAAAAATTTCTATACGAAAACTACATATATAACACTACTGGGCGAAAAGTTCGGGGGGTCGGACGCCCCCTCCCACCCCTTTCTAAACTTCGTCCCTGAGCCTACATACATGTAGGTAATTTAACACACACATAACCTGCATATCTGTAGGCTATATAAAAACTAAAAATTTTCATATTTTATTTTGAGTTCTAGTGTGAGAAACAATAAATCTTACATTTGTAGCATTTTTTTTTGAACGGCCAACAAACTCAATCCCGAGCACTCTCGGGGCACACACTGGACAAACGGAGTACTCCGAGAGTAACCCGAGTCCACCACCAATTCCGGCGAAAACCCGATAACCCACCCGCCCGTAGGCACGACAGTGAAATTACCGGTAAAACCCGTTTGGCTCAAGGATCCAACCCATGTTTCCCTGGTTCCTATCATTGGCCACCAATGCCTCACTCTACACCAAGTAGGAGTCGAACCTGCATCTATCAGGAGAAATGCAAGCCCTCCACCACTTGATCTAGAGATCATTGGCTGTAACATTTTCTTTTACTTTTTAAGTTTTTAGGATTAAAAAATGGATGATTCATTTTGTTCTGCGTGTTATCGCAATATTTAGTGTTCTGCATATAACCTTCCCATATATATGTGTGTGTGTGTGTGTCTGTGTGTGGGTGTGTGTATGTTGGCTACAAAGTTCATTTTTCCTACAAAGTGTAAAAAGTAATAAAACACCATAATGTCAACCATAAAACACACTCAAAACCTACAAATAACATAGTGAAGATTACTAAAACACCATATTTGTGGGTTTTGTGTTATATTTTGGAGGATAAGGCTTTGTTATCGAATAACTAACATTAGTGTGTTTTATGTTGATTATCATGTTGTATTTTATATTCATAGTTTTACGATGGTGTGTTTGAAGTTTTTAAGGACTATTAGGGTTTTGATATTGTGTTTTAGTAATCTTCACTATGTTATTTGTGGATTTTAAGTGTGTTTTGGGGCTGAAATTGTGGTGTTTTATGACTTTGTCAAAGTCAACATTTTTCTCAAAAATAGTCAAGTGTCACCCAAATATCATTTAATAGCTGGTTATCTAACACATCTTTCTAACATGTATAATTCAAATTTTTGGTATGTTTATAAACATAGAGATATACAGAATATACCATACATATTAAAATATGATTTTGTAAAAAGTAAGTAAAAACAATATATGTAATATAACAAATTGTGGTGTAATGTAATTGTCTTTCCATACTACAATATTTAAAAAATTCTTTGGTGATGCGTTGACTTACCTCAGATACAACTTTAGGCCATAAGCGTAAATATAAACTTGTGTGACCATACGAACAAAAGTCAATTTGTTATTTTATTGTCCATAGAAGGATGAACATGGTTATGTCACTAATTGCAAAATGTATTATGTGATATATAACTTGAATATCGGTGAACCAAAATGGATTGTGTGATAAATTCATGAAACAGAAGACACACTAGATGTATCATAAACGGTGGGTGGGTGAATAAGGTGTATCACTAGGTGTAAAAGTAGTCGATCATAAAATCGGGAAATAGTGACCTTCCCTGTAATGTAAAGTAATGCACTTCACATGAAAGATTAAATTAAGGGTGAGGTTTTATATTGAGATATCTGGATGGATCTCACATTAAGATCTAAGAATCTTAAAACAGTGAGGTTTATGAACTCTAGAATATAGGATACACGACGTTTTATGTTTTTAAAACATCGTTAAGAGTAATTGCGACACATATTGGATTCCCATAAGGGGACCCGGGGTGGTCCGTTATACCACCCCATCACTCGTTATAGCAAGTGATAGATACACCACCGCCACTCCTTCTCATCACTCGTTGATTTGATAACGCGTGGCCACCATCACACGTGATTGTTTGAGTTGTTGAGGGAAATTGTTGGGTTGTGAGGGAAATTGTTAGGTGTGGTGAGTGATGGGCATTTCCACTAAAATCCATCACTAGTGATGGAATAAAGCTCGATGACGTGACGAAACTTGATTGAAAGTTGTGAGTGAGTGATGAGTGATGACCACCCCTACCCCCCTAAGAGGACCCGGGGTGGTCCGTTATACCACCCCCATCACTCGTTATAGCAAGTGATACACCACCGCCACTCCTTCTCATCACTCGTTGATTTGATAAAGTGTGGCCGCCATCACGCGTGATTGTTTGAGTTGTTTGAGGGAAATTGTTGGGTGTGGTGGGTGATGGACATTTCCACTAAAATCCATCACTAGTGATGGAATAAAGTTCGATGACGTGACAGAACTTGATTGGAAGTTGTGAGTGAGTGATGACCAACCTATATGTTTATATATAATTATAAATTATCGTTCTTTCAAAAGTTGTTTAAGAAGCTAATGATATATCTATCTATCTACTATAATAAAAGAAACCAACTTTTGGACACATGTTATTCATTTAAGGTATTCTTAAATTTATACTTATCTTATATTAACTAAATAAATAATAAATTAATATTAAATCTTGTCATACTTTGATAAAATATTATCCTCAAATCTAAATTATTAATTTACTATATTTTAAAACAAAGGAAAATTGGTTTTTGATAAACCAACCTTTGCCCCATTGGTAAATAATAATCCTACCTACAGATTTGGTAATTAATAATCCTACGTTTCAATATGTTGGTACTCAATGGACCTCCGTTAGTTTTTTTTAACTGAAGTTAGTTTTTAAGTTTTATTTATTACACAAACAGTCCCTGTAGTTATAATTTACTAGTTTTAAGTTTTATTTATTACACAAACAGTCCCTGTAGTTATAAAAAATCATAAAAATTCTAAAAAAATCAAAAAAATTCTTAAAAAATCATAAAAAACCGTTTTCGACCCGGACCGTTTCGACCCGGACCGTTTCAACGCGTACCGTTTCGACCCGGACCGTTTCGACCCGTACCGTTTCGACCCGTACCGTTTCGACCCGGGTCGTTTCGACGCGTACCGTTTCGACCCGAACCGTTTTCGACCCGGACCGTTTCGACCCACCACCACCACCACAGCACCGCCACCACCACCACCACCACCACCGCACCGTCACCACCACCACCACTACCACAGCACCGCCACCACCACCACAGCACCGCCACCACCACCACCGCACCGCCACCACCACTACCACAGAACCGCCACCACCACCACCACCACCACCGCACCGCCACCACCACCACCACCACCACAGCACCGCCACCACCACCACCACCACCACCGCACCGCCACCACCACCACCACCACAGCACCGCCACCACCACCACCCGCAAAAACGGTTCGGGTCGAAAACGGTTCGGGTCGAAACGGTACGCGTCGAAACGACCCGGGTCGAAACGGTATGGTTCGAAATGGTACGGGTCGAAACGGTACGGGTCGAAACGGTACGGGTCGAAACGGTACGCGTCGAAACGGTCCGGGTCGAAACGGTCCGGGTCGAAAACGGTTTTTTATGATTTTTTTTGATTGTTTTAGAATTTTTATGATTTTTTATGATTTTTTTTATTTTTTTAGAATTTTTTTGATTTTTTTAGAATTTTTATGATTTTTTTAGAATTTTTATGATTTTTTTGAATTTTTTAGATTTTTTAGATTTTTTTTTTATTTTTATGATTTTTTTTATAACTACAGGGACTGTTTGTGTAATAAATAAAACTTAAAACTAGTAAATTATAACTACATGGACTGTTTGTGTAATAAATAAAACTTAAAAACTAACTTCAGTTAAAAAAAACTAACGGAGGTCCATTGAGTAGCAACATATTGAAACGTAGGATTATTAACTACCAAATCTGTAGGTAGGATTATTATTTACCAATGGGGCAAAGGTTGGTTTATTAAAAACCAATTTTCCTAAAACAAATACATCTCTTTCCTACTTATCTTATATTAAATATATAAATAAAAAACTAATTTTAAATGTTATCCTAATTTATTAAAAATATATTTTTTTATTATTTGGTATACAAAATTATATTTATTCAACTCGTGTAAAATGCGGGGTTTTTAAAATATACTTTTTTTTTTTATTATTTACAATACAAATGTACATTTATATAACCCGTGTAATACACGAAATTTTTAAAGATATAATTTTTTTTATCATTTGCTATGTAAAATTAGATTTAAGGATATATTTTTTTTATTATTTGGTAGATTTTTCAACCCTACTATACGCGGGTTTTTTAAAGATACGACGTTTTTAGTATTTAATATACAAAATTACATTTATATAATCTGTGTAATATACATGGTTTTTAAAGATATAACTCTTTTTATATCTGTTCAACACGTGTAATATACGGGGTTTTTAAGGATGTAATTTTTTTTATTTGGTAGATTTTTCAACCCGACTATACGCGGGTTTTTTAAAGATACGACGTTTTAAGTATTTAATATATAAAATTACATTTATTTAATCTGTGTAATACACATGGTTTTTAAAGATATAACTCTTTTTAGATCTATTCAACACGTGTAATATACGGGGTTTTTAAGGATGTAATTTTTTTATTATTTGGTAGATTTTTCAACCCGACTATACGCGGGTTTTTTAAAGATACGACGTTTTTAGTATTTAATATACAAAATTACATTTATTTAATTTGTGTAATACACATGGGTTTTTAAAGATATAACTCTTTTTAGATCTATTCAACACGTTTAATATACGGGGTTTTTAAGGATGTAATTTTTTTTATTATTTGGTAGATTTATTCAACCCGATTATACATGGGTTTTTTAAAGATAAGACGTTTTTAGTATTTAGTATACAAAATTATATTTATTTAATCTGTGTAATACACATGGGTTTTAAAGATATAACTTTTTTTTATTATTTGATATATAAAACTACATTTATTTAACCCGTATGTTCATAAAGATATAACTTTTTATTATTTAATATATAAAATTACATTTATTCAACCCGTGTAATACACGGGCTTCTAACCTAGTATATATATATAGGGTAAGGTTCATGCTAGAACCACCTTTATTGCGAGAACCGCGAAAATCAACGTGAACACAACATAAAATAGCTAAAAAAACCTAACCCACCCCCCAAAAACCTAACCTCTCTCCCCCCCCCCTAAGCTAAATGCTAAAAACTAACCCCCCCCCCCCCCCCCCCCAAAAAAAAAAAAAAAACCTAAACCCCCTTCCCCACCCCCCAAAAACCTAACCCCCCCCCCCCCCCACCCCAAGCTAAAATGCTAAAAACTAAACCCCAAAAAAATAAAAAAAACACAAATTTTTTTTTTTAATATTTTTTACATTAAAATCGCTACTTTTAGTAGCAAAAAAAAAAAAACAATTTAAAAAAAAAAAACTTAAAATTTTTTTTTGGCTACTAAAAGTAGCAATTTTTTTTTATAAAAAATGTTAAAAAAATTTTTTTTGGGTGTTTTTTAGGTATTTTTGATTGTGTTCACATTGGTTCTCGCAATAAAGGGTGGTTCCTAACGGATATATATATATATGTATGGTTTTCCATAAGTAATAAAGTGATGATTATATGCACCTATTTGTGTATAGTCATAGAATACAAAAAAACCTTTATACTACATATATGTAATGTATCATAGAGGAGGGATAGAAAGAAAACTCATATTAGTTAAGAAAACTAAGAAATCCAAATGAATGGACTTTATTTTGTCACGTATTATACCTTTTTGCAGACTATGTTACGTGTAACAACCAGAGGCTGCCATGTACCATATGTTATATATGTAATGTATTATATGTTATGTATATGTGTGTGTTATATATGTAATGTATTATATGTTATATATATGCATTATAGATCATAGTGTGAGGTTCATTGGTGAACACTAAAAAAATGGGGAACAGTGGGGAAACGACACAAACGAACTCCTATTGGACTCATTCCAGCGGCGTTGGAACCGGCTCGTCGAACCCTAACTAGGATCTCTTAATCCTAAACCCTAAATCATAACCCCTAAACCCTAAATATATTAGGGTTTGGCTTTTAGGGTTTAGCCTCAGGGTTTAGCTTTAGGGTTTCGGGTTTAGCTTTAGGTTTAGCCTTTAGGGTTTAGATTTTAGGGTTTATAGTTTAAATTTTACGGTTTAGCATAGGTTTTAGCCTTATTTTTTAGCTTTAGGGTTTAGAGTTTAGAAGTTAGGATTTAGGGTTCAGGGTTAAGAGATCTTAGTTAGGGTTCGACGAGCCGGTTCCAACGCCGCTGGAATGAGTCCAATCGGAGTTCGTTTGAGTCGGTTCCCCGCTGTTCCCCACTTTTTTAGTGTCCCCAATGAATCTTCCTCATATATCATAGACCGCATATACGGTATTATATCATATATTACATGGAATGTATACCACATATATGCAACATATTATACTATATGTAGCATACGTGATATTGTGAGTTTAAGTCGAGTAATATGACCGATTGGCGGGATTTTTCCATTGGATTGTAATGTAATTCTTAGTTCCGTGTGTTTTTTGGTTTTCAGGATTGACCGGTTGGTCTTCTTGGTGTAATGGTGTTGTAAATGTGGTGTCTAGCTTCTGGCTAGTTGAATCAATAAAATTTTTGTTGGCCGTTAAAAAAAAAAGTCGAGTAATATGATAAATTTAGAAACGCAATACATAATATTGTTAGTTTAAGTCAGATAAAAATGATAGTTTATCTTTTAAAAGAGGATACATCTATCTATGACATATAAAGTAAATAACATTGTTTTTTAGTATTAAAAGGTGTTCAAAGCTTAACACTTGAACATAAATAACGTACTTGGTTACGAATTTTATAGTGTATATATATTAACACCGGCCTTGGTTCGTTGGTGAAATCTTTATTCACGTTCGGTCTTCATATGAACTTTCACCGTCGCATACTATCGCCATCAGAAGATTTATCCGTGATTGAAGAATTGATAATTTTTATCATTAAAATGTACAAGTCAATAATAATTTTTTTTATAATATACAATGAGAAAAAAAAAGGAAAATAAAATGAAGGTTTCGCTTTATAAAACGATAAAATTTCACATCATAAATCTGTATATAGGAGGATGCAAAACCAAATGCTTGAAATTTGAAAATTGAACAATTAAGCTACATGACGTCTTTATCGGTCAATACTACATAAAACAAAAAAACGAAACCAGTTGAACAATTTGTAAACGTTGTTGACTAGACAATCTTGAAGTCTACGAGTTTTTTAAAATTTTGCCAAGGTTGTTCGTAAACAAGAACCTCACATTTCGTGACATTTTTGACATCTTCAACTTCTATTGTTAGACGCCAGTTTATTCCACCGACAATTTGGGTGTAACCATCGACGACTCTCTCAAATTTCATACTACTATTCGTATCTTTGTTGTGCTCGTCAACAGCAAACACCCCGACCCCTATCGCCTGAGGATCATCTGGACTCGCGATCTCTAGCCAATTACCGACCGTCTTTTGGCCATCTTCAGCTAAACATATATCCATAAAGAGGTTGAAGAAAAGAGGAATCATAATCAAGATGAAAAATATTTGTTGAAAGTAAGTCATTTTCAAGGAATGAATTTGGTGATTCTTCATAAATATATGTTGATATGTAGCTTTGGTATTTATAGTCATAAAGGGCTACTATAGTACTATTGCAACATATGATCAACCAAATCTCTTAAATGCAACATTAATGTGTATTAAAGAGGTCAAACTCAATTAATTCTATAAGTCAACGATATTTTTCAAAGTCAAAGTCAATTTTAAATCAGCGATATGTTTTTGAATTGTGTATAAGGAAATGAAGGTGAATAATTAGCATTAACGTAATGTCATTATTTGATGAGAGAAAAGGTGAAAATGGTTGGATTGGTTGAAAAACAATAAATGAAATAGAGAAAAGTGAGATCAACCGAAATCAAAAGAATAAATTTGCGAATATGATTAAATTATTATGGTTGAGCAGGGATGTTTACGATCTGGTTTTGATGATTTTTAGGTAAAACCGTAAGCTAAATCGTTAGTAACGGATTTTGTTCATCAAAAACCGAAACTGAACCATTATAATTTAAAAACCAAACCGGTTCCGATTTAATTTTCCAGTTTGAGATTTGTAATATACGGAAAGTTTCATAAATTAAGGATTAGTGATAGATTGTAGAATTAAGATCGGGTATTTAGTGATAAAAAATTTGCAAAATTTTGTTTTGTTGGCACATTTGCTATTCTTTGATTAATTACTTCAAGGAGATAGCAGGAAGTGGGTTTTGATTTTTTTTAGTTATGAGTTGTTTGTTTCGCTCTTAATGAGTCTTTTAATAGTTCAGAGCTCTTACTGGTTCAACACTTAATGGTTTAGACTGTTTGTTTCGCGAGCAAATGTTTGAATGGTTCAGATATTTTCCTCTGAATAGTTAATCATTATACTGAGTCTGAATGGTTAAGTTCCCTTATTTGAATTGGTCAGACATTTGTCTTTGAACGGTTAATCATTATATTATCTCTTAATGGTTCAAATATCTTTCTTACTGGTTCAGACCTCTTATTGGTTCAGCAGTTACACATTTAGAAGTTGTCAAACAACCCCTTTGCCATTTAGTGAGAAATTAAATAATCAGGTTAAAGATTAAGGGCATGTTTGGCTAAGCTTTTTGAAACAACTTATTGACTTATTGGCTTTTTGAAAAGTAATAAGCTACAAAATAATGTTTGGCAATGAGGGTGTATGTGAGGGAAAAAAACCAATAAGTCAATAAGTCACTCCATACTGGCTTTTCTCAAAAGCCAATAAGTCAATAATTTGTTTCAGAAAGCTTAGCCAAACATGCACTAAATTTAAGATTGGGCATTTAGTTTTGGCCTAATATAAAGTATAAATTAAAGTTAGCCATGCTTACTCTAATTTCATCTTAACTAAGTCTAAAATATATAAAATATATTTAATATAAAATAGTTAAAATAGAAAAAAATCAAAACCAATGGTTCGGTCCGGTTTATCCGGCCGGGTTTTGATATAAACCGCAAACCAAGTCGTTTGCTACGTTTGAATTTTTTTAAAATCGACCGAATGATAGCGAAGAAAAAAGTTGACTGTAAAACCAAACCAATTACTGGTTTTAACAGTTTTACGGTTTTAAACTGAACCATGAACATCCCTACGTCAAGTAACATTGCTTCTCACTGTAAAAGTCTAGTTTTCTTCTATGATTTAGTGTCAAACTCAAAACTTAAGTGACGTCTAAAAGTTCTATATAAAGATTTTATAATGTAAAATGCATAAGTTTGTAGAGTTTTGATCAATGTCCAAGTCCTACTATAAATACATACGGGTTAAGTGATCATATTGTGTTATACTATGTAACAGGTGAAGTTATTGTAAAAAAGACCAAAAGTGTGAGAAAGGTAAGAAAGAATCTCAACCATTAGATCTAAATGAATTGAAAAGGGTATAATTGTAAATGCATTAACAAATTCAAATATGGTAATCCTTGATTTAAGGATTTGGAGATAGAAAATCCTTGATTTAAGGACTTATAACCGTCCATAAATATAACACCATTCAGAGCATGTTCATACATGGTGTTTTAAATATAACACCATTCAGAAAATATAACACCATTCAGCACAAAAAAAACCATTCACACAAAAATAACATCATTCAGCACAAAACATAACACCATTCAGCACAAAAAAAACACCATTCACGCAAAAATAACATCATTCAGCACAAAATATAACACCATTCAACACAAAAAAACACCATTCAGCACAAAAATAACACCATTCAGCACAAAAAAAACACCATTCAGCAGTAAATAAAATAAACACCATTCAGTACAAGAATATAACACCATTCAGTAAAAAAACACCATTAAGAAAAGAAAAATAACACCATTCAGAAAAGAAAAAAACACCATTCAGAAAATAAAAAAAAACACCATTCAGTACACAAAATAACACTATTCAGTACAAGATATAACACCATTCAGTAAAGAAAAATATAACACCTCTGTATCATCTTCTCCACTTCCGGCACCACCACTGCCACTTCCGGCACCACCACTGCTGCACCACCGCTACCGACCCGCACAACCACTGCCGCTGCCCGCTCGCAGTCGCCGCTGCCGCTCGCAGTCGCCGCTCGTCGCTCGCCGTCGCCGCTGCCGGTCGTCGTCGCCGCTGTTCGAACGATTAGAGAGATAGACGAAATTGTAGAGAGAGAGAGAAACTGTTCGATCAATTGGAGAGAGAGATCGGAATTATAGGAATTTTGATTTACAGTTTCCTATTTTGAATGGATATAAAGACTTTATTACCCCTATAATTTTCAATTCAGTCCAAATTAAGAAAAATATTTTACATTTTGGTCCCTATTGATCTCAACCATTAGATCAAAAGATCTAATGGTTGAGATTCTTTCCTACCTTTCTCACACTTTGGACCTTTTTTACAGGATCCTAACTCCTATGTAACATTCCAAAATTTTAATAGCATTCGTAATTTTAGAACGAAAAAATGGTAATTAATAGATAAAAATGGGTCATTTGTTATGGATCTTGGTAAGGCCTAAGAAGGGGTATTGTGGTAATAACACCAACAACCCAATTACGGAAAGTGTAACTGCACTACCAAGCCTTGTAACTATCGCTATACAATTAAGGGTCCAAGACAAAATGGTGAAGATAATGGAATGGTGCACTTAAGTGCTTAGCGTACCTAGTGATGCTATGTGCGTGTAACATTTGAATTAAGCATGTGAGAGATAACATGAAGTGTGTGTTTAGGACTTAATGTCTAAGATTGTTTATCTAGATTGTCTATAGTGAGAGGTTGTGTTTATTATAAATAAAAGAGTTTTCTACTTCTTCAATCTTCTTTGTTTATGCTTCTCTCTCAATCAAGAGTAATGCGTTGTACGTGTTATCGGTCCTAGGGGGTTCCCGGGGACTCTCAGGTGGTATCAGAGAGCATGGTGCTCGATTCGGAATGGACTCATCACCTTTCGGATCACCGTTGCTCTTGATTACAGTTCAAAGATGAGTGGTTTTGATGTGTTTGGTCGATTTTTTGAGGTTAAATTTAAGTTCAGTTTTGTAAACAGTCGCGTTAACGCACATAATTGCTAGTAACTGTCAGTTTAGCGAACTTGGTGCCCGTAATCGTCAATTTGGCGTAGTTAGTGTTTGTAACCATCTTATTAGCGAAGGTAGAAAGATAGCATACTTACAGACTTAGGGAGGTTAGCAAACTTATTTTATTAGTGTGGTTAAGTGAGTGTTAACGCAGTTCTAATACAATGAAGTTATTCAGTTAGTGCAGTTAGCTATGCATATACCTACAGACTTAGGGAAGTTAGCAAACTTATTTGATTAGTGAGGTTAGGTGAGTGTTAACGAAGTTCTAATACAATGAAGTTATTCAGTTAGTGCAATTAACTATGCCTGACCCCCTCAGACAAAGTTAAATTGGCGTGGTTATCCCCAGTTGGTAAAAAAAAAAGTGTGTTTCCAAAAAAATCTTAATTGAACTTTTTTGAGGATATTCGCAATAAAGGGATGTGTGTTTGAGAAAAATTAGGTGATAGTATTTTTTGACAATATTTTCGGGTCGGGTTTCTCAATTGATTAATGAACCTCAGAAATATTAGGCTGGGTATTATAGTTCATATTTGGGCCTTATGTTTAGAACTCTACTTGGGCCGGGATTTCTAGTTGATTTATGGGCCGATTCAAGTATAGAGTTTGAAAGTTGAAAGAGAAAAGGAAGAGATTTGTTGGTTTTTGGAAGTTTTTGCAAAGAAAGGGGTAGTGAAAATTTCTAAAAATATATGTTTCTTGGCAAAAATAAAATACTCGTGGAAAGTGATCAAATTCATGTTACTGTTGGTTACATGATGATTGCTATTAAGCTTGTGTGGTTGATTTTTGTCAAGTGTGTTCGTGATTCACTTGAATGTGTTCATGATGAAGCTGGTTATTCGTTGGATGATTAGTTGAAGATTGAACATTTATTATTTGTCTGTTATAGTTAAGATGGTTAGCTTTCTTGGTCCCTGCAACACCCCAAAACACTGAATTTTGACTATCATGTTTAATATGATATTTTAGCATGAAGTATTGTAACTAAGAATACTTAACCTAGTTAATATTTGTTATCTATTAGTAAGAAGTATATAGGTTATGGCCAAACAAAAATAACCAACTAAACCTAAGGGGTTGAAAATGGACATATTAGACAGTTAGTTAAATAAAAAGAAAAAGAAAGGTGCAGCTGTGTGTGTGTGGAGATTTAGAAAGGGAAAGAGTGAGTATCCTCTTTTTCACAAGAACACCAAAATTCATCAAATCACAAGGAGAACTAGGGTGAAATCCTTGTATGTTTAGGTAATCCTCATCATTTAGGGGCCGTTTGGCAACCTCTGAATGGGTAAGTGCTGAACCAGTAAGAGGTCTGAATGGGTAAGAAGTCTCTGAACCAAGAAGTGCTGAACCAAAAAGTGCTATTTGGTTGGACCTCTGAATGACTATGCACAATGACTACTTTACCCCTCTGAATGAAATGTATCTGTTTGGTCAGTGCTCTGAATGACGGTTCTGGAAGATTAATAATAATAAAATGAAAACAAATAACATTATAGAAAATCCAAATTACATATAAATCCTTCAAAATTCTTAAAAACATACTAAAATTCAACTAGAAATTAATAATTTGCGTATAATTTTAATTTTAAACATTTCAAATTAGTTGACTAGCTATCTGGTTACGCAAAGTAGTCATATACTCGATGTCATGTGAACCCCATTCTATGTCGTGAACGAACTGCCCAACATTTTCTCCACCTTGTATTTCAGAAAACACAGTGTTCTCGCCATACTCCACAAATAATTGATCACGAATACGGCATTTCCTTATAAAATTATGGACGGCGAAACAGGCGATCACTATGTCCCTTTGGATTGGAAAAGAAAAGGGAGCCATTTGCTTTAGGATTGGGAATCCCGCATTCAAAACACCATATGAGCGCTCAATAACATTTCTGAGTTGTGCATGGGCATGATTGAATTTTTCTTCCTTAGTTAACGCACGTTGTCTTCGAAAATCGGCTAACCAATATCTCGTATTACGGTAGGGAGTCATAAATCCACGAGTGTTGGTGTATGCAGCATCACAAAGATAATATTTATCTGTAAAACTCTCAATAAGTAGAATAAAATACCTTTTAGGCCACGAGGTAATTGATCTCAAGTAAAATCGTGTGAGGGGCATGTAAAACCAAAGTATAAATGGCCCACAGGGTCATAGAATCGGAGGTATTGGCTAGCGAGAACAACTATGGTAAGAATTGAATAAATGATAGTCACCACTATGGTTTTAAAGGGGACTATGAGTGGCAAGTTAAAAGGGTCGTTCGGGGTCCATAGGGCCATGAACTACGGGGGCATGTGCAACCGAAGTATAAACGACCCACGAGGTCGTAGAAACTAAAGTATTTCCCATTATTTCCAATCACGATCGAGGTTGTGGTTGGAGGGAAGGGAAATTAATAAGAAATATGGGAGGTTTGAGCTAGAATGCTGAATACCTCTTAACAGGTCGGTTTGGGTAAAACACTCAACCAAAAGAGTGAATAGGGAGCTAACAAATCCTGGTCCAAATTATGGATTTCGGACTACAAATTTGGAATAAAAGTCCCAAGTATGTCAAACTTAAGGGTGGTTCAAGGTGGGGAACTAGTGGTGAAAAACTGCAAATTTTTTAGCTAAGAGTAAAAACTCAACTCAACACCAAAACCCGCTAAAAAAGTGGCTCCTACGCGCCACACGGGGGAGAGACTCAGGCCCCCCGCGACAAACGGAGGGCTGGGTGAATGGAACCTGTCAACACCAGCCCCCCACACCATGCGAGGGACCGAGCTAAGTCCTCCGCGACGCGCGGGGAACATCTTGACTCGCCAAAATGTTTTCTTTTAACGTTTTTTTTCTGATTAACTAAATTACTAATTGTTGGTATAAAATTAAATGGTAGGTAAAATATAAAGGAGGTAACGCATAGAAGATCAAGCTATGTGAAGAACCGAACACCCCCGAATGCTTACAAATCCCCGCCTTTTGTTCATGTTTTATTGGGATTAAAATAAAATGATAACTTGTATTTTGTAATCAAACTCCTACGTTATATCTTATGAAACTTTCCTTGTAAATCATGTTAGTTAGTTTTATTCCATGAATTAATACAAGTGTTTTAAATAGCTAAGAATGGGTCTTACAATCCCTCTTCCTAAGTTGGTTGCTATGTGAATTCTCGAATTAATTAGGATGTTCTTACATTAAGGGGGATGGATATCTGAAAAGAAAGATATCGGGTTTTGGTAGAGTCATGAATATACAAGATTGAATTATGAATATACTAGATGTAGTCAGATACTTCGGGTTAAGATGAAGACTATGTTTTGGTAGTTGGAGGGAAGGGAAATTAATAAGTAATATGGGGTTTGAGCTAGAATGCTCAATACCTCTTGATGAGTCGCTTTGGGTAAAATGCTTATCCAAAAGAGTGAATTGGGAGCTAACAAATCCAGGTCCGGATCATGGATTTGGAACTAAAATTTGGAAGAAAAGTCTTAAGTATGTCAAACTTGAGGTTGGTCAAGTTGGGGAAATTTTGGTGAAAAACTACAAAAATTTTGGCTAAGTGTAAAAACTCAACTCAACACCAAAAGCTGCTAAAAAAATGGCTCCCCTGCGCCACGCGGGGGAGAGACTCAGGTCTTCTACGACACGCGGATGGTTGGGAAATGGAGCTAGTCAACATCAACCCCCCCCCCGCGCCATGCGAGGGATTGAGCTAAGCCCTCCACGACACGCAGGGAACATTCAGACTTGCGAAAATGTTTTCTTTCAACGTTTTTTTTTTTCTGATTAACCGAATTACTATTGGTTTAAAATGTGACATTCGCCACTTTCAAGTTAATAGCGGTTAAACCTCAATTAATCTCAGAACACTTGTACGTACAATTATCACGTGTGACACTTAAGTGGCTACAAATCAAAAACCGTTTCACGAACTCAAATGTAGACACTTAAACCACGGTAACTCGGGGAGCTACCGGATCCCACACGACAACCAAACACGAACATGTTAAGGAATGAAGGTTAGGATTTTGTGTAATTATTGACATAGATCGAGAGGGACTAGTTTTGCCTTTAAACGAAAGTTGATCACATAGCTTTTTGAACAAGCTTTAAACACTAGAAACTAGAGGGGCCTTAATAAAAATTGATAAACAAAGTTTTTATCTAAAAACCAAAACCCTACCCGCCCCTCCCATACCCGTCGTCTTCCCCACACCAAAACCCTAAGTTTCTTTCTGTCATCCTCTCGGCTGCTGATCACCATCACCTTCCTCTCCGTCAAGGGTAGAAACCGATCATCGGTAAGACCCACTTCACTTGTTTTTAGTCTTTGATTTACATTCGTTGTCAAGGTTTCAGTTCGAGGTTGTTGTGAATACAAGATTACGAGTAGGCTTGAACGTGAAAACTATGTGTTCGGTGTTACGAATGAACATGCTGTTATATATACATGTCCGTAGGTCCCTTTGATATGTGTAAATCGTCTGTATGTATGTATACACACACACACATATAGCAGTAGACATAAAAGATGTGAAAATTATTTAGATGATGTTATATATAAAAAGCTCATATATACATGTGTTCGTATGGCTAGTCATATGTGCAAATCTGAATATATTATGTATGGCCGTTGATATGTGTATACGTATGCATTCTGTAGAAATCGTGACACATGAATGGGCATAGACAAGGAACTGATATGATGGAATAAGTATATGTGTATATAACCGTGATTGTACGTGAACTTCTAAATATATGTATATGATCAAATGCGTGAGGGAGCTTTAGATGAACAGATAAATCGTGCAACAATTTCAAGGTGTATGCATACATATGACTTTGATATTTGTGTTGTTTCAAGTATACGTGTACATGAAATCTCGTTCTTTGACTTAAAGGTGGGACCACCGGCCAGGGCCCGATATTTCAAGGAATACGTTTTTTTATGAAAAAAAACCCGATATGTATATGTAAAATATTTTTTAATAGGGTACACTCATACAAACATGAATATAGACCCCCTTACAAAACTATTCTTATTGTTTAAATTAGTTATTAACTCCTTTCGCATTAGGTTTAGACCTTTAGTGAGCCCAATACCCAATTTTGTTAAGGCCTAAGGGCACATTTTTGCGAGTTCGAACAGGGTACACGAATTTTAGGAATCGAACATGTCAATGTGAATATTCACATTGACATGTTCAGTTCCTAGGGTGTTCGTGTACTCATATATCCTAGACAAAGCTTCATGTACATCTTTACACGAATTCTAAGGGCACATTTTTGTTAAGGCCTAAGGGCACATTTGTTGTCATTATTGCAGTATGTAAACTTGAGTTTTGAGTCCTATTTGCTTTGTATAATATTTGGCTCCGAGTTACACATAACGTAAGTTTAAACAATGTTGTTTGCTGTAATACGTATGTGTACATACACAAGGTACACATGTGTACTGCTTTGATTTATACATGCCAACATGATAGTACACATGTGTATAATGCATGGTAGTTGCATGTAAATAGCATAATTTTTGTTAATGAGCATTTGAAGACCCTTAGCATTGTTGTCCTTATTGCAATCTTACAACTAATGGTCCACCCTTAAAATGTAGATCTGTGAATGAAAACCTGGATTCGTGTGAATATGTAACTTGCAGATTCGTATATAACCAATCAGATTGTAAATACGAATGAACCTGAATAGATCCATATGAATATTCAATACACAACACTTCGTATAAGTATATGGTAATGGTAAAGTGTTGCACACGTGCAGGATGGTGTATTTATAGGGTAATGGTAAAGTGCTGCACATGTGCAAGATGGTGTATTTATACAAAAAATCACGTCCGACACTCGAATTGCATAAACAATTCTCGATTCTCAGGCATCACCAGTTCTCAGTAGTTCGTCTTCATCCCAATTACATTATTAACAAAAAAAATTAATACAGTGATTCACTTGTGCATAAACTCAGATTTAATTAAAAAAATAACAAAAATAATACTGAATAATCAATAGCTTTTAACCTTTTTGTTTAACATTCACATATTCGTCTTCCGTTGCACATGTGCAGGATGGTGTATTTATACAAAAATCATGACTGACACTCGAATTGCATCAACAATTCTCAGTTCACAGGCATCAACAGTTCTCAGTAGTTCGTCTTCGTCCCGATTACATCTGTAGTTCGTCTTCGTCATATCGAGTTGTAAATATCGATTTATAAACTAGTATATATTATAAAGTCATTACATTGTAATAGAGTTGTAAATATCGATTTATGACATTTTACCTAAATGTACACATGTGTACACTTTGTTGTAACTCTAATGTAAACGTGTGTATACCGTAATATTTCACATAATAGTCTAACTGAATTATTTTGATTTTCTTTATTCTGTAGATCAAGGGTGGCGACCAGAGGAATGCAGAAATCAAGAAAAAAATCCACAAACTTGTATGGAATGTTTACATCAAACCAGAAACATTTGAGAAGAGATGACATTTACTTATTGCTGAGTACGGTTTAGAAGACCATTCATGGTTGACTGAAATGTATTCCATTCCATTCGTGAACGGTGGATCCATGATTTTTTCGTGAAATTGCTATGTGTACCTTAATGAAGACCACATCTAGGTGTGAAAGCGCTAACCATTTGTTCAAATCAAACTCCAGTTCACATAAAAGGTACACGAACATGTTTCATTCTTTGTTTCCTTCCCTTTTTAAATGATATACTTTTCATTTTGGCCACACAACCTTTCTTTTCGTTATCTCTAATCTGCTGACTCTCGATCTTTACCTCACCTCTTGCTTCTCTGTTATAAGCTATAATCATTTTGCATATTTCTTAAATATCATTACTTCAAAGTTAATCCTGTTTTTCAAATTAAAGTTTTACACTGTCTTACTAACCTTTTTCGTCACTCTCCATTTGTTCGCATGGTTCCACTATTTTCCCCCACTCACTTTCACTATTAGCATTACCAGTTTTGTCAGCAACAAAACCTACGAAAACAAAATAAAAAGGCAGATTCTTACACTATCATTATGTTTAAAATATACGCAAAAAAACATATTTACATAATATTACCTTTATCTTTCTTATCGACTATATCAACATCCTTTGCAGCGGCCAACTCCTTCTTACAGTCCCTTATTTCTTTCAACATATTGTGCACTGTTTTAATGTTAATCATTGTATCAAACATTATAAAAAAGCTACAAAATAATGAACAATTAATGTATTCAACACGTTGTGACTAATGTATGAACTTTAATATAAAACATTTTCACCTATATTATCCGTTTCTTCATCGTCTGAACATTCAGTGGGGCATTCTTTTGTATTATTAAGTCTGCGCACCAATATACGAGCTATTCTCTCGCTTTTCCCCTACACGATTAAATTAAATATGTTCCTATTAATTTTATTAGATCATAGATTCCTACAATTCAATCATTTAATCTTTTACATAACCTAAAACGTACTTCTTATCATTGTTACCCTTTCGAACCTACAAATGTAAAGAAAATGAGATTACTCAGGTAGACAACTATATTGAATGTATTAGTACTACGATAAGGTACATAAATGTAATATTACAAACATAACACAACAATAGTAATTTTTAGACAACAAAAACACGTAGTTTGTACAGCGTGAATAAATAACCTACTGTTGAATTAAAGTTCATACATCAGTCGCAACGTGTTGAATACATTGAATGTTTGGACGACGAAGAAACGAATGATATAGGTGAAAATGTTTTTATATTAAAGTTCATACATTAGTCGCAATGTGTTGAATACATTAATTGTTCATTGTTTTTAGGTTTTTTTTAATGTTTGTTAAAATAATAAACATGAAAACAGTGCACAATATGTCAAAAAAATAAGGGACTGTAAGAAGGAGTTAGCCGCTGCAAAGGATGTTGATACAGTCGATAAGAAAGATAAATGTAATATTATGTAGATATGTTTTTTTTGTGTACATATTTTTTACGTAATGATAGTGTAAGAATCTGCCTTTTTATTTTGCTGACAAAACTGGTAATGCTAATAGTGAAAGTAAGCGGGGAAAAACGGTGGAACAACCGTGCGAACAGATGGAGACTGACGGAAAAGGTAAGTAAGACGGTGTAAAACTTTAATTTGAAAAACAGGATCAACTTTAAAGTAATGATATTTAAGAAATATGTAAAATGATTATAGCTGATAACGGAGAAGCAAGAGGAGAGATAAAGATCGAGAGTCAGCAGATTAGAGATAACGAAAAGAAAGGTTGTGCGGCAAGAATGAAAATTATATCATTTAAAAAGGGAAGGAAACAAAAAATGAAACCTGTTTGTGTACCTTTTGTGTGAACTGGAGTTTGATTTGAACAAATGGTTAGCGCTTTCACACCTAGATGTGGTCTTCATTAAGGTACACATAGGTATTTCACGAAAATATCCTGGGATCCACTGTTCAGGAATGGAATACATTTCAGTCAACCATGAATGGTATTCTAAACCGTACTCAGCAATAAGTAAATGCCATCTCTTCTCAAATGTTTCTGGTTTGATGTAAACATTCCATATAAGTTTGTGGAATTTTTTCTTGATTTCTGCATTCCTCTGGTCGATACCCTTGATCTACGAAATAAAGAAAATCAACAAAAAATCAATTAGACTATTATGTGAAATGTTACGGTATACACATGTGTACATTAGAGTTACAGCAAAGTGTACACATGTGTACATTTAGGAAAAATGCCATAAATCGATATTTACAACTCTATTACAATGTAATGACGTTATAATATATACTAGTTTGTAACAAATACCTTTGCTGGGAACTTTTGAATAATGTGCAACATACATAGTCTATGAATGGACTTATCAAATACATTGGCGACGGCTTGTTTCATAGCACAATCTTGATCAGTTAATACCAAAAGTGGTTGTTTTCCATTATGTGCGTCAAGAAATTTTTGTAGAAGCCATGTGTATGAATCAACTGTCTAATTATGTAGCAACCCAGCTCCAAATATCGTGCACCTTTTAAGATGGTCAACTCCAGTGAAAAGGACAAAAATCATATCGTACCTGTTCGGAAAAAAAAGTTTTGATAACTGGTAACTAAAACTATAACAAAGTTATAAATTAAGTTTTTGTAACTTACATATTTGTATGATACGTTGCATCGAACGCTAATACATCCTCGAATGCTTCGTAGTTTGATTTAGAAACGCCTTCGCTCCAAAATATTAAATGAAGTTTTGTATCATCAATATGGGTATCAAATGTGTAATTTACTTTGTTTTCGCTGCGAGCATTGAATTTGTCAATTATCATTTGCGCGTCTCTATCACCAATAAAATCTCGACTGTCACGCCAGCAATTTTTGTAGTCCACAACCGTCCCGTGAACATTATGGTGGCCACCTTTTATTGCAACATGTACATTGTGGGATTTGGTAGGCCCTAGATTAGCATTGCAACACTTTGCTATGAACTCTTGAGTAGAAAAGTCAAGCTTTCTCCGTTTTAGTCATAAATCAAGATTCTCGGGTGAGGTAAACCCATGGTTGTGTTCAACAAAATCATAGTTTTCATACTCCAATGAATTTTTTATACGAACAAACTTGACACACGCCTTACAATATGTCACTTTGACGTTGGAACGGCGTGATGGTGAGGGTCTTCAAATGCTCATTAACAAAAAATATGCTATTTACATGCAACTTCCGTGCATTATACACATGTGTACTATCATGTTGGCATGTATAGATCAAAGCAGTACACATGTGTACCTTGTGTATGTACACATACGTATTACATCAAACAACATTGTTTAAACTTATGTTATGTGTAACTCGGAGCCAAAGATTATACAAAGCAAATAGGACTCAAAACTCAAGTTTACATATTGCAATAACGACAACAAATGCTAACAGTCTTGACATGTTCGTTACAAAAAATTATGGAAATCATTGGTCATACGATACACACCTGGACGATCCATTGTTGTAACAAAAACATTATCGTCAACGTTTTCGTCGAAATTATGATTATTGATTTCTGGGTCGGCCATGAATGAAAGACGGTAAGAACTGCAGGCAAAAATACAACTACGTTTCAATATTTTTCGTCGGGAAATCAATGGACAACAGATACAAACCTGGGTTTAAAGTGGACTGCCGGAAACAAAGTTTTCAGATACAAACCTGGGTTGCGAGGTTACAGCAACTGCCGGAAATCAAAGTTTTCAGATTAATGTTTCCAAACTAATGTTCGTCAGAAACAAAGTTTTCAGATACAAACCTGGGTTGCGAGGTTACAACAACTGCCGGATGTAATGGTTTCTAGATTAATGTTCGTCGGAAAGCAATGCTTTCAGATTAATGTTTGCTGGAATCTTATGCCGTCTCCGATTAATGTTCACCGGAATACAACAACAATAACCAATAAACTACCGGCGACGTTACCGTTGCGATTGATCTTCAGACGAAAAATGACGTGATGAAACGATGAAATTGGAACGGAATTTTCTGGGTTTATGAAACTGATGAAGAACAAATGTGAATAGAAGGTAATACGGTGATTTGTGTAACACCTCGCAAAAATCATGTCCAATGATGTGAAGACACGTGTCATAAACCCTAATCATGTAAAAAGTTAGCTTTGGAGGACTAAAGTTGACAAACGATGAAAAGATGTATGTGGAAGGACCAAAAGTGTCAACATGCCAAACTTGTGCCTCTGATTGACCTCACACGATGTTCGTATTCCTTAATGAGTAAATTGTCGAACGCGAGAAGCCGTTTGTGCATAAAATCAAAAGTTTACAAAGCACAAGGGTTAAACGTGTCAACATGTTAATTCTTACCTCTGAGTGACCTTTTAACGATCCCGAGGCTTTGTAATATCTTAATATACTCATGAATATCGGATAATGATTTCATGAAGTTTCGGTACAATTAAACGATTTAATTTTCAAATCCCAAGAAAAAGGATTAAAAGCATCAACGTTTGAAAATAAGACCTTCCGGGTGATCCCGTAACTGATCGGAAGCTTAACGATGTTTATTTTATGACCCAAGACATTTAAAAGTTAAATATGGGGGTTAATAGTGCAATAAATGAAAGATATTTCAAGAATTAAAGGACCAGGGACTGAAAGTGCAAAGTTTGAAAGTTTTGTAACCGGATTGAGGGAGTGTCGCAGGCCGCGTAGGCCACCCCTAAACATCTTCGCGGGCCTTGAGGAAGGTGCCAGCGACAGAATTCTGGACAGCTGCATGTTGCAGCTCTTACACCGCCATTGCATGGCTTCTGGGCGATACCAGGGGCTTGTAAAAGGTTTTTACTGCCACCATAACACTTGGAATCATCTGGTAACTCCCCTCAACAGCTGGATTGATCTTAAAGGCTCTCAAATTTCTATATAAAGGGCCTTGTTTGATCATTGTGAACTTGCACCTTCAAATTTTCACTCAAAACTCTTTCTCTGGAGCATCCTGGACCTAAAGGAAGCTCTCTCAAGTTAAATTTTCGTGCTAAGGACCTTTGTAAGTGTTCTTAGCTTCTGTAGTTAAGTTTTTATTAGTATAAGGACCGAAAGTCAAAGATATCATAATTATACTTTGACTTTTTGTTTAATCATTAATGGTCCAGCCATGGTTCGAATTGAAAGTGGCTCTGTGTTGGTAATTAAGTAGGTGATAATCCCTCAAAATGGCACCTCCTAATTATCACGTTTACTTAGTTAATTGTCGGGTCAAAGTAATTAAAATAAAAGTCAAACGGGCCAGTTTTTAAATAAAATTCATAACTGATAATGTAGAAGCTATAAAATCAGTTTTATCACTTTAATAACTTGGTAAATATTATAAGAACATGTTTAGACATGTTCGACCCGACAATTCTGAGTTTAGGCTCGGTTCGCAACCGAAAGTCGCAAAAGTTGACTTTTGCTTTGACTTTTAGTTCTGACTCGAATTAGTTTAGTATCTTTATGCCTTAGGGTTCCTTTGTGACCATATTATATGTTAGTATAACTCTATGAGGTTATACTATATGGTCCCTTAGAAATCAGAGTTCATTTGCATGTTTCCGTTATTTGCTAAAAATTTGACTATTATGCCCTTATAATGTAAAAACGAGATTTTTGGATATATGAGTGTACAAATATCTTTGTTACTGATATATAAGTATGTCAAATAAATTTGACATCAGTTTCTGGTCTCAAACTAAAGTTATGCAAGATATCGTAAAATGAAACTTTTTTATTAATTAAACTACGCTATTAAGCATAAATCATGTTTAAACCCAAATTTTGGCACCAAACTCATTACCTACTGTTTTGATATTATTTTTAGGGATTTTTGAAACATTGGGTCAGATTATAAACTGACCATATCATTGAGTTCTTGTATAATTCGATAAATGACGATAATGCCCTTTTTGTTAATAAAATGAGATTTACATATCATTAACATACCAAACTTTTTACTACTGATTTTATATGAAGAATAAAACATGTTAAACATTCAAGGCTGGTCAAAATCTCAGATTTTCATAAATATCACATATATCGTCATTTGTCGATTTTTACGCTAATTAGGTGCATAATATGGTTTAAAACCATATTTAACACCTAAGAATTGTTACCTACAGAGTTTATAAATAAATTTAATATTGTTACAGTAAGTACAAGTTGTGAACTTAGACTTCCAAATTTGTCCTTAAAAACATATGTGAAATGACCAAAATGCCCCTACGGAAACCACACATATGTATGATATCTTACTGATTTAACATCATAAAATAAATGTTTTCACAGAATGATTTAGACCAGAACCTCAGTTTACTATTAAACCTCTTTTATAAACTTTAAAATGACCAAAATACCCTTACGAGACTTAAATTGATTTTAAATTCTTTTGGGGCATAATTGTTGATATCCTACTGATATCATAACATAATTAAAGCATAATAACATATGGAACTTGTACATGACTCATCCGGCTACCCGTTATGCATATACGCGTTCGGTACGTTTTATGTAACTAGTTTGCATAAATTAGCCGAAACGGGTCAAACCTTATCATTTTTATTTCAAAATCCAGAATGTATTTAGTTTACCCATTTAATACAAGTCTCCATACTTGTCGGGTCTAAATCACATTCCAATCCGGTCACCGCTTAATCTAGCGTTTCGTACCGTAAACATTTCTTTAAACTAACCGGTCTAAGTTTATAACTTAAATAAGACCCGTTGGGAATCTAATAGGTTAATAAAACCTTCGTTCCAGATTAAGAGCCCCGGTAGAAGTTATTTGCACTTGTTTGAGTAGACTATACGGCTGAGTATACAAAATTTACATTTTAAGCTCAGGTAAATACTTTTAACTTATTTTCCCTTATACGGGCTTGGGATACGGTAAATTATTACCGCTTGGTCGGGTGTAGAAACCTTTTAATCGGATATGGTTAAATTGCATAATCCCGTTTTAATTAGTATTGCTTGATAACAAATAACATTGGGGGTTAACGACCGTGTCCTGGATATCCTTGGCTCATTTAAAAAGCATAAATGACCACGACTTAAGCACGGGGTGTAGGCATACACCTGTCCGCTGCGTATGTAAAAGATATACTCATTTGCTGGGGTGACCCGCCGTGAGTTTATATTTATGGTGTGTTGTTTAATCTTGTTCGATTTATTTATACCGGCCCTAAATGTTGGACAAACATGTAAATCTGATACAAGATTGTTATTAATATAATTGTCCCAAGTTATAAAAACATTTGTGCCTTGTGCATTTAAATCAATTTTCATAAATGCTTTCAAAAGAGTCTATTAATCGTATTTACCAGTGTAAACTAACGTATTTTTTTTCAAAAAGACTAAGTGACAGGTACTGTACGTAATTGGCTGGGAGCTCTGGGCGTTAGTTAAAGAATCTTGCAAGTTCTTGATGCTTATAGTCTATTGAACAATATTTTATATTATGTTTTAGATCCGCCTGTGGATCCTCTTACAACCGTCAGTATAATATTTATTTCATACTTTATATTTCGGTTTGTAATAGTATTTTCCTCCAAGACTTCCGTTGTGCATTAAACTGTATATATTTGACTATGACGATATCAACTACGTCACGATACTCCCTGCCGGGCCCACCGGTAATATGTGGAAATATCGGGATGTGACAGGTTGGTATCAGAGCCAATATTGAGGGAATTAAACACTAGGCTTTTGTGTTTAATCTCAATGACACAGTTGCACATTCCTTGACTTCCGAGTCTAGGCAAATGACCTAGGATTAATCCTAATCTTATTTGGTTTTTATCTTTTGTTTGTTTTTCTTGTTTTGAGAGGGTTACTTAAATTATGCCGCCAAGAGTACGTGGACGGGGAGGTCGAGGCAAGGCACCGATGGGAACAAGGAATGACCATGAAGCAGGGCCCTCACATAGATGGACCCCATCAGCAACCTTTAGCTCCGATTCTCATGTGGATTGAAGAAACTATCTTGAACCCGCGAGGCGTTCTGTCTCGCTTAGCTCCTCGCCCTCATACCACAACTCGTTCGGGCCCCAACAGGAAGACGAGCCCCATGACTCACACCACTCATACATTCCTTTGCAGCGTTCGGGTTCTCATCATTCATTCCAGAACCCCACACCCTACTTCCAGAGCCGTTTCAACCCCATGAACCAAATTGACGAACCAGAGGGTCAAAACCCTTTGGGACCAACAGACCACTTTCCCGAATACCAAGACATGGACATGGACGACGATCCAGATCCCGCCATGCCACCATCAGGGACGCCGACGCATCCCATCGAGATTTCAAGCGGATCTTCTTTTCATGGTTCGCTATACAGAGGCCCTGATATCTGGGCCGAAAGATGGAGCACATACAAGTGGGAGTTTACTCCCCCTCACCACAACTCACCTCCACAACAACGGGTTCCCTCAGAGGACCCACATTTTCAGGCGGTCACGCCACCGCCACCACCAGCGCCAGAGCCAGAGCAACCATCGCCTCCCGAACCATCGAGGCGAAGACGGAGTCCGCGGATGTCCGTACGTGGGGGTTTTCATTTCAGTACCCCCAACACTCCAGTAACTACCCTCTGCTTTATGAAGACCCGCAAATGGGTGGGCCTTCAAATGATGTTTCTGAAGTCGACTCCGCACCAGTCGCACCTGCACCACCACCCATGGGTTATGAAAACCCAATTCCATCTTACCCAGATGCAGCTGGGTACAACCCGTTTGAGCAGCAAGCTTATTCGGGTTATAACTACAATGCACTTTCCGTCGGCCCATACGTTGAGGCAGCAAACTTTAATGCTCTCTACCCCTCGCCCTTTCCACCCGCGTACCCAACTGGGTACCCTGCATATGGGTATCAATACCCACCGCCTCCTCAACCTCAGCAGCAGCAGCCACCGCAACCTCCAATCCAGCAACCACAGCAGCAAGAAATTCTCCAGAGGTTGCATGAGGTGGAACAAAGGGTAGAAGAAGAGCATAGAAGTCGCTGTGGTCTTCTAAAGGGATTGGCAAACCTCATTAAGAGGAAAAAGAAGATGGATCATTAGAAACCCTTAATTATTGTTTTGTAATTTCATTTCAATTAAGTCCCTGCGTGGACTTGCTTTCTTATTTAGTCCTTGCGTGGACTTACTTTCTTATTTAGTCCCTGCGAGGACAAGTTATTTATTTAAAGACCCGTTTAGGGCAACTATTGTAATCTTTAGGATTTTATGAGAATTTTCCTTTTTGAAATTACATTTGGCATTAAACATAAACATATACATTACATCATAAATCAAAACATCATATCATTTTTATAAATGATCTACCATTAAATCTCAAAAAAGAAAATCTTAAAGGTATAACCTAGCCTATATGTTATTTTAGACATGGCTATGATGGTAAAGCCTTTTTAAGATAATAAATCCTTGTTAACACCTAAGAACGTGTTAGCACTCTTGACAAATGTGGTTCAAGAAAATCACACTAGTCATCCTTATATTGGAATCTTCTAATTCCTTATCTAGCCTAATGATCTAGAAATCATGGCTTGTATCATCAAATGAGATGATCATATTATAAACATCCATTAGTGATGAAGTGCCTACGGGCTATACTTATTGTCCAATAAGACAAATGACAGTTGTAGTCTATGACTCCCTGTCAAGAAAGGTAATGAACTATGTTCAAACCTTAATGCCTCGATCCTATAAGATCATGGCTTATAAATTAAAACTGTCCTTGTGACAAGGCCATTTGTGCCACCATGATATCCATAATAGTTTATAACTGGGATTAGTTATAATGAAAAATTTAAATAAACTAATTTATCAAATTAACCAAATATGGTCTATTTATGCCATGGTTAACGAATCACCGAAAATGATGATTCCAGAATAGATCACTAAACAAATTATTGTCAATTGTTTTATAGCAATCAAGCTCAACAATGGCTGAATTTGAAGAATTTAATAGTCATCCCAATGTGAGGAATGATAACACCAGAATGAATGTAACTGGTGTAGATCTACAAGCATTGATAGACAATGCTGTCACTAAAGCCATTGGCAGAATGTTCAAAGAACCAAGTATTACTCACACCAAGACACAAATTGTGGCTCATTCAAAGCCCCCTTCCAAAACACATACATCAAAGAAAGACGATTCTCGACATTCGTCGAATCAGAAAAGTCTACCGTCTAAGCAAATTGTGCTTAATCAGGAACCGCGTTCAAAGACTTGTTCTTACAAATACTTCGTCTCTTGCAAGCCAAGGGATTTACAGGTGAAAAAGGTGCCATAGACTGTATGACATGGCTTGATGAAATGGATACCGTTGTGGATATCAGTGGATGCGCTGAGCAGGATATTGTGAACTTTGTATCCCAATCATTTAAGGGGGAGGCATCGGCTTGGTGGAGGTCGTTAATCCAAGCCACGGGGAAAATCCCACTCTATAACTTATCATGGGTGCAATTTGTGGCACTGATCAAAGAAAACTTTTATCCTCAGCATGAGGTAGAGAAAATTGAAATAGACTTCTTGACTCTGGTCATGAAGAATTTGGATTGCCAAGCTTATGTCACAAGTTTCAACACTATGTCAAGACTTGTTCCCTATTTGGTTACACCAGAACCTAAATGCATAGCGCCCTTCATTGGAGGCCTGGCCTCGGAAATAAAAGGAAATGTTAAAGCTTCCAGGCCTACCACTTATAGGTCCGTGGTGGATTTGTCCTTATCCCTCACTCTTGATGCAATAAGGAATAGGTCTGTTAAGACTTCTGATGAGGGAAAAAGGAAAAGGGAAGATGAGGGCTCACATCGCTCCGACAAGAAAAAGAAGGGTAAATTCGAGCATAAGAAAGGGTCTGAGTTTAGAAACAACTCAAATCAGTCTGATAAAAGGCCCAAGTGCAAGAACTGCAGGAAACGCCATTCTGGAAAGTGCACGATTGATCCGTAGGCTAAACTTTGTGGAATTTGCAAGACAAAAGGTCATAAAACCTTAGAGTGCAAAGATTTGAAGAATGCAACTTGTTACAATTGTAACGAAAAAGGGCATATCAAGACCAACTGCCCAAAACTTGCAAAGAAGCCTGAAGAGGCCAAGAAGACCAATGCTCGAGTTTTCCAAATGAATGCCAGGGAGGCAATACAGAACGATAATGTTATAACAGGTACTTTCCTCATAAATGATGTTTATGCTAGAGTTTTATTTGATTCTGGGGCAGATAAGTTCTTTGTAGACAATAAATTTTGTAAACTATTAAATCTGCCTGTTAAAACTCAAGACATAAAATATGAGGTAGAATTGGCCGATGGTACCTTAGAGAATGCTTCAACAATTTTAGATGGATGTTTCATATCCATTAGGAATCACTCTTTTCTGTTGTCTTTGTTACCGATGAAATTGGCAGGATTCGATATAGTCGTAGGCATGGATTGGTTATCTCATAACCAAGCTCAAATTGCCTGTGATAAGAAGCAAGTGGTAATCAAAACCCCTTATTGTGAATCACTTACCATTCAAGGAGATACGCAGTATGGATTGCCTGATCAAGTATCTATGCTTAAGGCATCAAAGTGTTTGAAGAAAGGTTGTGTCATTTACATGGCACAGGTGACAATGGATGAGCCAAAGCCCAAGATTGAAGATATTCCCGTTATTTCAGAATACTCGGACGTTTTTTTTCTGAAGAGCTACCTGGTTTACCTCCAGACAGACAAGTGGAATTTAGAATTGATATTATTCCAGGAGCAGCACCAGTCGCAAGAGCTCCTTATCGTTTGGCACCGACAGAAATGAAGGAATTAAGAACGCAGTTGGATGATCTATTGGAGAAAGGTTTTATACAACCAAGCTCGTCCCCTTGGGGAGCGCCTATTCTATTTGTGAAAAAGAAAGATGGCTCGATGCGTCTATGCATTGATTATCATGAACTGAACAAAGTTACAATCAAGAAGCGATATCCATTGCCTAGGATCGACGATCTGTTCGATCAGATACAAGGAGCAAGTTTCTTTTCAAAGATCGATTTGAGGTCAGGGTATCATTAGTTGAAGGTCAGAACCGAAGATGTGCACAAGACCGCGTTCAGAACAAGATATGGCCATTACGAATTCTTAGTGATGCCTTTTGGGCACACTAACGCGCCTGCAGCATTCATGGACCTCATGAATCGTGTCTGCAAGCCGTATCTAGACAAGTTTGTCATTGTCTTCATCGATGACATTCTTATATATTTAAAGAGTCAAGCCGATCATGAAAAACATCTCCGATGCATTCTTAAACTTCTGCAACAAGAGAAGCTCCACGCAAAGTTCTCTAAATGTGAATTCTGGCTTCGAGAAGTCCAATTTCTTGGACATGTGGTAAGTGAGCGTGGTATCCAAGTGGATCCCGCTAAGATAGAAGCGATTATGAATTGGCAAGCACCTAAGACGCCCACAGAAATTCATAGCTTCTTAGGTTTGGCTGGTTACTACAGACGTTTTATCGAAAACTTTTCCAGAATTGCTGCACCTTTAACTTCGTTAACTCGCAAGAATATAAAGTTTGATTGGGGACCCAAACAACAAGAATCTTTCGAGATTATTAAACAAAAATTAAGCAATGCTCCTGTGTTGACATTGCCAGAAGGGATAGAAGAGTTCGTTGTTTATTGCGATGCATCGCACACTGGTATGGGTTGTGTACTTATGCAAAGAGGTAAAGTAATTGCCTATGCATCATGTCAACTAAAGGTGCACGAAAAGAATTACATCACCCATGATTTGGAATGGGTGCTGTTGTTTTTGCACTAAAACTTTGGAGGCATTACTTATATGGAACGAAGTGTGTGATTTATTCAGATCATAAAAGCCTTCAAAATTTGTTTAACCAAAAAGATCTCAATATGAGGCAACGTCGTTGGATGGAAACATTGAACGACTATGATTGTGAAATTCGCTACCATCCTGGTAAAGCGAATGTGGTCGCTGACGCACTGAGCAGGAAAGAAAGGATCAAACCTATTAGGATCAATTCCAAAAGCATTGAACTAAAGAACAATTTAAACGAAAAGTTGTTGTCAGCTCAGAAAGAAGTCGTAACGGAAGAAAACTCTCCAGCAGAAAGATTAGGTGCAACTGTTGATCAGTTGTCACCTGGTAACGATGGAATCCTCAGATTGAATGATCGAATCTGGGTTCCAATTCGTGGAGGACTTAGAGATGAAATCCTCCGAGAAGCCCATAATTCTAAATACTCGGTTCATCCGGGCAGTGATAAGATGTACCAGGATCTGAAAGCAAATTATTGGTGGATAGGTTTGAAGAAATCTATAGCCACATATGTGGCTAAATGTCTGACGTGCGCACAGGTTAAAGCCAAGCATCAAAAGCCATCAGGTTTACTACAACAGCCTGAACTTCCCACTTGGAAGTGGGAAATGGTAACTATGGATTTTATTACCAAGTTACCAAAGACGAAACATGGGAATGATACAATATGGGTTATAGTCGATAGAATGACGAAGTCAGCTCATTTTATACCCATCAAGGAGACGCATAGCTCTGATAAACTAGCCCAGCTATATGTGGATGAGATTGTATCTCTCTACAGAGTGCATGTATCTATTATCTTCGATAGGGATACTAGATACACATCTCATTTTTGGAAAAGCTTTCAGCAATCTCTAGGCACTTGTTTGAATTTCAGTTCTGCTTATCATCCTCATACGGATGGGCAAAGTGAGCGTACGATTCAAACACTAGAAGACATGCTCCGGGCTTGTGTTATTGACTTGGGTGGAAGTTGGGATAACCATCTTCCTTTGATTGAATTTTCTTACAACAACAGTTATCATTCGAGCATCCAAGCCACGCCTTTTGAGGCCTTGTATGGAAGAAAGTGCAGAACGCCAGTATGTTGGGCGGAAGTTGGAGAAACCCAACTATCAGGACCTGAGATAGTCCTCGAGACGACGGATAAGATTGTTCAAATCCGTGATCGTCTAAAAGCTGCCAGGGATAGGCAGAAAACTACGCAGATAAGAGGCGTAAACCTCTGAAATTCGAGGTAGGTGATAAATTATTACTAAAAGTGTCGCCTTGGAAAGGGGTGATGCGATTTGGCAAAAAGGGCAAGCTGAGCCTAAGATATATCGGACCATTCGAAATCATCGAATGTGTCAGAACTGTAGCCTACAAGCTAAATCTACCTGAAGAGCTTAGTGGAATTCACAATGTGTTCCACATCATGCTAAGGACCTTTGTAAGTGTTCTTAGCTTCTGTAGTTAAGTTTTATTAGTATAAGGACCGAAAGTCAAAGATATCATAATTATACTTTGACTTTTTGTTTAATCTTTAACGGTCCAGCCATGGTTCGAATTGAAAGTAGCTATGTGTTGGTAATTAAGTAGGTGATAATCCCTCAAAAGGGCACCTCCTAATTATCACGTTTACTTAGTTAATTGTCGGGTCAAAGTAATTAAAATAAAAGTCAAACGGGTCAGTTTTTAAATAAAATTCATAACTGATAATGTAGAAGCTATAAAATCAGTTTTATCACTTTAATAACTTGGTAAATATTATAAGAACATGCTTATACATGTTCGACCCGACAATTCTGAGTTTAGGCTCGGTTCGCAACCGAAAGTCGCAAAAGTTGACTTTTGCTTTGACTTTTAGTTCTGACTCGAATTAGCTTAGTATCTTTATGCCTTAGGGTTCCTTTGTGACCATATTATATGTTAGTATAACTCTATGAGGTTATACTACAGGGTCCCTTAGAAACCAGAGTTCATTTGCATGTTTCCGTTATTTGCTTAAAATTTGACTATTATGCCCTTATAATGTAAAAACGAGATTTTCGGATATATGAGTGTACAAATATCTTTGTTACTGATATATAAGCATGTCAAATAAATTTGACAACAGTTTCTGGCCTCAAACTAAAGTTATGCAAGATATCGTAAAATGAAACTTTTTATTAATTAAACTATGTTATTAAGCATAAATCATGTTTAAACCCAAATTTTGGCACCAAACTCATTATCTACTATTTTGATATTATTTTTAGGGATTTTTGGAACTTTGGGTCAGATTATAAACTGACCATATCATTGAGTTCTTATATAATTCGATAAATGACGATAATGCCCTTTTTGTTAATAAAATGAGCTTTACATATCATTAACATGCAAAACTTTTTCCTACTGATTTTATATGAAGAATAAAACAAGTTAAACATTCAAGGCTGATCAAAATCTCAGATTTTCATAAATATCTCATATATCATCATTCGTCGATTTTTACGCTAATTAGGTGCATAATATGGTTTAAAACCATATTTAACACCTAAGACTTGTTACCTACTGAGTTTATAAATAAATTTTAATATTGTTACAGTAAGTACAAGTTGTGAACTTAGACTTCCAAATTTGTCCTTAAAAAGATATGTGAAATGACCAAAATGCCCCTACGGAGCATAGTTTGGTCATAAATGGTAAACCACACATATGTATGACATGTTACTGATTTAACATCATAAAATAAATGTTTTCACAGAATGATTTAGACCAGAACCTCAGTTTACTATTAAACCTCTTTTATAAACTTTAAATTGACCAAAATACCCTTACAGGACTTAAATTGATTTTAAATTCTTTTGGGGCATAATTGTTGATATCCTACTGATATCATAACATAATTAAAGCATAATAATATATGGAACTTGTACATGACTCATCCGGCTACCCGTTATGCATATACGCATTCGGTACGGTTTATGTAACTAGTTTGAATAAATTAGCCAAAACGGGTCAAACCTTATCATTTTTATTTCAAAATCCAGAATGTATTTAGTTTACCCATTTATTACAAGTCTCCATACTTTTCGGGTCTAAATCACATTCCAATCCGGTCACCGCTTAATCTAGCGTTTCGTGCCGTAAACCTTTCTTTAAACTAACCGGTCTAAGTTTATAACTTAAATAAGACCCGTTGGGAATCTAATAGGTTAATAAAACCTTCGTTCCAGATTAAGAGCCCCGGTAGAAGTTATTTGCACTTGTTTGAGTAGACTATACGGCTGAGTATACAAAATTTACATTTTAAGCTCAGGTAAATACTTTTAACTTATTTTCCCTTATACGGGCTTGGGATACGGTAAATTATTACCGCTTGGTCGGGTGTAGAAACCTTTTAATCGGATATGGTTAAATTGCATAATCCCGTTTTAATCAGTATTGCTTGATAACAAATAACATTGGGGGTTAACGACCGTGTCCTGTATATCCTTGGCTCATTTAAAAAGCGTAAATGACCATGACTTAAGCACGGGGTGTAGGCATACACCTGTCCGTTGCGTATGTAAAAGATATACTCATTTGCTGGGGTGACCCGCCGTGAGTTTATATTTGTGGTGTGTTGTTTAATCTTGTTCGATTTATTTATACCGGCCCTAAATGTTGGATAAACATGTAAATCTGATACAAGATTGTTATTAATATAATTGTCCCAAGTTATAAAAACATTTGTGCCTTGTTCATTTAAATCAATTTTCATAAATGCTTTCAAAAGAGTCGGTTAATTGTATTTACTAGTGTAAACTGACGTATTTTTTTCAAAAAGACTAAGTGACAGGTACTGTACGTAATTGGCTGGGAGCTCTGGGCGTTAGTTAAAGAATCTTGCAAGTTCTTGATGCTTATAGTCTGTTGAACAATATTTTATATTATGTTTTAGATCCGCCTGTGGATCCTCTTACAACCGTCTGTATAATATTTATTTCATACTTTATATTTCGGTTTGTAATAGTATTTTCCTCCAAGACTTCCGCTGTGCATTAAACTGTATATATTTGACTATGACGATATCAACTACGTCACGATACTCCCCGCCGTTCCCACCGGTAATATTTGGAAATATCAGGGTGTGACAATTTGTTAAAGAGATAAAGATGAAAATCTTATAAAAATATAAAATATGTTAAAGATTTGGAATTACTAAACTTAGTACGTGTAACTGAAATCAATTATTCATATAATGATTTAAATTTAATAATAGTTTATATGTATAATTACAATCTTATTGTCTCACCCCAACTGATGGCGAAAACATCAGAGTGAGACGAAAAATATTGCTCATCACACATAACACTATTTGTGACAATGTTTAATTCAAAACCGTTTTCATTTCATAGCATAAATTGTCAAGTACATCATAAGCAATTCAAAGTACAACATTGAAGAGACAAAATACAAATAGTTCAACAAAAATAAGATAACATTTCTTGTATTTCGTTATGAGTTTCTAGGGTCGTCCCTACTAGATTTCATCATAATCATCATCATCATCAACCTGCAACATGTTAAAAGTATAGTTCAACACAAAAAAGCCTTGGCGAGTACACAAGTTTTAAGTACATAGCATAAGTATAAAATAAAGTTTAAACGAATCCGCATGGCAAACTAAGTTATTCAAGATTAGCGTAAATCAAGCATGTGATAAACAAGTCAAACCAAAGTTCACGCAAGTAAAAGATTCTTAACATAACCCAACGTTCACAGGCAGTGCGTTACTCCTATAGCGTTATACATGTTAAGGTAGGCTTGATCGAAGTTAATGACAAGTTCAATCACAAAACGAACTAACCTGGATAGACGTATCAAGTATAACGTATGCATGCATGTATCAGATTGTTTGTGCATAAAGATAAACTTTAAGTGTTGTGATTTTAATAAGCTAACATGTTGCACCCAAAGATGTGTAAAACGAAAATGGGTCAAGTGTACTCACGGTTTTAAAAGCTTCAAACTTGATCCCGTGAAGAGTTGTTTGTTGGAGGTTGAAATCACCAAGTCACCCTACATGGGGAAACAAGGTGTGTAAGTCTATGGAATTGGAAATGAAGGTTCGGACTTGGATTTTAAAGTATCAAAAGTATGTATACGAAAATAATATCTAGTTCTAAGAGCTCGTTTATGACACCATATTAAGTGGTGTGGATTCGCTCCGAGGATCGATTCCTTAACCGTTGAATGCGTAGAACACGTATCTTGTGCGGAATCCAAGTACGTGTGTAGATTGAACACAAAGAAGTAATTAACTGTTGATTTCTATTAATGATTTACATGTACAGAACCACGAAATCAACTGAAAAGAGTTCCCCCTCTCAAGTCACAAAGATACCAAATGAACAAGACTCTACACTCCTATATATAGGCATAGTGCCTTTGTACGAAGCAACCTACGAATGGGCCTCAGTTCGTACGAACCTGCTCTCTTCGTACGAAGCCACAACAACACATCACAAAGTATGTTTATCAGTTCGTTCGTACGAAGCTGCCAAGTCCCTTCGTACGAACTGGCTTCAGCACACATGAACTTTATATTTTGCTCTGTTCAGCACCAGTCTTGTCTCATCTGATTAAGCTACAATACGTGATTGACGGAAGTGATAGACATACTGCACTCACAGACTCTCCATTGGATATTACTTCAGTCAATCTCGTAGCTTTCTATCTCTTTCTGAGTCTTCACAAAGCTTTAACAAATTTAGCTCCACAGACTCTCCCTTTTACTCTAACAAACTCCCCTTGGATCTGCTTACAGCTTCTGTTGCTCCCCCTTTCAGCAAACTCTCTTTTCAGGCTCCCCCTTGCTTTAAGCTTCCGGGCTTTTAGCTTCTAGAATCGACACCTGGCTATTCGATTACAAGCTCCCCTTGCTTTGAGCTCATCTTCAGACTCCCCCTTAGCCTTAGCTATCACGATCGTAATCTGGCTTATCATATGAAAATCTAACAATTTCAACCACTTGTAAAATATTTGACAATTTAGGTCCAAAATCGAAAACCTAGCTCTAAACACAAATATTTAACAATTAAAGCTTTTAGGACATCTAGAATCAGTAACCTGGCTATAAGCATAGATGTAACAATATGTAATTTCCCAAGATTTCCCTACTCTACTTCCCCTATCAAATAACTATATCTGACAGTTAAGCATCCAAAACCCTCTCAGATAATCATCCAAGTCCAAATTAATGACCTTGGAGATTTTACACACTATTTTTGAATTTTTATTTAAAAACTTCAAGTTTCAAATTAATGAACTTGTTTATTTTCAGAGACATGTTCAGCATACTCAGATTTTGAAATTCAACTTTTATACACCGGTTGTCGAAAATAAAGCAGAAATAATTTTTTTTTTTGTATTTTTCAAAGTTTATGCTAAAACACACCGAAAATCGTTTTGTGAATTTTCTGAAATATAAAGCAGTAAACAAATATTTACAGACAATATTTTTAGTTTAAGATTGCGTCAGAGGATCATATCAGTTTAAGACAAATCACTAGCACCATTGAGCTATAAACACTTTAAGTTCTAAACGATTCACTTAGATTGTCAGTATGCTGATCCACTTAAATTCTCACACAGACTTCAATTATTCCGAGATACGAGATAAATGATTTAAGAACTTAACTTATTCGCGTGTCCCACCTCAGAATATACTCCCCTATCAAGATTCCCTAGATTCAATCTTACAGGTGAATATACTAAATTGATATCTGTACTCTAGGTTAGTGCGAGACCTTGAGAGCTCAGGTATGAACTACCGTTCAATCAAAGAGATGAAGGCTCACAACTTTAAGGTGTGTTCCACTTAGGAATCTTCTTTACATCTGCACTTGATTTATATCTTTCGATATTTTTCAATTTTTATGCAGAGGGAAAGCTTTATTAAGCACGCAAAGTATTATACGAGGTCTAGGCCATTGCTGACGCAAAATCAGAAGACCAAGTATAATACCCCAAATATCAAACAGTATAAAGACCTAGTATCTCAGAATCAGGCAACCTCTCAAACAAAATTTCGGAGGTTATCTATATATCCGAGAGATGTTCCCCATGAGATAAGCAAGTTTATTTATATTTAGGTTTATATCTCGAAATCAATTTACTAAGTGTGTAAAAACCTACTGGCATATCATCAGTGAGACCGTTTATCACATTTTGACATTCCATTTCTTTTGTGAACTGTGATTGTCTACTGATATACTATCATTTTCTGTTTTTACACAAAAACTCTTTTTGTTTTTCTCATGTTTTTTCATTTTTTAAATTTTCAAATATTTTTGTATTTTCAAAATTCTTACTCCCCCTAAAATTTAAAGCATTTAAAGAAAATTTGATAACTGATATAAATAGCTTCGTCTCGCCATCCATTTTCTGATTAACATGTCAAGCAGAAAGTACCCCCATGATTTACAACACATTGATTTTAAACAATGTTAAAACCATTTAATCACTTGTGAAATAATCATGTTTGTTCAGTCGTGAGGGTTTCGGCGTATTCAATCAACAATTTTTGAAAATATTGATTTTTAACAAATTTAAAACAAACATATTTTTTCATTTTTCAATTTTTGACAAAATAAAAACATATTTTATAGTTTTAAAATTTTTCTATTTTTAGGGTTTTTGATTTATGTTTTATTTATATACAAAAACAAACCAACACTCCCTGTTTTTCATTCTTAGGGATCTGCCTCCTCCTGTGCCCTTCGTGCCAGGCTGCTCCGCTCTGCATGTTGACATTCAGCTGTCATCTGGAGCATCTGCACATTCAACTCATTCAATTACTTGAACAGTGCAACCCAGGTCTGTTTGGCCTTGGGTATTGTGACACAATATGAATTATTCACTTTCGGAAAATCTTTATCATTTTTCACAAACACTTTCGTTCTTATTTTCAACCTTCTTGGTTGAATCGATTTTCCTTTTGTTACTCACAGAAGTCTTTTGCTTTGCCACCTACATTTGTCCTTTTAAAATATTCCTTTGATACAATCTGGCATCATTTTGAATGTTTTGTTTTGATAAATCAACTTTTGGTTTCCAAAACTGGTTTGGTTTTGTCAAATCAGGCATTGATTTCCAACTTTGTTTAGTTTCAAATCTGGGTGTCTTTGGTTTCCAAGTTTGTTGTGATTCAACTTTGGATGTTTTCGGCTTCCAAGTTTGTTTTGACTCAAACTTGGTTGACGTTTGTTTCACAACATCATACTTCTTTTTCTCTTGAACTTTCATTTTCTCAACATCAACAGGCTTCAGATTCAGACATTCGCAACCAACATGTCCAATTTGATCACATTTAAAACATGTTTTCTTTGAAATATCTTTGGCCTGTTGTTTCTTTTTTTGAGCATAGAACTCTTCCTTAGACTATCGTCTAAATTGGAGTTCTTTCTCTTCCTCGGAACTTGTTCCATGAACAAAGTTCGTCTTTTTCTGAAAATTTGTCTTTGTAGCCCGTTTTCTTTGATTTTGCTTCTTTTTATAACCCAACCCAGCCCTCATGGTTTTCTTCTTGTAACTAGGTTTGTTATAAAAGGTTTTCTTGCTCTTACCAGCAAATTTTTCAATTTCAGCTTTCTTGATTTCTACCAATTTAAAAACTTTGTCAATCTTTGTCACACCCCAACCGATGGCGGAATCATCGGGGCATGGCACTGAGCGAAACAGATTGTCCAGAAGTTTCCATAACAATTATCATTACTATTCAATTTAAAATAACATGTCCCATACCATGTCTCAAACAGTAAACCAATTATTACAGATAAAAACTAGGCAAATAATTTTGTTCCGACAACTCATATTTTAAAATTGAGCAATTGCTTATCTGCTTCTAGAGACCCTTGATTCAATTACTACAGACAACTATTTGTTGGGCTCTAAAGCTTTATTCTAGCTTCACTTTCCTACCAGATGTGCATCCTAAGCACCTGTCACATACGTTAAAATAAAGTCAATACATATAATGTAAAGGTGAGCATACAAGTTTGATAATAGCATATAGAGTTCGAATTCGTTTACGCATAACAAGCACGTACACATAGTGAAATGAAGCACGTTAGTTATCGACATAGATCCATCGATACCAATGACTGCAGGTTGACTGCCCGAGGCAGTTCGCAATACATGATTACCATCGTAATCCATGCAAGTAATTGTCCTTAACAACCCCCGTGTGAACGGGTGCTGAGTCCAAACTATAGTACTATCGTTGCTAAGGCAGGTAGACAACATTCCATGTGTAAACATAACAAACAAGCATTCATAAGCCACGTATAACATGCATTAATGGTTAGCGTTCAAATAGCATTGAGTAGTGTGTATGATGTGATTTGAATAGTTGTAACGTATGTAACACCCAAAAGTGCATAAAGCAAAAAGGGATCGAGTATACTCACAGCGGTTGATGGATTGAAGGGAGCGCTTAGCGAGTAAGGTTAGCCTGAATAGTTTGATAGCATAACGATAAGTGACGCGAAAAAGGTACAAAATGTGAGTGGGTCGGACAGCAATTCGGTCGGATGGTAATCCGATCGGATGGCAATCCGTGCGGATAACAATTCGTTCGGATGGTCATCTGGTCGGACGGTAGTCCGGTCGGATGACTATTCGAGTGGATTGTTTCTTCCTATAAGAAATATGTGTTTGTGTACGATGGCTTGACCTTTGAAGTTTTCGTTGTAGCATTTTGAAAACATTGAAGTATCTCTATCCTTCAAGTCGGTCGATTGGACGGTCATTCGTGCGGACAGCAATCCATTCGGATTGTCATCCGGTCGGACGATAGTCCGGTCGGACGGCGACCTTAGTGATGAGGTTACTTAATGGAAACAGTTCATAGCAGAAGAGTCACTCGGTCGGATGTCCATTCGACCGGGTGGCAACCCTGTTAATGAACATGTTGAAAATTGTTTAAGTTTTTAAAGTCCTAGTATCTCATGATCTGAAGAGTAATCCGGTTGGATGGTAATCCGGTCGGATGGCAATTCGTTCGATACTTAAACTTCAACTAGAGTTGACGAGGTGTGGGACCCAAGGTGTTATTCGTTCGGACAGCAATCCGTTCGGACGGTCATCTGGTCGGACGGTAGTCCGGTCGGACATCATTCCGTTCTGATTGTTCCTTTCGTCCTACACTTGGTCGTTTTGATTGTTTGTCGTTTTATCGAGGCGCTTTGACATCGTGTTAGCCAATGGAACTCCGTTTTGACCCGCGTGACCAAACCTACCAGGAATCACCCTCATTCGGCCGGTTACCGGCTCAAGACGGTTGTTCTTGTTTAACCCGAAATCGGTGGTCTCGTGAGTAGAATCCAGATCTTGGACTAGTACAACACTAAGAGTGAGTAGGAGACTAGAACAGAGTCCGATTCTATCGGTTTTGAGTGTATTGAGTGTAAAAGAGTTGAAAGAAAGTTAGAAACCATCTTTCAATCCTTTTCCACTATGTTTAGGTTGAGATCTCTACGAGTTCTTTGTGTATTTGTGTGGAAATCGGTTAGATCTAGGTTGTTCTTGGTGGATTGAAGTCAAAACATGAAGTTCTTCAAGAACACATGATGACGTCATCCTAGAACACCCGAAATCTAGTGATTTCACGGTTAAAAGTTAAGATTCAAAAGATAGAAAGGTGTAGGAGTGTGTGTAGGTCAAGAAAGTACAAGATTTAGGACAAGATCTTACCGGGATTGAGAGAAATCGGAGAAAAGGTGAGGAACACGAGCTGGTCAGACAGAGGTTTCCAAAAGTAGAAAGGTTTGAGAGTGACATGGGTATTTATAGGATTCCAAAAGGGGAAAGTGTTGTCCGGTCGGATGGCACACCGCCCAGATTACTATCCAGTCGGATGACATCTCGGCCGGATGGCACCTGACTTATGGACGAGTGGCTATCCGGTCGAATGGCTATCCGGCCGGATGGCACTTGGTTCGAATGTTTGACGAGACGATTTTTTTGCTGATTCGGTTTCAATTGCGAGTGATTCGATGCGATGGTTTTTCCTAGTCAAATTACTTTTAATCCCAACTACTATATCTATCATAGTTCGATTTCGATTGAGTTCGATTGCGTTTCGAGTTCGATTGCGATTCCACACATAACATAAATGAACATGCACAAGTAACACATAAGGCACACACACGTATAACAATAATTAAAATACGTGGTTCGACTTGCGATTCGATGTCGATTTGATTAGGGTAGTTTGATTATTGTTTAGTTAACTTTATCGCATTGTTACTTCGTATAGTTCACAGTCGTAAGTCGATTGGATTGCGGATAACACACGTCGATTATTGTAATTATAGACACTTACTCCACATAATAGCTACAATAAAAGAAATCTATTATTAATCGGTTGCCCGAAATCGGTCGTTGACTTTGACCTTAACTTCGACTTCGACTTCTCGAAAACACGGGGTGTTACAATCTTTTCTGACAACACATTCTGAATCGGAAACTCAGCATCTGAGAATAATTTGTCCAATCCAATCATGGTATATGCCAATCCTATTGGATCAACATTCCCATCTTTATCAGTTTTTGAATTTTTTAGATAATTTTTGTGAAAACTTTCCTCATCTTCATTATGTGATTCGAACTTATCTGTCTTGGTAGACTCCTCAGTCAGAACGCTTTCAACAACCTTACCTACCACCTCTGAATCATCAAGATCATCAGATTTGGTGTAAGTCACATCGATGTTGTCAGGTAATTGGTCAACCATGTTTATTGCTTTTTCCACCTTTTCTTCATCATAGAATGTATAATTATTCTCCAACGGTGGTGGAACCTGTTGATACTCTGACCCAATTCCCTATTTGTTCTTTTCAGACTCTTTACCATCTGGTGTGATGTTGAAAATACGTTTCAGAATGTATGAAGAAGCATGATAACTTTGAAGTTTATTAACAACTTTTTCTTTTTCAGCCGATTCTTGTTTAAGTTTAGCAACTTCATCAATATATTGATTCAAAACCCGTTGTTTTCCTTCATATCTAGCTTCAACAAGTTTAGTTGTTTTTAAACATGCTGACAGTCTATCATCCAGACTTTTAACTTTACTCTTCAAAGTTTCATAAGCTTTTTTTACAGTATGATATGACAATTTCATTCCATCATATTCTTTTTGCAACTCTTGAATAATTTTATCTTTTTTAACACATTCGTTGCAACTAGCTGAACACTTTTGTTTTAAAACTTTGTTTTCATTTTCAAGTCTATCAGATTTCTGTGTCAGCTCTTCTTCTTTTTGTTTCAAAAATTTTTCATTTTCAAGAATTTCTATACATTTTTCTTTAAAAATATGTTCTATTTTAGTAAACTCAATGTTTCTGGATCTTAAATTTTCATCCTTCTCAGTACAGGCACTTCATGTTTCCATGCATTTCCTACATTGCACTTCAGTTTTGATTTCAATTTTATTTGATGATTTAGAAGATTCAGTTTTAGTTATTACCTTAGTATTTGGCACCGTGGCTTCTTTTGCCATCTGATTCTGATCTTCTTTAATCATTTTCTGTTTCTCAGCAACAACATCCTCTGCTGAATTTTTCAGCTTCTCATCACCAGCTTTTTATGTTGTTTTCTTCAACTCATCCACCATCTTCTGGCTTTCATCAACAATTTCCTCTACAGTCTTCTTCTTCTTCTCCACATTGGCATAGATCACCCTTTTTATGCCCTCCTCTACCTCTTTCCTGTAGTTCGGATTCTCTCTGAGCCTTGCCGCCCATACTCCTGCAGTTGGAATAGTAGCAACAAGCGCTTCAAAATTTACCTTTTGAGGATCAACTGCTGGATTCCCTTGAGGATCTACAAAGCATTCTCTCTCACCATCCTATCTATTATCCCGCTTTGCTTCCATGAAAATATTATACACATCACTCAACGACATACGTGCATGACGTTCCTCTCGGCTCGGTCTCGTCTCAGCAACCAAAGCAAGTTTCTCTTTTGGAATATATTTATTCCAATTGAAGCCTTCATCTTCTTGAATTGTGAACAAGGCTTGTTTTCTCTCTTTGGATGGACCTTCGTCGATCTGCTTTTGATTTGCTTTTGACGGCTGTTCATTTGTACGATGATAGATAGCTTTCTTGTAATAATCTTCATGAAATGGATTCACGCTATCATCAGCTTGCTGATTGGTACACTCTCTTTTGAAGTGTCCTTTTTGTTTGCATTTGAAACAAGTGACCTTAGCTTTGTCGAATCCCAACTTCATATCAGGACCTTCAAGACATTTCCTTCCAGTTATCTCAATGAACCGTTGAGCCCTTCTAATTACGCTAGCCATACACCATCGAATATCCATGAGCTCCATCTCTCCCGAATCTACCTGGTCATAATCCTCCTTTGTCATATTTGGATTTCCGATTTTTCCTACGACCAAACTTTCATAAGATTCCAGAAGAGAAGCTAAGAAACACATATGCTGTTTAGAAAAATTAGTATTCAAGTTCGGAGAATCTTTCCAATTCTGATTCGAGTTCGATTTAGATGATGCAGAAGATGAATGATATCCAGAATCATAGCTCGGAGATTTGCTCTTTGAAGAATCACCAGTGTTGTCGGTACTAAAAGCCGTACCGATCTTCGGTGCCTGATTGTTCATCAGCATACCCTTTCGATAATATAAATCAACATTCTGCTGATAACTTGAACTGGTTATTTTGTTTTGTTTTTGTAACTCTAGATCATGACCTTCAAGTTTTTTCAATCAAACTATCCAAAGTGATTTCGTCAAACTTGGCATCATTTTTTAAAACTATCACCAATGTTTTCCAATCATTAACCTGCGGTAATGCCTCAACCAGTTTGTCGATAATCTCTTCTCTGTCCTTCTTGATTCCAAACCTCTCTAGCTCGATTTTCAAATGACAGAATCTTTCTATCATTTGTCGGACAGTTTCTCCCTTCATGCATCCGAACAAATCAAATTCCTTTTTCAACAGAGAAATTTTGTTTTTCTTGATATCTTTACCACCTTCGGCTTTCACCTTCAACGCTTCCCACATTGATTTGGATGTTTCACCATGTTGAAATAAGAACAAAATATCCTTTCTAACAGATTGTTGTAATAATGTTATCATTCTGAGTTCGTTAGAGGGTTCCTTTTTATCTTTATCAGAATATGCTTTAATTTCAAGTAATTCATTTTAATCGTTTAACGGCTTTTCATATCCCAAAGTTAACATAATCCAGCTATCATAAGCATAAGCTTTCACCCAGTTTACAAATCTGCTGCTCCACCAATGATAATCTTTGATATTCATTAGTTTCGGTGGCCTTTGATGATTTCCGTACACGTTATCAAAGTTCAAACTCTTGGAAATAACACTTAAAGCAGTCTTTGTTACAGGTTTTTCTTCAGTTGTGAATGCATTGTAAAATGTGTTGTAGAATTCTTCAGCCATGATGTTGAAAATTTGAATATCCTGCAAACACACAATCAAACACTTGATTCAACTTTGAAAACTAAGCAAACACAAGATCTTAGTTCGTAGGTGAGGAAACCTCGGTTCGTACGAATCGATACAACCCTGGTTCGTATGAATGAACACTGAAACCAAATAACCCCGGTTCGTACGAAGGGCCAATCTGGGTTCGTACGAAGGCACTTTACTGGGTTCGTACGAAGGCACCAACTGGGTTCGTACGAATGCATTCTTAACCTGAATTCGTACTAACTCAGTTCAGTAACGAAACAACATTCAAACTCCATATTTTTCATTAATTTGATCATGATTTTCTATGAATTTTGATCTAAAACTTTGTAGGGTTATTTCAAACTGATTTTCGCACAACTTGTTTAAAAATTAGACGTTTTGACTGTGAAAACGTCTTGAATTTGAGATTTTAAGTTCAAAAAGAATGAGTAGAAGAAGATATGAAGAAAATGATGAAAGTTGTCTCTAAATCTGATGAAGATGCTTGAATATTTGTTTCTTTAATCCGTGCAGAGAGAGCGCTCTGATACCACTTGTGGATTCGCTCCGAGGATCGATTCCTTAACCGTTGAATTCGTAGAACACGTATCTTGTGCGGAATCCAAGTATGTGTGTAGATTGAACACAAAGAAGTAATTAAGTGTTGATTTCTATTAATGATTTACAAGTACATAACCACAAAATCAACTGACAAGAGTTCCCCATCTCAAGTCACAAAGATACCAAATGAACAAGACCCTACACTCCTATATATAGGCATAGTGCCTTCGTACGAAGCAACCTACGAATGGGCCTCGGTTCGTACGAACCTGCTCTCTTTGTACGAAGCCACAACAGCACATGACAAAGTATGTTTATCAGTTCATTCGTACGAAGCTGCCAAGTCCCTTCGTACGAACTGGCTTCAGCACACATGAACTTTATATTTTGCTCTGATCAGCACCAGTCTTGTCTCATCTGATTAAGCTACGATATGTGATTGACAGAAGTGATAGAGATACTGCACTCACAAGTGGTTTCATGGGTCCCAAATTGCCCATTGGAATCATAACAAGTAACTTAGAATCTTATATATATTAGCCTAAGTTTAGGACTAATAATCATGATTTGATTATCATAACAAATTCAACCATGTTTTATATAGTTTATATACTTATATAGTTATAATTATAATAGCCTAAACTATGTCCAATCAAGAATATCATGTATTGTCAAGCATAGAGGTTGAAACCTCATTATATGATTCACCACTACACAAACCACCATGAAGATGGTTCGGAGGGTCATGAATGACAAGAAAATAAACCTATCTAACAATGCTCAAGTGACCCAGTACACTACAACCCGGGTGTACCCACACATCATGAAAAGAATGATCTAAGTGAAGAGGGCTAGACGGGGCTAAGGTACTTTGATTCTAGTAAGTCACAAGAGTGTACATTAGTTATACCCTCCCCGAGACATAACTCCAACGACTGAGTCAGGCAGAGCCTCGACATGCGTTACGGAGCACTAGATCAATCGGGCAGCGTATCTAATACGTAACCGGGGGGTTATAATACTTACAACGAGGCAGAGCTTCGCTAATTAGTGGGTATAATGCCCAGAGATTATTTCTAATATTCAGAAATTAAGAGAGAAAGTTTGATTGTGAACGAGTTGGAAATGAATCTCGACTGCTCCATTTATAGGCTGAATCAGGGGGCTCTCGCGCCCCGCGAGAGAAACAACAGGGGCCTTCGCGGCCCGCGAGGACCAAAAAGGCGGTTTAGGCTTGCTGAGTTATGGCGGGTCTCGACACGTGTCTTGACACGTGGCAGCTCAGGGCTTCGGTCTGGTGGCCAGCTGTCGCGGCCCGCGATAGACTTCCATGTCTGTGTCACGCCCCGCCAGCGACCAAGGAATTTTGTTTTATTTGATTTTTGATGAAATAAAGCGTTTTTCGTATACGGGGTGTATTTAAGAACGTTTAGGGTCGTTCTAGGAGGGTTGTTATATCTTGGGTATAACTCCTGAACTATTTAATAAAATATATAATACACTCGCATTAAGTATAGTAACTCAATTCAACTTTATCAATATGTCACGAGACAGAACCCCAACGTGCTTAGTCGGGCAAAGCCTTGACATGCGTTGGTGTGTCTTAAATCAATCGGACAGGGTATTGACTCAGTGATCAGGGGTTACAACACTTAAAATGGGGCAGGGCTTTGTAGTATTTAGGGGAAGTTTACTAATAAAAATTGAATATTATCTAGAAATTGAGAGAGGGTGATATAGCATAGAAAGAAGGAAAAGCAATTGTCAAACGTTGGTTTCCACTTCTTATATAGTACTCCAATTTCTTGTAAAGTAAGTTTGGCATCTCTGACCATTTAATGCTACCATACACGTACACATTCTCATCCATATTATGAACACGTAGAAAAAATGCATTTAATGTTTGGTCCAAGTACTCACATGTACGTGATTTCTAAAATTCAATTGTAGTAAATTTAATTATTTTATATATTATAATTAATTCAGTTGCTTCACTTATTTGGCGCTTATAACTTCTAAAATATAAAAACAATGAATATGTTATTAGAACGAGAATATTTGTATCTATATTTTGAGCCAAGTTTCATTTAAAACGGAGTAAGTTCAAATATAACGTATTTAATTATTAAACGGTTCCTACGTTTGCCAAAATACCTTATATTCTATCGGTCAACTTACCTATGATCTATTCGTGTAATAACTTTATTTAAAATTTAAAATTGTGGGAATGTTACACAAGACAAGGGAGGAACCCGGAACATATCCGCAGGTACGAGCCGAGCTTGACAGGCTGAACGATTTGATAGGTTGGTTGGTTCAGGAAGCGCAGGATAGACGAGAGAGCGGGGCTACCCCCATACCGCTCCCACCACCTCGAGCACCACATCAGCAGCAACAGTCGCAGCAGCCAGATCCAGATTCGGACTCGTTCCCGGAGGCATAGACCAACTGCATGGATATAGTTTGGTATTTAATGTTCAGTTGTAGTTTTGATTTTTGTTATGGATGTACAAACTTATCTTATACATGTTCAGTTATTCGGTTACTTAATGATTGTTTGTCTTAAATTGATATTTCATAATAAATGTTGAGAATATAATACGGAAAAAATATAATTTTCAAAATGCTAAATAATATTTAAACGAGATAATATTTTAATGGTAGGATAATATTTAAAAGAGTTAAATTCCATTTTAGTCCCTGTGGTTTTGGCTATTTTTCCAGTTTAATTCAAATGTTTCATTTTTCACCTGTGGGTCCAAAAAAGTTTCTCCGTTGCCATTTTAGTCCACTGGGTTAACTTCATCCATTTTTTCTGTTAACGAGAAGGCCAATTCGGTCACTTTATATGGCCGAATTTTCCTTCTAGTTAACAGAATTACATATAAAATGACCGAATTGGCCTTCTCGTTAATAGAAAAATGGATGAAGTTAACCCAGCGAACTAAAAGGGCAACGGTAAAACCTTTTTGGACACACATGTGAAAAATAAAACGTTTGGACTAAATTGGCAAAATGGCTCAAACCACATGGACTAAAATGACATTTGAAATAATAAAATGTTAAAAACAATATAATATTTAAACGATCGAACATATTTAAAGGATCTTGAAAACGGTAAAAAAATTTATCATATAAAAAATAGAACTTTTTTTTAAAACACAAAAATTTTCACTCAAAAAAATATCACCTCCCAAAACCATCAAATTACCCCACCAAAACACCCATTCTTTCAACCAAAAAAACACCCAACTCCTAGACGCTTCGTATAGGCTTATACAAGGCGTCTAGGCCCCTCAAACTTTGTGCCTAACATCCCACTCAGACCCTCTTGAATTCAGTGCCTAGACGCCACGTATAGACCTATACGAGACGTCTAGGGTTTGAAAGGTGTCTAAATTGGCAGGGTGGGTGACAACGTTCCAATTTTTCAAATTTTCAATGCGTGATTGTTGTAACGCGTTTAAAAGTTCACACGTTAACATAATGGGCGGCGGCGGTATGATTGTTCCTAGCGTGATCCATGTCCCATAATGCTAACAAATCTTTGTTTACTTCTTTAAGTTTGTTTATCCCCAAACCCCCCCTTCTTTTTAGAACAAGTTACCTAATCTCATGCCACCCAATGAATTTTATTCACCTCACGAGACACGACCCAGAGAAACTGTCATTTTTGTTTTAAGATATTAGTTATTTAGTTATACCGATTGAAGTTTATATAATGAGAAAAAATAAATTTGGAGACTTTAAGTGAGTCTTCCCCAATTAAAAGAGTTTTAGCTTTACAATATTACCTTTCAAAAAAAAAAAGGCTATTTATATTTGCCCGACTGTTATCCCCAAACATGTATGGACAAAAACACATAAGAAATACTAGAAATAAGCATCGTGAGTCCAACCATGTAGGGTGTAGTCAAATGATAAAGCGTTAAAATAAAAAACCTGAGAAATTATAACTATGTAGTCAAATGATAAAGCGTTAAAATTAAAAACCTAGGAAATTATAACTACGATTGAAAGAACGGGTCGCTCGACTATGGATCGGTCGGTGCATGGGAAATATAATTAATTCAAAACTCAATTCTCATGTCAATAATGTGCCCACAAATCCGGCCACACGGGGCAGTTCCCGTGATGGCATTTATAACGCGTGGAAAAACCAAAGTTTTCATCCCGCCTCTTGCTATAACGCGTTATAGTAGCACGGAATCGGATTTTTGTTATTTTTATCACGGCGTTATTCTTTTGGTTTGTGAGGGTAGTTGTTGGTTGGGGGAAATTGTTGGGTATGGTGGTGAGTGATGACCACCCCCACTAAAAAAGGTTGTGAGTGATGAAAAAATGGTTGATGACATGGCGGAACTTGATTGGTGCTTGTGAGTGATAGAATTCTATCACTAGTGACCACCCCCTCCCCTAAAAGACACGTTATGATTAAGTGACGGGTATTTAAGTTGAGCTTTAAGATTTTACTTTGAAAATGACTACATTTTTTTATAAAACTCATACAAACATATATCTTTTATATTATACTAGTATTAAGTCCCTGCGTTGCAGCGGTTGTTATAAAGCTGTGTTAAGTAGTAGCAATACTATACCATTGCCAGCGACCATCAACACCGGAAAAGCTCGTAAAAAGAAAATAAATAAAAATGGGAAAAAAAACAAGGCAGAGAAATTAAACCGAAACGTAAAACATAGAAAAAAATAACTAAGTCCATCCAGGACCCGCGTGTTGGACGAACTTGTTAAACACAGAAAAATAGATGTGACGCGACGGGCCAGTGAAACGGGAAAAAAATATACGAAAAATGTTGAACACCACACGCACGTTGCGGTGCGGTGCGTTAACTCACAAAATTTAGAACGGAACAAAAAACTTAGGAAAAATGAAAAGTATGGTGGACCAAAATTGAAAATAAAAAAGTGTTGGGATTAAATTGAAAAAAATGAAAAACTTTGGGTTAAAAGTAAAAAAACAAAGGGTCTAAATTGCAAAATTGAAGTTATTTATTAATTTTAGATAAAAATAAGGATAAAAATAAATGATATCTATATATTGGTTATTAATTAATATTAATATTAAAAGTAATTTATTAAACAAATATAAATAAAATTTATGAGGTTGAAGGAGATAATGCCATGTGGCATTATTTGCAGTCTTTTATTATAAGTTAGATATAAACAAAACTTGATTGATGAGGTCAAAGAAATAACTTTCTTATGGCTAAGTATGAGATCAAAAGAAGAATGCAGGGCATGGGATTTATGGAATAGTCCAGCTGCGAGTGTGTAAATCAAGTGTGCGTTTGGGTGTTTCCATGTCTTTGAGATTGTATTGTAATCTGCCTAGCAGCTTGCTGGTTGTGTGGCAAATATATGGTTTGCTTTATTGTTCAAAAAAATATATAAACAAAACTATAAACTTATAAACGACAAGATTTATAAGGATTTGCTTGAACTATAATGAACACATATTTTATAAGTTAAAGATAGAGTTTAGGGTAGTAAAAGGTCCGGAGTTCAATACTTATGATATGCACGTTTAGCCATTCAAATAAAAAAAAAGGTTTTATAAATTTGTGTTGTAGGTAAATAAGATACTATCATATCTTAATCATGATCCTTTAATCTTGTTATTAGAAGACAAAAAATCTTACTAATATAATAAAAGAAACTATATATGGTCAATGTGTCAGATGTTTAGTGCATCTATTTTCTATTTTTCCAGCTCATATTTTCGGATTGTAATTTGGGTCAAATTTGATGCTTCTTTTTTGGTTATATAGATTAAAAAAGACTATCTGTTTAAATTTCAGATTCAAATCATTCTTATCTGTATCTAACAACTATTGCCTTCTATCTCGTACATGGATCGATTTATAAAGCTTTTATGTTATCGATTTGTGTTCAACTTGCTGCCGGCTTCGAAGATCTTCATCATCGTACTTCAGGTCAGATTTCATTGTGTTCATTGCTTTCAATTCTTAAAGGTTTCATATGCTCATATAATTTACTTCAGTTTGTTTTTTTGTCAGCTACATACTTCCGGTTTGTTTTGATTGTTTTCATTCTATTTTTTTGGGTTAATTGATAATATGGTTAGTTAATGATTTTGATTGTGATTCGATTTCTAATATTTTTGTTTTGATTTCCATTTCGGATTCAGGTATCCAGATATTATTCAGTGATTTTGTTCTATTTTTTATTTATATATATTTTAATGCGGTTCAGATTTGCAGGCAATTGAGTTGTGGTTACTCCAAATCGAACACTCTGCAGGTGGAAGTGTTCACAGAGATTATAATTTTGTTTCTTCCTCATATGTTGCATATAGGAGAAGGGCAACTAATTGTTGATCATTTCCTTCTGGGACTACCCACTATATACAAGGAGGATTTAAAGTGTGTTTTAAGCAGGCCTCCTAGGCTTACGAGGCTTTAGTCGCAAGCGTGCTGATCATAATATTCGGTGTGGTTGAAGCAATCAGATAGGTTGTACCAGTTTCAAGTAAGGGTACGGATACGGGTACACACATGATAACAGGAGGCAATGTTTTAAAATGGATTGAGTGACTTTTTATTGTCTATGCCACTATGATTTCAGTGTTTAGTTTTGAAATGGATTGAGTGACTTTTTATTGAAAAATTAAGATATATTGTGTGCAGTATGGCAAGGACTTACCAAATAATGAAATTTTTTAAAGACATTACTTTGCCTTCAAGAATCAAAATAATTTATGGATTAAAATTTTGGATTATTTGTTTAATCATATTTCTTGAGAATTGAGAACAATCTTTTTTTTTTTGAACGGCCGACAAAATATTTTATTCATTGTAGCAAGATGCTACCACCAAATAAGAACAAATTACAAAAATTACATAATTACTTAGCCGCCAACCTTTAATTTGCTCCATTCTTCCCATGTTAGTGACGCCGACTTAGACCGGTTCTTCACCCAAAGGTACGCCAAAGCTTTAATTTCGTCCAGAGTCTTAATCGTATTTGGTGTTTTTTGATGAAACACGGCTTCGTTCCTCGTCTTCCAAATACTCCAAAGTGTGACCAAAATGACCGCATGCAATGCCTTTTTCTTCTTGGCTGAACCCGAGCACAACTCATGAAGTGTAAGAATATCCTTTATCTCAAATGCAATAATCAGAGGAATCATGCACCAAATCGCTACGTTTTGCCATACCAATTGTGCGAACTGACATGCAACAAAAATATGTTCGCTAGTTTCATCATAGTTTCCACACATAACGCACGTTCGGTTTTGCACCGGGATACTCCGAGCCGCTAAAGCACACCTAGTCGGTAATCGTTCCATTTCTGCCCTCCACGCCACAATACCAACTTTTTTAGGGACCCAATTGCTCCACTCAAACACTTTATCAGGTCTCACACGATTAACCGCGCTTAGTATTTTTTTTTATACTTGCTACATTGAACATACCTGAACCATCAAAGTTCCACAGCCATTTGTCTGCACCACTGGACATATTAAGACCATTTAGCCCGCTGATCAGGCCCACTACTTGATTTAACTGACTACATTCGACGGTACCCAGCTCCGAAAACATCCAGGCCCAACTAAAAACTAGGCTTGACCCATTTATCTCCATGCGATCTTGTACCAAACAGTCTTTATATTTTTCAGCTCTAAACAACTCTGGGAACTTAATGTAAAAAGGAACTGGATCTGCCCAGCAATCCAACCAAAAACATATGTTCTTACCATCACCCAGGACAGCTGATGATGCATTATTCAAGTCTAAATCGGCTTGTAATAATATATTCCGAATATTAACAATATTCTTCCAAGGCCCGGCTATAGAAACTTTTGATGGAATATCTTTCCATCCTCTCGAGTTGTGATGTATTGCCCAAACAACACGCCTCCACATTCCATTTTTTTCCGTTTTAAACCTCCACTACCATTTTGCCAACATCGCTAAATTAGCATCCCTTAATGATCTGAAACCCAAACCCCCATATTCCACCGGAGCAATAGTTTTGTCCCAAGCTACCCAATTCATTTTAGCTTTTTCCTCCAAACCACCCCAAAAAAATACTCGTCTTATTCTATCAAGAGAATCCAAAACTTTTATCGATGCTTTAAACAATGAAAAAAAGTAAGTGGGTAAGGAATTTAGCACCGATTTAATAAGCGTAATCCTTCCACCATAAGATAATGTTTTAGCTTTCCACAAAGAGAGCCTATTTTTAAATACTTCAATCACCGACTTCTAATTTTTTTCGAGGTTCATATTTGCTCCAACTAACATACCAAGGTGTTTAAATGGAAACACACCTTTTCTACACCTTAACATATTTTCCATCCCTTGTATTTCATGATCCTCCACCCCAATCCTATATATGCTACATTTTTCCAGATTTACTCTTAATCCCGAAGCCAAGTAGAAACATCTCAACAATCTTCTTAAGTTGTTTACATTTGAATTGAGAACAATCTATTCTTGCTTCTGTAAATGTTATTTTAATGCCCCTAAAAATCAGTACTTTCTTTTACTGTGAAAGAATGGTTGATAATGTTTTTGAACTTGACTGGTAATGTATTCGGGTGACACTTGATAGTTTTTCTAACATAGAAAAAATTGATTATTGTGACTTTTATTTCGTATAAATACTAACTTTTCATGATTACATGATGATTGTCCTACCTTTGGAAATTTGAAATTCCATAAGACGCTTGAAGCATCTAACAATCATTTTGACTTTTAAGAAAATTCTACCAATATGAATCAGTACACTTGAAAAATCTTTGTGGCATTTTTAAGCTGCTGATTCCAAAATTTTTTGGTAATGTAAAGTCATACAACATCAAACATATGTACTGATGTCTTCCGTGGTTTCGTTCTTTGTTCTTTTTTGTGTAGTGTATAATGATTGTTATGTTTGGGTCACAAAACAGCATTAACCACAATCTACAATACAAAAGTTACGCAACTTTTCTTTTATATATAACTATAACTGATCAAATTAAACAGTATGCAATTAGAGGTTATAATTTTCACATTTATTTTGACTAATCATAAATGAAATTTCAAATATGATTGTTATAACATGTAATTACATTTTGTTATTTTTTTTTTGCTTTGTCATATTTTGTTACTTATCACATTATAACTCATTATCAACATCTCTTTTTTAGATATTTATCTTATCCATATCACATTATAAGAACAATTTTTTTGTTTAGTATTTTAGTTTTTAGCCCGTGTAGTACACTGGTCTCTAACCTAGTATATACATATAAGTATCTTAATCATGATCCTTTAATCTTGTTATTAGAATACAAGAAATATATACATATAATTTAAATGTCGAATTTATTAATACACTAGTTTATTAAAGCTCATTCTAAAAGCATATTAATTATTAACCTGTATATCTATATCTATAATCTATATCTATAATACTATATAATACATTTCTCTAGGACTTAGATGTAATTTCACCCCTAATTTTTAAGACGTCAATTGGAACGTCATAGCTAATTTCCCAGAGTTTCATATCACACTTCCAAATATGCCCCCATTCAGTTTAGGTGGGTGTTTGGGGTTCCTTATTTTGAAGAAAAAAGGACTTTTGAAGGGGCAAAAGTCCTTTTGAGAAGTGTTTGGCTTTCCATTTTAAGGGCAAAAGTCCTTTTTTGAAGGCAAAAGTCAGGATTACCTGACTTATTTTTGCCAAAAGGACTTTTGGAAAAGTCACCAATAAGTTAAGCCAAACATGCCCTAGGTTTTAATGATTTCTTCATCATGAAATCAAAGGTTTATCGGTTATGGCAATCAAGTCGTCGCTGGTTGATGATAACAATTAATGGAAACCACTGATTGAATGCTTGCAGCAAATTGAAGAGGGAAATTGATTCCAGGCCTCCAATTCATGAATAGGGAACGACCTTTCTTTCTCTCAGTTGTATAATTGAAAGTTAAAACTGCGAATATAAAGATTGTTGTTACGGAAGGTGGTGATGGTAGTGATAGGTTTTTTAGAACCCTAATCCTCTACCGTTTCCGGCGGCGGAATAGTCCGATGATGATGATGATGATGACGGGTTCATTCGAAGGCCTAAACGACTTAGTAGGGTAAAGGCAGTAAGATTACCAATTTTGATTAGAATAGGATTATATCGGATTGCAGTCTTTTTGGTTTAATTTTGTGGTTTTCATTGTTAGACCTTGAACCAACAATTATCGTATCATAATGCACAACCTTAAGGTAATTTAGCATGAATTTGTTTTACTTTTAATATGCTCACATGTATATACATTTTCATCATAATTAATTTGTTGATCGACTAATTAAAGCCATCAAAATACATGTACTGTTAAGTTTAGTTAGAATTGGCAGAGATATCACTCCACTTGGATATCCACACATTGTGTTTTCTATATGCCTACAACCTGCTCGATGAAATGCTTGTTAGAAGTTTTGGATATATCAGTGTTTGTTACTTTAACTCTTTTGTTGCTGGCTCACTCAAGTGCATGAATGGTTCTTGGTTCTATGGTGAATGACATCAGAGTTGAGTCTGTAGTTTGTATAGAAGGCGTTGTTCGGAGCCGCTTATTGGTAACGGTCCACAACATGATTTGTGTGTAACATCTGGTTCTTGTTCATAGGATGCTGATGATAAATCATGCAATAATAACATCCCAGATCTATTAGTTACCAATGGAGAAGCATTAGCGAGGTAATCCCACACTTGCTTAGTTTAGTTTGTTTATTAACTTTTGCTAAATACCCACAAATATAATCTATTTAATTTTTTCTTGTCAGTGTTTCCACCAGAACAGATTTGGAGAAAAGACCTAAAAAAAGGAGATAAATTACGAAAGCTCAATATAGCGTGTGGTGATGGTGCCAAATATATGTCATATATCAAGGTGTTTATTTTGTTTCTAATCATACGTAAACAAATGACTTGTTATTTTTTTAGTACATTAAATTTAGTTATAATTTCTCATTAAATTGTTAGGTTAGCAAGGGGCAGCACGAACGAGTTAAAAGCAGTATGAAACAGTCTAATACCAGCATCCAACCAGTATGGATTAGTTGCTGTGGTCGATCCGATTGGCGCTATTGTTCTTGCGGTTTATACGATTGTAAACTGGTCTGGAACTGTCAAGGAAAATGCAGGTACCTGCTGCAAGGATCATTTCAGTTTTTACTTTTTTCTTTTTATTTCTATTCTTAACAGATCTGATACAACACTGGCTAAATGGGTGGGTCTCCGGGTTGGAGAACAAATGACGATCAAATCGAAGGAGAACACCGATTTTGATGGAACCCGAACCGATTTCAGGTTTGTTCCTATTCTTGTTCCCGATCTTGTTTCAGTTCTTGTTCTTGTTAATATATTGATCTTGTTTTCTACATTACTTGTGAGGTATAAATGATGCTTTAGTTTTTTTTATATAAAAATAGTGCTAGAAAGTGATAGCGACACTGGGGACCAAATACGCACATTTAACGATTCTGTAACAACAGATTCTAAAGAAAAAGTAGAAGAATATGTTGATTCATTCAAAGATTCCAGTACTTTCGAAAATGATCATCCTTTAGAGGAGTATTTGAATGATGTTAACAAAGTCAAACCAGAGGTCAACTGGCTTGCGAAACTGGATATTGACTCTGTTATGTACCAAAAACGAAAACCACAATATGTGAGAATCGTAAGCAAGCAAATGGTTGGTGTTTTTATTACCATTTGGGTCCATAGAAACTTGCGGAAGCATATACAGAACGTGCATGTATCAACCGTTGGCGTCGGTGTAATGGGCTACATAGGTAACAAGGTTCGTTTCTTTTTTCTCTTATTGAACTTTTAGCATAAATTTCTCGAAATAAAAGTTATCGGTGATTTTTTTTCCAGGGGTCCATATCAGTGAGTATGTCTATATATCAAACGAATTTCTGTTTCATTTGCACTCATTTAACGTCTGGTGAGAGGGACATTGATATTGTTAAAACGAATGCCGATGTGAATGAAATATATAAAAGAATGCGTTTTAATTCAATGTCAAATGCTGCAATTCCAAGGAGCATTAAGGATCATGAGTAAGTACAGGATTTGAATATGTGGTTTGTTTTCTCTGTTATTGCTTATTTCATATTTAAAGCTTACAAATTGATTTTGTAATTTTAGGCGAATTATATGGCTGGGTGATCTTAATTACCGATTTAATATGTCGTACGAGGAAACACGCGATTTGATTTCCAAAAATGCATGGTCCAAGTTGCTAGAGTTGCTAGAGAGTGATCAAGTAAGTTATGATATTACTATATTCGTAACTTTGATTTTCTTGTTTAAATCGATTATGAGGTTGTATGCGTTAAAAATACACGTTGAAAAACTTTTGACCCCTTTGGCCCATTTCATTTTTATCCAAAATTCTTAGATTTTACCCATTTCACCCATTAGCTAACAAAATACAAACCGACCTGACCCTTTCATAAGTAAGCGGGAAGAAATTGCGAACCGTAGCTAACGAGCGTATCGAAGTTTTTCCTTATAAATTTTGAGATTATTTAATAACGTTATGATAAATTTGTAGCTAAGACTAGGAGGTGCGTTTGACGGGTGGACAGAAGGCGCATTAAATTTTCCACCGACTTACAAATACGAGCCGAATTCAGATAAATATTATGGCGAGGATCCTAGAGTTGAAAGGCGTACGCCCGCATGGTATGAGTTTTCTTTAGAATATGTTATATTTTTTATTGTTAATTATTCTTTTGAATTAATCTTTTGTTGGACACTTATATTCAGGTGTGACCGTATACTTTCATATGGGAAGGGGATGTGGCAACTGAGCTACAAACAGGCTGAGATTAAACTCTCGGATCATAGGCCCGTTTCTGCATCGTATATGATAGAAGTTGAAGTGTTTTCTTTAAAAAAGTTACAACAAATCCCAGTTTAAACAAATCCCATTCTGGTAGTGAAGGCGGAGGTAATGACGGTAGTGGTGCTGATTGTGGTGGTGGTTGGGACGTGGAGGTGGTGGCGATATAATGGCCATGGGTAACGCTGTCCTTTTTGGTGCTACTGCTGGAGAAGGGCAACCTACAGCTACACTTATCGAGGTATTTTTTTTAATTCGTCTAAAACTTTAAGGTGAATAATGGTTGATTTTCTAACAAAAACTTATATGATGATATGATCATCCTTATTAGTTATGCATCCCCAAAGTTATCTGTTACAAGAGTATTTCATGTGTTCGACCAGTTTTAATGAAATATAAGTTGACCCGTTTCGTAAGAAGAGTATTTTTATAACTACTTTTGCTCTTGGTAGCTAAAGGATGAGCATTTTCACCGATTAGCGGTCCCGTACCGATGCCGATACCATATCGAACCGGTACCGACCGAACATCGGTATTGGTATCGATACTCACTTTTTGGGTTTTTGATAATTGGCACTATGGGGTATCAGTACTGGTTTTTGTGGTAATAGTTAATACCAATTTGAATATTAGACACACTTTCCGTCTCTTTATCCGTTTTTTGATAATTTGTTTTGTATTTTCTAACAAGTTTAGTTCAAAAGTTCGCCCTATGGATTAATCATTAATATTTAATAATAAATAATTATTAAGCTTTATGTCTTTTCGCAAGGTTGACTACACTATTCGCAAGGTCGGCTCACAAGGAAAAAGGTAGTGGAGAATTTTTAAATTCTATTATTTATAGCAAAATGATATGATTTTGAGTAATTAATCGTTGGTGGCGACAGGTGGTGGCTGTTGTGGTTGGAGTGGTGAGCGTTGCGGTTGGACTCGGCATACCGATTTTCTACGGAACGCAGATTGATAGTTTTGTATGTTGTTTTAACTTTCTTCTTCAGGTGTCCACATCCGCATCGACAATTTACGGAGGCTCCGGAAACGGTTACGGTTCTAGATCTAAACTGACCCAAACACTTATCATTAGTAAATGGGCTGAAAAGGTCAAAGGGTGTCATAAAAAAATTGACTTGAGTTTTTTAAATGTTTAGGTTATTGCAGAGAGCTTATCTGAAGAAGAAATAGCAGGGCTAAAACAAATGTTTCAAATGATCGATGCGGACTAGGGCTGGCAATTGGGTACAAGTTAAGACACGATTAGATCTGTTTGACTGAAAAATACACCCTTTGATTTTTTTAATTTTTAAAATAATTAAAATTACAATGTTAGAATCTATCATTTATTCATCTTTATACATAAAACATAAAACTGTTTTATAAACATGAGGTAGAAAGTAGTTAAACGAGTCGTAATCATGTTTGAAACTCATGTTGTGCGCGCCGTCAGAAACCTGTTAAGACACGATTTGCCAGCCTTAAATTGCGGACAACAGTGGTGAAATTACTTTCGAGGAACTTAAGGCGGGATTAAAAAGAGTCGGTGCTAACCTTAAGGAATCAGAAATTTATGATCTCATGCAAGCAGTAAGCCCTAACTAAAAACACTTGTTTTTTGGTTTTATTTATCTTACACGTTTAATATGTTGAAGATTTTATAATCTGAATAAAGTTTATATTTTGAAGTTGAAAAGTAGTTTGTTTGATGTTGATTAAAAAGTATATATAGTGTATTCCGATATTTAGTCAAATGTATGTTGTATGTGACATTTTTAAAGCAGTTTTTCTTTTTATTAGGTCACTGGGTCTAATATCTCCGGTCCTCTTGAGTTATTAAGTGACACATACTTCTTATTGCCAAGTACATCAAGTAAAATTGCCAAAGAAAAGGCACCCATATAATCTAATTGACAATTTGAGCATGAGTAATTTTCTCTCTCATCAAAAAGGAGTAAAAGTTCAATTTTGAAAAAAATATAAAGAATATTTTTCAAAATTAAAATATCTCCGGGTCCCTAAATTTGTCAAAAATCGATCTTCAGCTCCCATATATGTTAAACTTAGTCTGTCACTCCAAAATTTGTCAACATTTAAACTTTTGGTGACAAGAGAAAATCATTCATACCCCACATCTATGTAGTTAAAGGTGTCAAAGGCAAGCGCCTAGGTGCCCATGCGCTAGGCGAGGCACAACAAAATCGGAAAAAAAATGTTGGCCTAAACTGGCCCAAAAATAGTTTCTAATAGTCTGAACCAGCCAAAAACCAGTCATTTTCATTCTTGTAGAGGTGTTTGTCTAATGATGACTATTCTATGTTTATGTAGTGAAACACACTATGAGGTGGGACTTTAAGCTATATGGATTGTGTTTTTTTTTTTTTTTTTTATGTTTCTAGCTTTCAGGTATGATAACCATCATAAAGTTATAAACTTTTCTTTCAAGATGCATGATATATAACATGAAATTCGAGGCATATGTATCAGGTTCTTTGTGGTACTCAAAAGACACAAAAACCTCAACTTATGTATGATTTTTTTTTTATCATTTTAAGGTTTGGATTATGTTCCGTTCCATGTTATCGACTCCGCTGCAACGCGCGGGTTTCCCACTAGTAATGGAAAATAGAAACCTTATAATCGATTTCAGCATATATCTCATGATGACACATATAGTTTAAAAAACGTCTACTATGAAAAGAATGGATTAGGATCAAATACAAAGGATCCTAATTGTAAGAAGTCTAAGAAGGATCTATAGAGTGACAAGTGTCCAATAACCTAAAAAAACCCACTACACAAAAAAACCCACTTAAAAAAAAAAAAAAAAAAAAAAAAAACTTAAACATCCACCACCACCAAAAACACCCCCCCCCCCCCACATCACCCACCCCAAAAAAAAAATTTTTTTTTTTTTTTTTTTTTTTTTTTTTTTTTTTTTGCCGAGGGGGTGGGGGTTTAGGTTTTTGGGTGGGGGTGGGGGTGGGTGTTTAGTTTTTTTATATATTTTTTTTAGGTTTTTGGGGGGTGGGGGGGGGGGGGGGTTAGGTTTTTTGGGGGTTTTTTTGGTGAGGTATAGTTTTTTTTTTTTTGCGGGGGGGGGGGGGGGGGGGTTTAGGTTTTTGGGTGGTGGTGGGGGTGGGTGTTTAGGTTGTGGGGGTGGGTGTTTAGGTTTTTGGTGGTGGTGGGGGTGGGTGTTTAGGTTTTTTGTGGTGATGTAGTGGGTTTAGTTTTAGGTTATTGGACACTTGTCACTCTATAGATCCTTCTTACACTTCTTACAATTAGAAACCTTTGTAGAATAACTTGACCCTGAAAAGAATAACCTTATTATTATTATTATTATTATTAAATAAAGATTTCATATATTTATTTATCTTATCTTATTATGCTCATTAATCAGCTAGAATTCCCTAGAAACTCACACTCAACATAAACATTGAACAAAAAAAAACCTACTGAATGTGCAACACTTTCATTGGATCGTAGCCTCAGATGTTATAATCTTTACATATATCTTAGATATCTTAATTACCCAACTCTTGAAAACCTTAAAAAAATGGTACCGTGTGTTAGTCGACAACCGATATTAATGTTCTTCTTCCTTCTTAATATCCCTTTATTCGTCCAGTAACCACATAACTGGTGTAATTTTGGATTGAGGATGTTTGTTGTTAAGAACAAAAACACATCCAGTAACCACATAAGTGGTGCATGCAATTTTGGATTTGATTTTATGAAAAATCCTCAACATATTTAACACTATCTCTCTTTCACACTGATTTCTATCAGGATAAATTTAGAAACAAAGAGACAATTGAACTCAATTAACAACTACTCACTGGATGTGGAATACAACAAAGGCAAAACGTTCCGTCACACATTGAATTGAGGAGATGTCCGCCCCAAGGCGTGTGATTCTTGCAATTGTCACTCAAAGGTATATATGGGTATTCATCAACAACAAAGGGTCTAAAAAACGTACCGGGTGGACCTGTTAATCAATCAGTCCAATAAATAACATACTCATGACTTGATTATATATTAGTGAATTAATATATAGACATTGAAGAAAGCAATATTACCGTGGCAGAATTGTTCTAAAGGCTCAGCACTTGTATTCATACTCTTTGTTGAGAGCATGCAATAAAAAATGAAGCATATAACAATGATCTTCATTACAAATGTATTAATGTACGTTTTTTAGACCCTTTGTTGTTGATGAATACCCATATATACCTTTGTGGAGAAGGTCAGTGCGCAGACAATTGCAAGAATCACACGCCTTGGGGTGGACATCTCCTCAATTCAATGTGTGACGGAACGTTTTGCCTTTGTTGTATTCCACAACCAGTGAGTAGTTGTAATAAGTTAGTGGGTTTCAATGATCTTCATTAGAATTGATACGGGAACCGGGATTAACCTATATATATTAGTTTCAGTTTCCCTCTCTCCGTAATAAATTAGATTCATTTACGTAACAAACACAATGTTCATTAATACACTAGTTTATTAAAGCTCATTTACGTAATAGATTAGAATACACGAAATATATACATATAATTTAAATGTCGAATTTATTATTACCACAAGTAGTTAAACTGAGTTACATACGGCTATACAACACATATAATTTAAATGTCGAATTTATTATTACCACAAGTATGTAAACTGAGTTACATACGGCTATACAACAGAGTTCAAAGGACATACCACTACTCTTGACATCTTTACATCTGAGTAGAACAAATAAACAATGAGAACATGATGATGTATGATATCTCACTATATACGTAGTTTTTTTTACCAGGGTTGAGGTTGAATATGTAGAATCCCTGAGAAAGCAACTTGTTCCATCATTTGTTTGGATGAGCCTGAGGTCTAATCATTAAACAAAGAATAAAAAAAACAACATAGGTGTCAATGAGAACCAGAAGCGATTCAGTACAAAATTCAAACCGATCAGAAACAAGAATATGCATACAGACTTGTGTGTGTATACATTCCAAGACATTCTATATATTAAGACGAGAACGAAAAAGATATAGATATAGATCCGAATCTAAATCAACAGCAATCCAACTTAATCAAATCATATGAATAACAAATGACCTAATTAACACAATTCTTATCATGACCGGTTCAATGATTCGTGTGGTAGTTACGGTATGTTTTCATGCAGTAACTCTAGTGGTTTTCGTGTGAGAAAGTTGATACATGGATTAATATAAAGTGGACCTCAAGGAGAAGATGAATTGTTGATGCTCGTAGCGCCGCCGCTCCACTATATTGTATACACCTGATTATCCATCCGTTTTCGATCTATGTGATGCATTGCTACCTTCAAATCGGTTATGGCGGGATGCCCGTGAGCCAAATCGGTTAGCACATCACCTCCATATTCGGAATTTGATGACGATGATGATTTGATGAACGATGACAAGAATTCAGATCCAATCCGTTCTAGTCCAACTTCATCCAATCCTTTCGTCATGTTGATTCAACGCTGCTATTTGTGCTCTAATTCTGCTATTTGGATGTGTTAATAGTGAGTGTTACACTGTGTTCCCGAGTTTCATTTAACGATAGAAGAGAAAGGAAGGGAAATTATAAGGGAATGGAAAGGAAAAGATGTGATTATATTCGTGTTCCCGAGTTTAATGAAAAGAAAAGGAAATGAAAGGAAATTAAACATTTTATGTGTTCCCGAGTTGGGAGGAAAAGAAAAGAATGTTTATTTATAATGAATTAGAGGATAATTTAGGAAATTTAAAAAAGTCTGAGATTCATAATAATCTTTTTTCTCACCAAATCTCTCCAAATTGGGAGGATGAATATTTGCATCAATCAACCCCTTGTTTCCTTTCTCTTCTCACCACTTCCCTTCCTAAAAAAATCTCTGGAACACATTTTTTACTCGTGATTTTTATTTACATGTGAATAGTTAGTTATATGATCATTTGATACCAAAACCTAGTTTTCAATATTAAAACCTAAGCCCAAATACTTACACCCAAATTAGTAAAGCGCACTCTCTAAAAATTGATTTGGGCCTAATTAAACTCAAGCCCAAATATGTAAAGTTACATTTTGTTATAAACTAAGATTTCCCGCGCTACGCAGCGGGGTTTCGGTCGATATCTATTTTGATTTCATATATAAACCGAAAGAAATATGCTTCAAAAAATATAAAACATGTTTTACACCGACCGAAAACCATAAAAATAAATTTAAATTGGACAGCGAGATAGGTTGATTTTAAATTAATTGTCAATGGAAATGTAAACTCAATCTTAAATATAACTTTAATAAAAAAAAGGAACCTTAAACTAAAACACTAAATATAAAGAAAAGTAAAAAAAATCAAGAAAGAAACAAAAAAAAAACAAATAGGATGAAAACACTATTCTCACAACTTGCTAATTGTAATTTGCATCAAAACGTAGACCAACTTGAATTTATACTAACACGTGCATAAAAATAAGCACATAAGAAAACATTTACCACGTTGCAGCGGTGGGAACGTAAAGTGACCCGAATTTATACCGTCTAGTGAAAACATATTATATTTGCCACAAATCGTTTCCGAAATGTATAAGTACATAAAAATATATAAAAAGCAAAAAAAGACAAAAAAATGAAAAAGCAAAACCAAAAAGACAAAAAAAACAAAATAGAAGTTACTGTACAAGTAGTTTGTCGAAACAATCCCCGAGAAGATCCCAGATATATTTATCCATTCTTTGGGCTAATTCTTGCTCCTCCATCCCTGGTTAAGAAATCTGCTAAAACATTTTTATCAGATTTGATTATTTATATATCAAAATGATACTCAGATAATAGTGTTTGCCACCTAATAAGTATTTTATATTATAATTTAGAAGGCAAGTTATTTTTAATAAAAGTCTTTACCTATGTATTATCTGTCCTTAGCAATAAATGTAAGATATAGAATGCGTTGCAAATTGTGATACATTATTAATAGTTTAAAATTTTAATATAGGCAATAAGTTTTCATCAAAAATCTGCCGGAAAGCAGTAAAGATGTATTTAATAATGATAAATTAAAAGGTCAATAATTTAAGAAAAAAATTCTGACAAAGTTGCAACAAACGTATCACAAAGTTACGGTGTTTTTAGTTTTTGTCGCTATTTTGTTTAAAAATTAGCGTTTCTTTCTCGTCGGAAACGCGTCGCAATTTTGTCGAAACTTGCAACGCATTATTTTGCGTTGGAAAATCCCGTAGCAAATTGCCACTTTTCTAGTAGTGTTATACGTTAAAAATAGTATACACACACACACATACACACACACACATACACACACACACACATATATATATATATACTAGTCTGCTACCCGCGCGATGCGGCGGCGTGGTGATTTACAATAGGATACTTGTTTAAAACCGCACGTTGCGGTGGAGTCAACAACGCAATGGGGAAATTTGACTACGGTGTTCCCTTATTCTTTATCGCAATGGGAAAATTTCACTACTATGCAAAGTTAACATACAATGAAATGATACATTGGTACACATTCTAATTGGATCCAAATATGGACACGTTTTCTATCTTATGCTAGTAGTCTACTAATCAAGTATTAACAAACACCTAAATCAGTACTTGTGTATTGTATCTTATGCTAGCATTCTACTAATAAAGTATTAACTATTAACTCATGTAGTGTTCATCAAGTGCCGGTTTTAAAATATATGGCCAGTTTTGTTTAGTTTAAAGTTTATAGGATTCGGTTCATAGTTTACGATAAAGAAACCTCATTTAAAAACTCGTTCAAATTTGTAACTTGGACATGATTGTGTATGTGGAGTTGGTCGCTTAACTTTGTTTTTTACCTTTTACTTTAAGAAGAGTAAAATGCCAAAATGGTCACTGAGTTGGTCGCTTAACTTTGTTATTTCCAAATAGCATGACACACAAAACTCACACCTCTAGACTTCCATTAGTGATGTCAACGGAGTTTCACCTATTGTCCATTATCCAACTAGTGCACTAATATCTGAAGGCATCAAATTGCCACCTACTCTTCAAGCTCGTTATACTCCCTTATGATGCATTCTACTCTTTCAATAACGTCGGCCTGATATATAACATGGAAATGCAGATTAAACTTGTTGCCCTTTTGTGTGAAAGGTCTCTTTTAGATACATTATATCTGGAATAGGAAGAAATACTGTTGGGATTAAACCCTACAAAGGAAAAGTTGATAAAGCCAAAACTGGATCATATTCAGTGGATTCACAATAAGCAGTTGTTTGCATGAGATCTTTCCCCTTGAATGTGGCCTAACATCTGATGATCTCTAAGTACTGCCCTTCACAACAACTGCTGATCACCCAAAGACTGTTGAAGACAAAGCACTGATACTCAATATACTGATATGGATCAAGTACTGCTGAAGACACAAAGCACTGCTGGAGCTATAATAGTGGAATGAGAAGCAGTAGTTTACTTTGTATTTTGTATTATACTTGTAATCAGTGTTTTGTAAGCAGTAGTTGTAATAGTCAGTGGTTAGAGGTTGTTAGGAGGTTAGATGTCACTTTCATGGTGACGTCAGCCAAAAGATGCTCAGTGGTTTGTTCTGTACTATAAATAGAACAGTACCTTGTACTTTTCTATTAGCTCTCTTCATCACCAAGTCATTCTGTACGAACAATCACTGTGAGCTCAGGCTGAGGGGGAGATTGTATGCATGCATGAATTGTAATTGACTATTGTAATAAATACAATCATTCGATTTCCCGTCAAACATGTTTGCTGAAAATAATTCTCTCATTGATTGTGTGTTGAAAGTTTGTTCCATTTAATTCCGCTGCATTTAAACTATATTTCATCTTCATTATTATCAAACAAGCACAATCATAAGAAACTCAGATCCTAAAAATTGGTATCAGAGCAAGGACAGTCAAACTTGATCTAACAATCATTTTGACGTAAAACTTCAGCTCAATTTCATTGATACTCTCGATTGTTCGGTTTTAGTTGTAAAACAGAGTAAGGTATAATCAAGTATAAAGTTGATTATTCAGTGCCTGAAAAACAACCAGAATGACGTCACAATGATAACAATAATAATAACATTGGTTCACTCTTCAAACCACCTATGTTGGTCAGATCTGAATACAACATCTGGGAGCGAAGGATGGGTCACATCCTAGGTCAACAGAATACCGGATGTTGGAGGTCGGTTGTCTTTGGACCACATGTTCCAATGGTGCCGAGTGCTGAGGATCTAAAGGTCATGGTTCCTAAGAAAGTTGAGAACTATACTGACCAGGATTTTCAGAAAATTGAATTGGATGCCAAGGCATTTAGTATCGTTGCATCCGCACTACCAAATGAGATCTATGCTGGGCTGTTACATTGTAACAGTGCCAAGGAATTGTGGGATGCACTTAAGGAACAGTTTGGGGGGACAGAAGAAGTAATTGAAAATAATAGGGAAATTTTGAACCAATAGTATGAAACCTTTTGTCACATTAAGGGTGAATCACTAACACAACAATTTTTAGTTAATGATGTTTTTGCTAAAGTATTATTTGACTCTAGTGCAAACCAAAGTTTTATCAAAACTTCATTTTGCAAACTTCTTAATCATCCATTAACTAAACTTTCACAAGAATGTCTAGTTGAGACAGCGAATGGAGAGACGGTTAGGATTTCTGAAATCTTGCAGGGAGCAAGAATAGAATTTTTAAACCAAAAGTTTATGGCATACCTTTATCCTATGGATCTGGCAGGATTTGATATTGTATTAGGAATGGATCGGTTAATAGCCAATAAAGCTAATATTTTATGTGATCAAAAGTCAATTCAAGTAAATTCGCCAAAGGGTGAAAAGATCACAATTAAAGGTGATAAACCGTCTAGATCCACGAAATTCATCTCTGTGATGAAAACTGCAAGCTATATAAGAAAAGGATCTATAGTATATTTGATTTCCATAATCAGTAATACTAAAGGAAAAGAACTAAAAGACATACCAGTAGTGTCTCAGCTTTCAGATGTATTTCCAGAAGAATTACCAGGATTACCACCAGACAGAGAAGTTGAATTCAGAATTCACCTGCTACCAGGAACAGCACCAATTGCCAAAGCACCTTACCGTTTGGCACCAGCCGAAATGCAGGAACTAAAGAAATAGTTAGATGAGTTATTAGAGAAAGGATTCATACAACCAAGCTCATCGCCTTGGGGAGCACCGATTTTATTCGTTAAAAAGAAGGACGGATCAATGCGTATGTGCATTGACTACCGTGAATTAAACAAGGTCACGATTAAGAACCGGTACCCATTACCGAGAATCGATGATCTGTTCGACCAATTGCAAGGAGCTCGATTTTTCTCAAAAATCGATTTAAGGTCAGGATATCATCAATTAAAGGTACAGAAAGAGGACATTCCTAAAACCGCATTCAGAACGAGTTATGGCCATTACGAATTTACTATCATGCCATTTGGTTTAACCAATGCCCCAGCTGCATTTATGGACATGATGAACCGAATATGTAAGCCATATTTGGATAAATTCATAATTGTTTTTATTGATGATATTCTCATTTATTCTAAGAGTAAAGAGGAACATGCAAAGCATTTGCACGCACTTTTAAGTCTATTAAGAAAGGAAAAGTTTCACGCTAAATTTTCAAAGTGCGAGTTTTGGTTAGAGCAAGTACAGTTTCTTGGACACTTAGTTAATCATGAAGGAATTCATGTGGATCCCACAAAGATCCAGGCGATTACCAAATGGAAATCCCCTGAGTCACCAACCGAGGTTAGAAGTTTCTTAGGATTGGCCGGTTATTACATAAGATTTATTCGAGATTTTTCTAGGATAGCCATTCCTTTAACTAAGTTAACTTGTAAATCCATTAAGTTTGAATGGGGACCAAAGCAAGAAGAAGCATTTAGAATTCTTAAGCATAGATTAACCCATGCACCTATATTAGCATTACCAGAAGGAACTGAAGATTTTGTAGTATATTGTGACGCTTCTAAGTTAGGTTATGGATGTGTGTTGATGCAACACCTAAAGGTTATAGCTTATGCATCTAGACAACTTAAGAATCATGAAGAGAATTATTCAACCCATGATTTAGAATTAGGAGCTATAGTTTTTGCCCTTAAGATTTGGAGACATTACCTTTATGGTAGTAAGTTTACCATATTCACTGATCATAAAAGTTTAAGATATGTTTTCGGGCAAAAAGAGTTGAATATGAGACAAAGACGCTGGATAGAGATGCTTAGTGATTATGATTGTGATATCTAGTATCATGAAGGAAAAGCAAATGTAGTGGCTGATGCTTTAAGCCGAAAGTATCACGAAAAGCCAAAAAGGGTACGTTCTCTTAAATTAAATCTGCAAGTAGATTTAAATAATCAGATAAGAGAAGCACAAGAGTCAGTAATCAAGGAAGATATTGAAAAGTTAAAGGGTATGCTAAAGGAATTAGAACAAGGAACAGATGGAATTTGGAGATTCCATAAAAAGAGAATATGGATACCTAAATTAGGAAACCTACGTCATTGTATATTAGAAGAAGCCCATAAATCTAAGTATACAATGCATCCAGGAAGTGATAAAATGTACCAGGATTTAAGAAAAAATTTCTGGTGGATAGGAATGAAAAAGGACATAGCAGCCTATGTTTCTAAATGTTTAACTTGTTCACAAGTTAAAGCTGAACACCAGAAACCCTCAGGTTTGCTACAACAATTAGAAATGCCAGTGTGGAAATGGGAATTGATAACAATGGATTTTGTTACTAAATTACCCAAAACAAGAAAAGGCAATGATACAATCTGGGTGATTGTAGATAGGCTAACCAAGTCAGCTCATTTCCTACCAATGAAAGAAACTTTCAATATGGAACAGTTAGCTAAATTGTATGTAAATGAAATTGTTTCATTACATGGAATACCTTTATCAATTGTTACTGATAGGGATAGCCGTTTTACCTCTCATTTTTGGTCAAGTTTCCAAAAAGCCATGGGAACCAAGTTAAATTTAAGCACAGCTTATCATCCTCAAACGGACGGACAAAGCGAACGGACAATTCAGACAATGGAAGACATGCTTAGAGCTTGTGTAATTGATTTTGGAGGTAATTGGGACGATCACTTACCTTTAATAGAATTTTCTTATAATAATAGTTATCACACAAGTATCAACGCTGCACCATTCGAAGCACTCTCTGGACGAAAGTGCCGAACCCCAGTCTGTTGGGCAGAAATTGGGGAAAAGCAACTATCTGGACCTAAGATAGTACAAGCAACAACTGACAAAATCATTCAAGTCAAGGAACGACTAAAAGCAGCACGTGATCGACAAAAGAGCTATGCTGATAACAGACGAAAACCATTGGAATTTCAAGTAGGAGATAAAGTATTGTTGAAGGACTCTCCTTGGAAATGAGTGGTAAGATTTATCAAAAGAGGAAAGTTAAGTCCCAGGTATGTTGGACCTTTAGAGATTATTAGAAGAATAGGATCTGTAGCCTATCAGCTACAACTGCCAGAGGAAATGGAAGGAATACATGATGTATTTCATATATCAAATCTCAAGAAATGTCTAGCCGATGAATCACTGATAGTACCTCTTAAGGATATAGAGGTAAACGAACAGCTCAAGTTTGTAGAAAGGCCTCTACAGATTGAAGACAGAAAAGTCAAGAACCTCAAGCATAAGAGATTAGTTCTGGCCAAAGTAAAGTGGGACTCCAAAAGAGGACCTGAGTACACATGGGAGCTTGAATCAGAAATGCAAAAGAAATATCCACACTTGTTCCAGTAGATCTCGAGGACGAGCTCTAAAATAAGGTGGGGAGGATATAACAACCCCAAACCGACACCCTCATAAATTTTTCCGACACCCTAATATATTTTAAAATATCCCAATATTTCCTAAAATACACCCCATACGTGGAAACGGGCCCCGAATACCTTAAATAGTACTAAAAATAATTAAAAATTGATATTTTAGGTTTGTCGCGTGCTGCGTAAACCTTTTAAGGGTCTCAAGCGGGCCGCTAGAGATCCAAAGTGTGGCGCAGCCTGGTGATGACACGTGTCCGACTCGTGTTAAACCTATAAGCTGACCCGGATCACCTACGCCTTTGACCGGGTTTGACGCGGGTCGCGTAGCCCTTTGTTAACATTTACGCGGGCCGCGTAAAAGTTGAGATGTGGCACTATAAATAGCAGGCATCGGGTTTCAGCAAAACTCGTTCAAAACTTTCTTTCTAAACGTAATTCTCTCATAGTAGGCATAATATACGGGTATTATACCCCCTAAATAGCGAAGTTCTACTCCGTTGTAAGTATCATAACCCCTGGATACGTATTAGATACTCTGCCCGATTGATCTAGGGTTCCGTAACGGCTGTCGTGGTTCTGCCCGACGTAGTCATTGGAATGTCGTCTCGTGGAGGGTATTACTAATGCTAAAATGGGTTATTATACTAACACGTGTGCATTTGTGTAAATTATAGATTGTCACCAGGAAACCCTAAAGGATAATCTAAGACAGCAATGTGAGTAATCTCCTTTTTGTAAACAGTTTTTACAAAAACCTTAACTATTTTACAATGCAATTTAGCAATGATTGAGTCTTTGTAATTCTACGATTACTGTCGGTATGTTGGGGGTTTTGTATACAAAATGTGAGACACGTTACCATTGGAGGAAGAGTTAGCCAATGTGTAATATGACCCACCAGTCAGGATTGACAGTACTGAATGAGTAATTGGGTAGATATAAACATTGTAATCGCCCTCAATAATGTTTAAAATAAATTAATGTTTCTTGATTAAACTGGGATTCACTCACCAGTATTTCCCACTGACAAATGTTTTTAAAACGCGTTTTAGGTAACACAATGTGAAAGCCAATTAGAAGCTAGCTGGACAGCACTGAAGGCTTAGAAAAGTGGCTACAAAAGTTACCTAAATAAAGAAGGCGTTTTAATTCAAATAAAATGGGATTTATCCCTATAAATCAGTTTGTAATAAAAACTTGGGTCTTATCCCAATATATTTATTTATATAAAATGTGGTATTTTACTCTGATCAATTATTTCCTAACTACGGTCCTGATGAAAATTCCGCTGCCAAATTAGACAATACGCGATACCACCAAAACTGGCTCGCGGCCGCCCCTTCCCGGGGATTAGGGATCGGGGGTTGCGACATTGAACCAGAAAAAGAAGTTACAAGAGTCTGTAAAGGTTGCAGATGACTATTCATTTGGCAACACAGCTCTTTTGGGTCAGGAAGAATCTGGTAGTAGCAAGGATCAGAGTTATGATCATTACATTGACATAACAGCTAGTGGAGATTTTAACTCTGATTCTCACTCATCCAATTATGCTTTTATAGCAAATGGAGAAAACCAGAATTCTGATAATCTATTCTTTGAACTCAATGATCTCCAGCATTTTGATCCAACTGATTTAGAGGAAATGGACATTTTACACCAACTTGCACCGCTGAGTGTTAAAACCAGCAAGTTTTACAAAAGGACAGGGAGAAAATTTCCAGGGTTACATGGGAATCTGAAAGTAGGGTTGGATAAATCAAAGATAAAATGCTACAAGTGTAATAGGTTAGGTCATTTTGCTAGAGAATGCAGGAGTCAAACTAGTGGACCAATCATCACACACCCTAGTCCTAGCCCAAGACCACAAAATAACCAAACCACTGTGCATTATTCCCAATATGCCCCTGCTGTCCATATAAACACTGTTCACTATGCACACCCTGCAACCCCTGTTCCTGTGCACTATGTCCAAACCACTGTTCCTCAGGTTCAAGTGCAACAAGTTGCACCTCAACAAGCTGCACTAGTAGTGGTTCAACCAGATCAGCAAAGCTTTTTCACCCAAGGCTTTGTTGACTGGAGTAGCTTACCTGATGAGCTAGGTGATGAGAATTTTGCTCTCTATGCTAAAAATGATGCTTCTAGTGATGATTTTTGTTTTGTAGCGTTAGAGTCTATACTAGAAGGGTTGGAAACTGAAGAAGGACAATCAAATGAAGAAACAGTGGATACAATTGCTGAAGCAGTGGTTACTGCTGTTGCTGATGAAATACTGTTGGGAGAAAATTCAGAACCCCTGTTGGAACCACTATCTGACCCCTGGTCTGAAAAAGAAGGGAAGAAATAAGGTGAAAAAGAAGAGAAAGTGCCAGAAGAAAAGAACATATCTGTGATTGTGCCATGATGGCTGCATCTAAGGTATCACCTCAGGTTCTTAAAAACCTTTGTTCAGACAAATGCATCATAGCATTTGCAAACATCAAAGAGGTGAATGAAAACCTTAGAGATAGAGTGTTAAATGATGAAGTACAATTTGAAAAATCTTTAAAAGAATTGAAAAACAAATTGTCAGAAAAAGAAAATGAGATTTGCAGCCTCAAACAAGAGCATAGCATAACCAATGACCAACTTCAAACAATGATAGAAAAATATCAGGTCTGTAAAAAGGAGTTGGAATCCACCCAAATCACATGTGAAAAATGGGTGGAATCCTATAAAGGTTATGAAGTTATGCTTGAAAAACATATCAAAAGCAATGTAAAATTTGGTGTAGCTTTCAGAAAACATGATCAGATTGAAAACACTACTGCAAATGAATCTGTTCAAACCTATGTTGAAGTCATACCCACCAACAAGGATGGCCAAGAAGTTAAATAACTGATAAACTTGGCAACAAAATCACTTTGGAAAGATCTATGGGGTCCACAACCTTTGAGGAGATTGAGAAATACCAATTCAAACCCACATGGTCTGATGAGTGTGACATCCTTGAAAATTTCAAACCCATGGATTTCACCACTGTAGATGGTGTCAAAGCTCCAAAGGCCAAGGTTATTCCTCTTAAGGACATCCCAACAGTAGTTCAAAACTCTGTTGCAAAGGAGTCTGAAAAGAAGAAAAGAAGAGAAAAGATTAAAAACTTATTCTGTGAATTTTGTGAAAAGAAAAATCATTTGACCAAAGATTTTTTTCATTTAAAAGCTTATGATCTTAACAAAACAAGTACCATTGTGCCTTCAAAGAGCTGCACCATCTGTAGAAAATCAAACCATTCTACTCAGGAGTGTGTGTATTTAAAATCCTTTGAGGTCAAAAAGGAAGAATACACATCAAAAACACTCATGAGTTCATCAAAACCACAAGTCAAGAAACAACCACTGTTTGTGCCAGTCTAAACAGCTGTTACAAAATAGCTGAACCAAACCTCTGTCAAAAGAGAGGTTCAGGTGACTGATGTACCCCCTGCTAACTAATACCAAAGAGGTAAAGGTCAACCACCATACCCAAGGGTCCCACATGTTTATGAGACTTACAAAAGGCCTTCTAAACCAAGAGTGAACAGGCATCCCTTTGGGTATCAACAGCTGATAGGACAGGACCCCCAACAGTAGTTAGAGAAAAACAGTTCCAAAACTGTCCAAACACCTGAGCCAACCACTGTCCATCCACCTGAGCTTAACATAGACACTGATGAGACCCCATCCAAAGCCTTATTGGCTTTGGAGACCCTCTTGAACTAATTATTTACTTGATGTGCAGGGAGCTTCTGCATGCTTAGATAGTCTTTAGTATGTAGATAGTGGAGGCTCCAGGCACATGACTGGATGTAGAGCCTTACTCAAAGAATTCAAAACTCATGGAGGGGGTGATATATCTTTTGGTAATAATAGTAAATGGAAGGTGATGGGTTCTGGTATACTACAGTCTGGAAATGTTAAGTTTGAAAATGTCAATCTGATAGACAATCTAAAATTCAACCTCCTTAGTGTCTCACAAATGAGTGATAAGGGTTATGGCTCATTCTTCACTAAGGATTTTTGTAGGATTATTGGACCAGAAATGGTCAAAAAGATTGAAGAAATAATAAAAAATGGAAAAACTCAACTTGTTGCTCAAAGGAGTGGCAATGTTTATGTAGTTGATTTGTCAAAAGAGAGCTCTAGGACTGATGCTTGTCTGTTCTCAGCTGCCTCTAACAAAGAGACAGAACTTTGGCACAGGAGATTGGGGCACACAAATCTCAAGACAATCACTGCTTTGTCAATACAGGGTCTTATAACAGGTCTTCCTCAAAAACTGTTCACCTGTCCTGAGCATTGTGTTTCCTGCTTAAAAGGAAAACAACATAAAAGCTCATTTAAGTCCATTGAAGAGTCCAAGACAACCAAATGCTTGCAAATGCTGCACATGGATCTGTTTGGCCCAGTAAAAGTCATGAGCCTTAAAAAGAAAAGATATTGTTTGGTAATTGTAGATGACTTTTCTAGGTTTGCATAGACTTATTTCTTACATTCTAAAGATGAGACTGCAGGCATTCTGCAAGACTTTGTCAAACAAGTTGAAAAGCAGTTTGATTTGCCAGTAAAAGTCTTTAGGAGTGACAATGGCACGGAATTCAGAAATAGGGAGTTGGATGAGTTTTGTGTGTCAAAAGGAATTGTAAGGTAGTTCAGCATTCCAAGGACACCAGAGCAAAATGGGGTTGTTGAGAGAAAGAATAGGACATTGATTGAGGCTGCCAGAACCATGCTTGCTGATTCAGGTTTGCCATTAACTTTCTGGGCAGAGGCTGTAAACACTTCCTGCTATGTCCAGAACAGAGTTTTGATCAACCCCAGGCATCAAAAGACTGCCTATGAAATTCTGTATTAAATCAAACCACTGATCTCATACTTCAAAGTATTTGGCTGCCCATGTTTCATTTTAAATCTAAAAGATTCAATTTCAAAATTTGCAGCCAAAGTAGACAGTGGATACCATTTGGGGTACTCAACCACTGCAAAGGCTTACAAAGTGTTTAACACTAGGACTAAGACAGTGGAAGAGACTTTGAATGTAAAGTTCAATGAACTTTCTTCAATGAAAATCCCTGCAAATCCTGCTGAGTTATTTGATCTTGATAAATTCACCTTTGAAAATGTTTCTGTAAAGACTAATAGTGCAGGTCCATCTCAACCACCTCCATCAGACAATGGATATGAAATGATCATTCCACAACAAAATTTCAAATCCATTGCCAGAGCCGTAGATGTTCAAAACAGCTGTCAAAGCTCAACCACTGTTACCTCAACAGTTGTTGACCAAAGTGGCCCTTTAACCCCTGCTTCCACATCATCAAACACTGTTGATAAAAACCCTCAAACAGTGGACAAAAGTCAACATGTTTCCACACCAATTCTACCTATTCCTCCACTCCCATTTCAAGACAATGTTGGATCATCAAAGTCGCCAACAGTTGTTAGCTCAGATGATTCACATCTGCAGCCCTCACCCTTAAATGTCATGGTTCCATAAAAAGGAGATTTAATCTTCTTGAAGTCTCATCCACCAGACCAAATCATTGGCAACATCAGTGAAGGGGTGCTGATAAGAAGTCAATCCCAAAACATCTGTCTTTTTGCTGGTTTTCTATCACTTCATCAACCTGTCAAGTACCAAGAGGCACTAAAAGACAACAGTTGGGTAGAAGCCATGCAAGAAGAGCTCCAACAGTTTAAAAGACAACAAGTATGGGAGCTTGTACCACTGCCAGAGGGTGTGAGTCCTATTGGCACAAAGTGGGTCTTCAAAAATAAAACTGATGAAAGGGGCATTGTTGTCAAGAATAAAGCAAGGCTAGTGGTTCAAGGTTCCAGACAGGAAGAGGGCATTGACTATGATAAAAAATTTGCCCCTGTAGCAAGATTGGAAGCTATCAGACTGTTCCTGGCCTTTGCTGTCAACCACAACATAAAGATGTTTCAAATGGATATCAAATGTGCATTCCTCTATGCTAAGATTCAAGAAGAGGTATATGTTTGTCAACCTCCTGGTTTTGAGGATCCATTTAATCCATATCATATTTACAAGCTAAATAAAGCTTTGTATGGCTTGAAACAAGCACCTAGAGCCTGGTATAAAACTCTTTCCACCTTTCTTCTCTCTATTGGTTTCACAAGAGGTAAATTGACAAAACACAGTTTTTAAAATGGAGAGGGAAAGACTTGATGATTGTCCAGATTTATGTGGATGACATCATTTTTGGAAGCACATGTTCCAAAATATGTGAAGAGTTTAGACAACTCATGACAGCTGAGTTTGAGATGAGTGCAATGGGTGAACTACAGTGTTTCTTTGGTCTCCAAGTGAAACAACTGCAAAATGGTACATTCATTCATCAAAGCAAATATGCTAAAGAACTTTTAAACAAATTTGAGATGAATGATTGTAAATCATGTAGTACACCCATGGCAACCACCAAGCTAGTCATGACTGATGAAAAGGATGATTTAGTGGATCAAACACTATATAGAAGCATGATTGGGTCTTTATTGTACCTAACTGCATCTAGGCCAGACATCATGTTTGCAACATGTGTTTGTGCAAGATCCCAATCAGCCTCTAGAAAGTCTAACCTAATAGTTGTGAAAAGGATAGTCAGATACATAAAAAGTGCTCCCACACTTGGTATCTGGTACCCTGCTAATGGGAATATTAAGCTTTCAGGTTTCACAGACAGTGACTTTGCTGGGTGTAATGCAACAAGGAAGTCCACATCAGGAGGGTGCCAATTTCTAGGTGATTGCTTAGTATCTTGGCAAAGCAAAAAGCAAGCAGCTGTTTCAACATCCACTGCTGAGGCAGAGTATATAGCTGCTGCAAGCTGTACAGCCCAACTGTTATGGCTTCAAACTCAACTGCTGGATTTTGGTATCACTGCCTTAAAGACACCTCTCATGTTGGACAGTCAGGCAGCAGAAAATATCATAAAAAATCCAGTTTCACATTCAACCACCAATCACATTGATATCAGACATCACTTTGTGAGGGATTGCTATGAAAAAGGTTTGATTTCTCTGCATCATGTTCATACCAAAGATCAGTTGGCAGATGTGCTAACAAAGGCTTTAGACACATCTACCTTTGAAAGCTTGATCTCAAGGATTGGCATGCTGAACATGGAATAACAGACAAAATCCTGTTTTTCTATGAATAAAAGCATTAAAATGTTTTCAGAAAATCAAAAATTCATCCTTAAAAATAGTTAAAAATGAAAATTTTCATTAATCCTTAAAAGTCTGCCACAACCACTGTCTTGGTTCAAACATCTGTTATGTTGATGCTATCCACTGCTAAAAGTTAACATATGTTCCCTTATTATCCTTGTTAAAAACGGTTGTCAAGCATCAGTGTTTTAATCCACTGATAAGCTATCCACTGATAGTTAAAAGGCAACCACTGTTTCATTTTCACCATTGTAAACCACTGATATTGCTCCATCAGTGGTTTCCTAAACAACTGTCATCCATTATTCATCAGAGATTGTCTCATGGACAGTACTTAGCGGTCAGATCTTTTGTAACTGCTGCCACATCAGCATTCACATTTTCACCCTATAAAACCCTGATCAAAACCCCAAACAGGGTTTTCACTGTCGAATCGAATTCAAAATTCCTTTCAAAAGCAGTTTCCATCAAATTCTCTCAACTCACTCATCTTCTTCATTCGTTCTTAACCACCCCGATTCACCATGACTCTCCCATTCAAAACCGCTCATAACTACCTGTGTATACTTGAGAAACCAAGTCAAAACACAACCTTCCATTCCATGATTGATGCACTCTCGTCTTCAAAGTACAAAACTTTATTGACCTGTAATGCACCCATTTACCTGGATACCCAACGAGAATTCTGGATAAATGCAAAGCTTGAAGTTAAGGACAAAAAGCCCTTAGCTATTACTTCATCAATAAGGGGAATTCCAGTTACCATCACACCTCAAACCATTTCAGAGGTTTTTGAAATCAATGATCTTACAGGTAAAAGTTCTTTCCCAAAAACTGATTATCAAACTGATTTCATTGAGAGAGGGTATGAAGAAGAAATGAAAAAAGATACTTTACAAAAGGGCAGTTTTCCACCTGCCATGAGATTTTTATTCCATACCCTTCTCATGTGTGTTTCAAATAAAACCACAGCTTTTAATGAGATACCATTTAAAATCCAATACATGGGCTATGCTATTATGACAGAAGAAAATTTTAACTACTCCCAGGAGATTTTCAATGATATGGTCAAGAATGTAAATAAAAAATCATTTCTTTTTGTTTCCAAGGTTTTTAAGTTTTTATTTACAAAAGAAATTTTCAAAGGATAATGCACATGTGCTTATCCAAGGAAATCTTCTTCAAATAAACAGTCTATCTTCTGAAACATTCACAAGGCTGTCAAAACCTTCAAAAACACAAACAGAGGCACCTGAGCAGAATTTAGCAGCAACAACTACTCCTCAGGCTCCTGCTGTTGAGCCCACTGCTCCTGGTGATCACAGCAGCACAACCCCTGCTGTGAAACCCACACCAAAAATCACCAAAAAGCCCAAAAAGAAAATTACCACAAAGCCCCCCAAACCCTCCAAAAAGGTAACTCTGGAAGATGAGATCCCAGAGATTATACCTGTGACAACACAAAAGGCACCAATAACCACTGCTGCTACTAACTCACAGCAGATGGAAGAAAGATCTCAACCTGAGCCTAAAACTCCTCATGCATCCTCTCAAAAGGATTAGGTTGTATCCTTAGGAACACCACATTATGAAGCAATGGATTCACTTGAATCTATCTTCCACAGCCCAGCTCCCGGGGCAAATTCTCTTTCTACCCCCATCCTCACTACACAACTTCCACCATCAATGATACCTCTGTTGGATGCACTTGATATTGCCCAGGCACAAATCAGTTCTTCTCAATCACCTGTCAATGAGAATATACCTCAACAAGTGATTGAGTCTGGTTCCTCTATCATTGCTAACCCACCAACCGTTGAGGAGGCTACACTGCAGGAATTACAAGTAATTCCTGTCAGTAGTTCAAGTGGAGCAGCTACTACAGGTGTTGAATCCACTGATTTACACCTGGACAGTAGTTTCATTAGTAAGACTCCCTTGAAAGTAATTTCTTCTTTGGGAACCATAGTGGCCACTGGTGTGTATCCATTATACACTGGTGAGCTTAAAATGGTAACCTCTGCTGAAGAAAGAAGTCCCCAGTACCAAGAACAAGGGGCATCAATGGATGACTTTTGGGAAACTTTCCCTAAGTCAACTACTGATACAACCACTGCTAGTGGGAAATCAGATGATCCCATTAATTTGGGTGATGGTTTAAAATACAAGGAATTGACGGAGAGGGTTGATAAAATTGAAACCTCTGTTGCAGATATCAAAAATATGTTGCAACAGTTGTTACAATCTCAAAAGTCTACACCCACTGCTGCAACATCTGCTCCTTCCCCCACTGAGCTATGAAGTTTATTTCAACCTATGCTTCATCAACAAAGACAGTATGCTGATCAACAACATGAAGTTCAGCTTCAAATGTTCAGAAATATGATGGAAGCTAGGTACAAGGATACACAAGCTTATATCAAGGCAATCATGGCCCATTTGCTTCAAACCACTGGCACTTCTCCTCCTTCAATCATTTATGTTGAAAACCCTGATGATGCCAAAAAGGGGGAGAAAGGTAAAAAGGGAAAAGAAGGCCTATATATTAAACCAGATCCAATGTCAAAACTTGTGGTATAAATCCCAAGGCCATATGGTTTCAAAATGGTTGATGAGACTCAAAATGCATTTGCTGAACTAAAGGCAAACATGAAAGAGTCCATGGAAATAAAAGGGTCTAAAAGGTTTGCACAGGAGAAGAAAGTTATGATGGTAAAGGAAGAGCAGGGTACTTCTACAATCAAAAGAAGAAAGCCTACCAGAAAAGTAAGCCAACCCAAAACCACACCTTCCAAAACCACCAAACATACTCCTCAAATCCCCAAAAGTTCCTCTCATCAAACCTCCAAACCAACAGTTGTTAAGACACCTGTTGTATCAACAGTTGTTGGTACTTCAGTTGTTTCAACAGATGTTATTCCAACCACTGCCATCACCACTACATCAACCCACACTCAATCCACTGCCATACCAAAAACAACATCTCCATCACAAAAACCACCTGCCAAAAAGCAGAAGACAACAGTTGAAACATCAACTATTGTAATGACAACAGTGGTTGAAACACCAGTTGTTTCAACAACTATTAGTCAGACACCCATCACTTCAATCACCACTACTAAACCCACAAATACACCACCAACCACTCCAAAGCACAAAAGAAGAAAGGTAACAAACATTGTACTGGAAGATGATACTTCTCCACTTCAAACATCTTCACAATCTCTGATCCTAGCCACTATTCCAAACCATGTTCCAATCTCTTAAGTACAAGCTCATGATCCAAACACTGCCCTAGTCCCTTTGGGAGTACAATATTCATTTGATCTTCCAGCAATCGGGGAGGAGATCAAATCCTTCTACTCTGAAGATAATCCCACAAAGAGGAAACTCCCATCTCTTCAAGGATATCCTTTACCTAGAAATATAGAAGAGTATCTTAAATTAAAGGCAAAACAAGCAGAGGATATATCTTAAAGAGACACAGAGGGAAAGTCTGACAAAGAAATTCAAAGGAATTTACAATACCAGCTCACCAAAGTCTAAACCTTAGAGCAGTTCTCAAAAGATCTTTGTCAAAAATTATCAGAAAAATATTATGAAAGTATGAGAAATAATTACATTGAATACATCATGGCATACAAGAAATACAGGGCAAAAAAGCATCAGTATAAAGAATGGACCATTAGTGAACTAAAAGAGGAGACATCCAGAATTGAAAAGATGATTAAAGACAAAGTGAAGCAAACTCCTCCAGTCTGGGTAAATTACAAAAAGAATGTACCAGAAAGGGCCTTAAAGCTGAAAAGAATGAAAGAAGAGCTTATAGCTGCTGATTATGGGTCAAGGAACCAGGTTACTAGATGGTCAGAGGTAAAAGTGCTAGATACCTACTAAAGGTTGGAAGAATTAAGGAAGAGAGATCCCACTGCTCCCAAAAAGCCTGATTATCCAGAAGCTGTGGTTCCAGTCAAACAAAAATTACAAATCAGGAGACCCACTGCTCCACCTGCTGTCATCCTTTATCAAAGAAGGAAACAATAGCAGATGGATGCAGAAACAAAATAAGACAAGGCTCAAGAAAAATGCATCATGAAAATGGTTCTTCAGACACTGATGGTAGAAAAACAAGAATTAGCACAATCCCAAGACCCTGCCAAAGTTGTCATCACCAGGCCTCAATCTCCAAACTCATCAACAATAAAGTCTCTCCCAAGAAACCCATTGGATTCAAAAAATACTAAAGTGGAAGTCTGATCAAAAGACCCGTGTATTGACTCTTCTCAAATCCAATGGTGAAGTGAAGAATATATCAAGGGAAGAAGCACTTTGCCTGGATGTAGAAGATCTACAGGATCTCCTTGAGCTTACACTGTGCAGGGATGAGAATGATGAGGATTCCATGAACTTTGAATTACAATTCAAAGGGCAAGTTAGGGAACTCCTAATGAGGCAATAAAAATCCAAGAATAATGAAGAGTTTTGGCATCATCTGTTCCAGGGGGAGATTGTTGGGATTGAACCCTACAAAGGAATAGTTGATAAAGCCAAAACTGGATCAGATAAGTGGATTCACAATAAGCAGTTGTTTGCATAAGATCTTTCCCCTTGAATGTGGCCTAACATCTGATGATCTCTAAGTACTGACCTTCACAACAACTGCTGATCACCCAAAGACTGTTGAAGACAAAGCACTAATGCTCAATCTACTGATATGGATCAAGTACTGCTGGAGCTATAACAGTGGAATGAGAAGCGGTAGTTTACTTTGTATTTTGTATTATACTTGTAATAAGTGTTTTGTAAGCAATAGTTGTAATAGTCAGTGGTTAGAGGTTGTTAGGAGGTTAGATGTCACTTTCATGGTGATGTCAGCCAAAAGATGCTCAGTGGTTTGTTCTGTACTATAAATAGAACAGTACCTTGTACTGTTCTATTAGCTCTCTTCATCACCAAGTCATTCTGTATGAACAATCCCTGTGAGCTCAGGCTGAGGGGGAGATTGTATGCATGCATGAATTGTAATTGACTATTGTAATAAATACAATCATTCGATTTCATGTCAAACATGTTTGCTGAAAATAATTCTCTCATTGATTGTGTGTTGAAAGTTTATTCCATTTAATTCCACTGCATTTAAACTCTATTTCATCTTCATTATTATCAAACAAGCACAATCATAAGAACTCAGATCCTAACAAATACCTTAACATGACTTTCTATCAGATAATGCAATTCAGATTCAGAACATATGAGTGATGATGCCACAGCTACTTGTCCCTACCACACCGACGATTAAGATCTCTTATATACAGTTTGGTGGGGCATATTTTCTCTAAATAAACAAGTGCATGCGGCTGCGTTCGTTGCGGTTGCTCTGGCTACGGCGTTGTGGCTGCCCTCGATGTGCCGATATATTGCCTTTTCTTTTCCTCAATTATGGTTGCACTCGCTGCGGTGTTGCGCTGGGCTCGCTGGTGTTGTGCTCGCTACGAGTAATTGCCACATAGCCAATAGAGCTTCAGTCAAAACGTGGTATCCTGCAACGGGTCAAAAGTCAACACAAGCGTATCTACGTATAGATTTACTACTCATATTAATCACATTTAGAAATTAAGTGTTTGGTTTATTAAAAATTAAGTTTTATCATTATAAAATTTATGACCATTTTGAGTCCGATGTAGCTGAGAACCATGCCAATGTCGGGCTGATTGCAAAAATGCTAAAATGTTAGTGATTCAAGCCCAAACCATGTTTAAAAATTACAAAGTTTGACTTGACAAAGTTATTAGGAAAATTGTTTGGGATATTACATAAACATTAGATTTCACATTAGTAAAAAGTACATATTGGACAACAATTAAACCGTTTTGATATGTTCCCCCTTTAGCTATTTTTTTGGATAAACACATCAAAAATGTATATTTTATTTGGGACGGGTTGGGTTGAGTTGGGTTGGGTTGACCCACTAACATTATAAAGTTTCTATTAAAAACTAATAATAACTTGCAATTTAGCATGAAGTTATTTTATTAAAATCCGAAAGAATTACTAACCAGAAGTGACCAATGGGTAGGGATTCCAAATAAGCTTGTGGTAGCCACACGTCTTTAGTTGATATGTAATTATCTATCTTCCTCCAGCGGAGTTGACATATAGTAACATACTATTTAAACAGTCATTTATGAAATATCATATGATTGCAATTTCTATAGCAGTCAAAAGAGAGAAATAACACGGATATATAATGACCATGAAATCATGCTCAAGTGAAAAATGATGGATGAACAAAATGCAGAGTAAAAATAAACCCAACACGTGCATAGGAATCTATTCCAGCCACCAGCAAAAGGAAGTATGAAAAGAAGTTCAAGCTCTAAAAACAACTTATCCATAAGATCAAACAACTTATCCATAAGATCACTGATTCAAGTCACTTTTATTTCACAGAAGATAAAAAACTAAGGATTCATTTGCAAAGAAAATACATTATACGAAAAAAAACTCCAAACTTTATTAATATGTTCCCATGGATCAAATTTATCAGTTATGTCCCAAAACAATACTTAAAGAATGTTTATTAAGCCAAAAAATCACAATTTAGTGCACCCGTAGTGGTTTCAAAACCGGAATGACTGGTTTATAGTGATAATGAAAACCACTTTTCCCCGTCCATTTGAAAGAAAAAAGAGGTTAATATAAGTTTGGTTGATTTGTTTAGGCGGGCTTGATCTGACCCGTGTCACACGTTATCTATAAAACTAATATAAAGGTAAAAAAAATAACTAAATATCTCAGGTTATCGTTTATACCTTCAACACTCTACAATTCGTAGATTTGCAGCACAACCAACTCCTCGATTAGCGTGCTGACTGGTGTCATCGCGTATTCGTACCCATCAAAGGCATGCCCTCCATAGTATGGCCCGCCCCACTGGTTCCCAAACTCGTTTTTCTGCAACATTTTAATGTAATACGTGAGCTATCCCAAGATTGCAATTTATTGATAGATGCACAACACTAAGTAGTTAATGCGGTCAAAAATCGGATATCGGTCAAGGACCGATATTTGAGACATCGGTAATAGCGGTCACACCAGGGGACCGGCGGCCATATTACCTACATAGGAGCAACAAGAAAGTTACCTGTTTATTTGCTGGGGTACGTCCCCAATAAAGCTGCACAATCTGCTTGCCAATCGTGGTGCCATTTAATTTCTGCAGTGCCTCTTCAGCAACAAAACAGGTGGCCTACGATATGATTTTTTAATGTACTAACGAAATTTCATAACAAAAGGTGTACCTATTGGTAAATTGTACAAAGCCGCATCCTTTACCGATGGGTATTTTAACTGAAAACTATTTCACCGTACTGAGAGAAAGGCTGCTTAAGGTCCTCGTCACTAACTGTTGGGTCAAGCCCCCCCCACGAAGATCTAAAACCAATCAAATGTTAGCCACAAATACAACAAAATTATTAGAAAAAGATAGATTCATTAACAGGAAGTGAACAACTGCTCTAAGGTTTCTTCAAACTCGTTGCACAACCTGCACATAATAGAACCCCGGAATATGTTTCTTTTCTGCAGTTCCGCTAGCGTAGGTGATGTGTGTAAAATGCAACATATAAATTACATCAAATGAGGCATAAAACTAACCATTTTTTAGTACTAATGTTGGAAAAAGTATGCTTTTGTCTTCCTTTTGTATTTTCAGGATTAAATGAGCTCAAATGAACAAAAAAAGCAAAAATGCAGCCAATTCTAACAATAATACAAGAAAAGGAATAAACGTGGCATGCCCAACCCCTCGACAGCATCTTCCCAAGCAAAAACAAGAGAACAGGAGGCTGAACACGCCCCGTGCTCAATGAGCACGGGGGCGTGCCCAAGTGTCTGCAGAAAAGACAAAGTTGTAGAAGCTTCTATCACCTAACACGGGGGCGTGTCCACCGGACACGGGGCTGTGGTCTACGCAAAGATTCGCAGAATCCAAGCAAATCTTGATAGTACAGATACGCTTCTGCACACGGGACCATGCCCAGCGAACACGGGGGCGTAGTCAACTAATGCAGACAAAATGCATTTAATGAAGAAAGAGAAGATGGATGGACACGGGGCCGTGTCCGGGCTTCTGTGCAGGCTATAAATAGGGGTGCTTGGCTCACTTGCAAATCATCCCTTGGCAAACCACCTCTCTCCCACTTCACCCACACTCCACCACCACCACAACACCATCATCATCCACCACCATCATCCATCATAGAGTGTGTGTAGTAGTCTCGGGATCCAAGATTGATAGTAAGAGTTCTTGACAATCAAAGGCCATGTTTGCCTAAGTCTCTTACATCACTTGGTGAAGACAAGCATTTAGTGTAATACTTTTTATTTTTAATCTTTTCGCACTTTTTATTTGGTTATGTATTAATGACCTTAATAACCAGTTTCTTATGTTGAAGGTGAAACTTCCTTATCATTTGTCCGTGGTGTCTTGCCGTTATTTTACTGTCTATATAAAATATAAGATTTACACCATTCATATCTCCATGGTCTATATGGAGATATTTTGGCTACCTGGTCGGGGGTTAAGGGAATGGTTTGGTAAGCGTCTTGCCTTGTTCAGTGTATAGATCCTGCAAGGACCTGGGTCAAGCTTAGTAGGACCTCCTTAAATACCCACTGGTATTGGATGGCGGGGGTCCGAATTTCTTGATCCCCTCATATGTAAACTACTATTAATATATTAACCCGGCTATTTAGGATTGTATCCCTGCTGACTCAAACTACTTAGCCGAGGGTAACGTCACCTTCAAAAGATGGGCCTACCACATTACGCATTAATAACTTAATTAATTATCTTTCAATAATCCAACCCTTTAGGATTGTATCCTTGCTGACTCAAATGTAACAACTCTCATTAAAATTACCATTTCTTATCTTATTTTACCCAATAGGAAACCCTAATTAAGACCCCCAAGTGATCCTGCATAACCCCTAAAATTTTCAGAACAATCGGAATCAGGATCAGGGCCCCTAAAACTCAGGGGGGGCATTTCCTATTCGGTATTATCAAGGCAGTTGTACGTGTAATTCGAATTTGCACAAACCACCAACTCAGCTAGGCTAGGAATACACGGGGCTACCCTATGGTAGGGTGGTGCCCCTCGCGACACTCCCTCGCGCAACGCGATGGAGCTGTTTTTCCAGTATATATAGTGGAGTTTGGCACTTGCAATTCTGCGTTGGTTCGACGTTAAAACTCAATTCGTACACCAAGTTATCTTCTGTTTAGTATAAAAACACACACTAGCACGAAACGCTGCCACGACAACAGGGTAATAACTCAATCGCTGCTACGATTTAATGTCCGATCGATAGAAACCAATCCAATGGATGTTTAAGTGCTGCTCAAACTTGGGTTATACTTTGTAATTCGTCGTAAATTCGATGGATGTTTAAGTATCGCACTTTGTCATTCGTTGTGAAGGTTTCGATCTCGTGAGTTGTCGTAAAAAGTTGGATTAAAGTTACTAACCTAGTTTTCATGTGCATTGTTATTTGAACTAGGTTAACAAGGCTAATCAGTAGGCTAGACTCTGCTCGTATTAAATCTGCAATGTGAGTCATTCTCTTTTTATCAATAATGTTTTACAATACCTCAAAGTATTTTCAAAGTTATAATTACAGGGATTAAGTCGTGGTTATCTTAAATCACTGGCTAGTGGGGTATTGTGCACATTACTAATTTCTCACGGTTAGGCTAATAAATCCTAACAGTGATAATCATCACTACTTGAGGAATTAGACCCAATAGTGGTATGACCATCGTCACGAGGAGGTGACACGGCGCCAGATAAAAATAAGATATAAGCCATTGTAATTGCTCTTATGCTGTAATTTATAACCATGTGTCGTTTTATGCAAAATGAATGATTCACCAGTATTTCCCTGCTGATAAAATATTTTTAAAACATGTTTCAGGCGACCTGCTGTGATTCAAGGAAAACGTGCTACGGAGCACTAACAGGCTTGAAGAGGTGGCTCAATAAAAATGAATAAACATGTTTTGTAAAATCAGGGAATTTCCTTGTGAAATTCCTCTATTGTAAACTACGGGGTTGATCCCGAATTATGAAATAAAATAATCGGGCATTTCAAGTTTAAAGGATCCTGCTAAAATCTTCCGCTGTCGCATCAAATAATAAATACCACGGGTTCCTGTCCCGCGGCTCCTGGACCGGGTAAAACCGGGGCTGGGGCCGTGACAGGAAAAGGTGGTATCAGAGCCACTGATTTAAGCCATTTAAGTATTTAGAAATACTTAATTTTTCCTGATTACCATTTTGTGACTATGTGTTTTTAACTGACTACTTGTTAGTTACAGTATGGGTAAGCAAAGAATTGTGGACATCTATCGCCAATTAGATAGTTCACCAAAAGATAAGGGAACCTCGTTCCAATCAAATTCCTCAAGATACTTAGCAGATACTGAGGAAGGAATATTTGTTCGTAAAGCACAGTTTGAGAAACCACTTACCCCTAATAAAAGAAGTTTGATTGTTAGAAAAAGTCAAGAGAAAATGAGGAAGTTACAACCAAAAGGAGTGATGATCAATAAGGAAACTCAGGAAATAGGCAATAACCCACCATGGGAAGATAATTTAGATGAAAAATGGGCAGATCTTTCTATGTTAGCCACTACCGCAGTAAATGCTAACTTTTAAATACCCTGGCCCAGTACTAACACCCATATCACCTACAAGTCAGAAACTTTAAACTTTGCCTATTAATTAGACTAAAATAAATTATGAATGCATAACCCTAGTATATTTTGAATCTTAGTTGTAATGTGTAATAATTATATATAAAGGTCGTAATTTAAATAATGATATTTGAGTAATTGTACTAAATAGTAGCCTGTGAAAATTTAATCTACAAAATTTTAACCTAGAATTTTGTATGTTTTCTTCATATATACTAAACAGTATGAATGAGTTATCTGAAGCTCTTCAGAATCCCAATCTTTATCCTGTGAAAGTAGAAGTTTTCAAAGACTTTACAGGATACTTGGCCGATGTTGAGGAACCTATGGAATTTCAAGCTCAACCTCCGGAGAAATCAAAGCCTAAGAAAAGAAGAAGATTTGTGGGATGGAGGCGTGTGCGCAGAAGGAAACCAGCAACTAGGAAAGTTCCCAAGATAGAAAATCCCATTGATAAAGGAAAAGGGATCGAGATTGGGGAAAGTTCTAGGCAAGCAGGAATAGAAATTGGGGAAAGTTCTAGGCAAACCGAGGAATTGCCATTACAGGAGGAATTAGATCGCATACTAGCAAGTTGTGATATCCTTAGGCCTATTAATGAAAACCTCTTCCCTTATCCTGCTGAAACCCAACTTCCAGTGAACTTGGAACCGGCCATTCCAGATCCCCTTGTTAATACCCGACCTTTAGGAGAAATGGACGAATGATGGACCAACGACTGGCAATTTCAAAACCTCCTAAATAGCCCTTATACCTTTTTCCCTCAGTTTGAACCAGAACCTGCACCAAACCCACCAATGAGTAATGAGAATCTGGCTGAACTCTGCCATTTTGGCGAGGAGCTGGTGGATGCAGGGAATAGAATCAAGGAGGTGGGAGAACAGATCTCCTGGAAGTATGACGAGAGGGAACGTCGCTTCTGAGATGCCAACTAACGAAGGATAATGTGGTTGTATAATAATAATAATAATAATAATAATAATAATAATAATAATAATAATAGTAAAGTATAATCCTGTAAAATAACCTAAAAAAATAAAACTTTTGTAAGATAACAAGTGTCTACGGACGCATAATATAATCTATAAAAAAAATGGAAGTCGAGAAATCGACAATTTTGGCTATACATGTGTTGTGATTATTGTGCGATTGTTTTACATATAGTTGTTCTTTATTTTATACTAACTATTTATATATATTAAATTATCAGATGGAACACACTAGTAATGAACCAATTAACGAAGTTAACCAGTCTGAGCAGAATAATGAGGATCACTTCCTCAATAGGCAAGATATCGAGAATATTGTTGCTCAAGGAATAGCCAATGCTATTCCCGCAATCCTTGCTGCTGCCCAGAAACCTGTTGAACCTCAACAAATTATTCCTAGTAAACGTACACAGGAAGCCAACTTCAGTAATAGTGTAAACAGAGGCGACAACCATACTAACAACAATAATGATGTACTGCAAGCCCCAATTCTCAAAAGAATGAAAGCTGCAACGCCTGGTTGCACTTACAAGGAATTTCTTGCCTGTAAACCAGCTGAATTTGCAGGCAATGAAGGGGCGACTGCGGCGCTGCGTTGGTTGGAGAAAACCGAAGTAGTAATTATGATAAGTAAATGTGCCGAAGAAGACAAGGTCATGTACGCGTCGCATCTTTTTAAAGAAGGGGCGTTAGAATGGTGGAATACGGTACTTCAAGCCAAAGGAAGAAATGTGGCCTATGCCATGAGTTGGGAAGAATTTAAACAGCTAATGGAGAGAAAATTCTGTCCTGAATACGAAAAGGAACAAATGACAAATAAATTTCTGAACCATCGAATGATGGGTGTAGACTGTCGAGGGTATACTTCGACATTCTTTGAGTATGCTAGAGTAGTACCAACCCTGGCTTCGCCAGAGTCGGTGCTTATTTCCTGCTATATTTGGGGACTGATTGGCGAAATCTGTAATATCATTAAAGCTACGAGACCTCACACTATTGACGATGCTGTAGAATTAGCTAACACCCTAACTGACGAGCTAGTACGCACAAGAGAAGAAAACCGGAAAAAGGAAGTGGCCCAAAAGATTACCCAGGGATTTCGTGTGGGTAATAGTAGCAACTTCAAGAAAAAGGGAAACAGGCGACCTTCCATTGTTCCATTTTGCAATACCTGCAAAAGAAAGCATTTTGGAAGATGCAAAGGGTATTGCAATTTCTGCAAAATTCCAGGGCATCAAGAGGAAGACTGTAGGAAGAAGAAATCCACAATCTCTACAATTGTGGAGAAGCTGGACATTTTGGGCCAGATTGCCCAAAATTGGTTAAACCAGCTGATAACAAAGCCAAACCTGCAGAAGGAACTACCAAGAAAAACGTAAGAGCCTTCCAGTTGACTACCCAGGAAGCAGAGCTAATTCCAGACGTCATAGCTGGTACGTTCTTAATTCACGACGTTTATGCAAAAGTATTATTTGACTCTGGTGCAAACCAAAGTTTTATAAATACTTCATTCTGCCAAGCTCTTAATTTACCCTTAACCAACCTTAGACAGATTTTTACAGTCGAAACGGCAGATGGGAATTCTGTTAAAATAAATAAGGTTGTGCGAGAAGGAAAGATAGAACTTTTAGGTCATAAATTTTTGGCAAACCTGTTACCTATGGATTTAGCCGGATTTGATGTTGTGTTAGGAATGGATTGGCTAGTAGCCAATCATGCTCGAATCCTATGTGATAAGAACTCCATAGAAATTCATGCACCCACTGAAGAAGTAATCATGGTTACAGGAGATAAGCCGCGAAAATCCATGAAGTTCATTTCAGTAATGAAAGTTGCTAGTTATGAACGAAAACAAGGAATAGTGTATATGATTTCGGTAATCATTAGCACTAAGGGTAAGGAACCTAAGGACATTCCTGTAGTATCAGAGTACCCAGATGTATTCCCAGAAGAGTTACCAGGATTACCACCAGATAGGGAGGTAGAATTTAGAATTCATTTAATTCATGGAACTACACCTGTAGCTAAAGCACCCTATCGTTTAGGACCCACTGAAATGTTAGAACTGAAAAAGCAATTAGATGAATTGCTCAGTAAGGGATTCATACAACCTAGTTCATCCCCTTAGGGAGCACCAGTGTTGTTCGTAAAGAAAAAGGATGGTTCGATGCGAATGTGTATCGATTATAGGGAACTGAATAAGGTTACAATTAAGAATTGATACCCATTACCTAGGATTGATGATCTTTTCGATCAACTTCAGGGGGCTAGATATTTTTCTAAGATCGATTTACGCTCCAGATATCATCAATTGAAGGTACAAGAAGAAGACATACCTAAAACTGCTTTTAGAACTAGGTATGGTCATTACGAGTTTACAGTCATGCCCTTCGGACTAATGAATGCACCTGCAGCATTCATGGACATGATGAATAGAATCTGTAAACCGTATTTGGATAAATTTGTAATTGTCTTCATCGACGATATACTTATTTATTCCAAAAGTCAGAATGAACACTGTCAGCACCTGCATGCACTCTTAACTTTGTTAAGAAAATAAAAGCTTTATGCCAAATTCTCGAAATGTGAATTTTGGCTACAGGAGGTGCAATTTTTAGGTCACATGGTGAATCACAAAGGTATTCACGTAGATCCTGCTAAAATAGAAGCGATCACCAAATGGAAGGTCCCGCAATCAGTTACGGAAGTTAGAAGTTTTCTAGGCTTAGCTGGATACTATAGACGTTTCATTAAGGATTTTTCCAAGATAGTTGTGCCATTAACTAAGCTAACCTGTAAAACTGTTAAGTTTGAATGGGGACCTAAGCAAGAAGAGGCCTTTATGATTTTGAAACAAAAGTTAACAAATACCCCAATTCTAGCCCTACCAGAAGGAACGGAAGATTTTGAAGTTTACTGTGATGCTTCTAAGCTAGGATTAGGATGTGATGCAACGCAAGAAAGTAATTGCGTATGCCTCAAGGCAATTGAAAAAGAATGAAGAAAACTATACGACTCATGACTTAGAGTTAGGAGCTATATTTTTTGCCCTTAAGATTTGGAGACATTATCTGTATGGAAGTAAGTTTACTGTCTATACGGATCACAAAAGTTTAAGGTACATATTTGGGCAAAAAGAATTGAACATGAGGCAAAGGAGATGGATGGAAATCCTAAGCGACTACGACTGTGATATTCAGTATCACGAAGGAAAGGCAAACGTAGTTGCAGATGCCTTAAGTCATAAGTATCATGAAAAACAACGACGAGTTCGTGCTCTTAGATTAAGTTTACAATTAGACTTAATGGAACAATTAAAGAATGTTCAAGAAACAGCAATCAAGGATGATGCTGAAGGAATGAAAGGAAGAATAAAGGAATTGGAGCAAGGAGCTGATGGAATATGGAGATTCCATAAGAAAAAGATTTGGGTACCTAAGCAAGGAGATTTAAGACATAAGATCTTAGAGGAAGCTCATAAATCTAGGTATACCATACATCCGGGAAACAATAAGATGTACCAAGATTTAAGAAATAACTTCTGGTGGATAGGAATGAAAAAGGACATAGCTAGATATGTTTCTAAGTGTCTTACTTGTTCACAAGTTAAGGCGGAACACCAGAAACCCTCAGGTCTACTTCAACAATTAGAAATGCCTGTTTGGAAATGGGAACTAATAACTATGGATTTTGTTACTAAGTTGCCCAAAACCAGAAAAGGTAATGATACGATTTGGGTAATTGTGGATCAATTAACCAAATCAGCTCATTTTCTACCCATGAAGGAAACCTTTAGCATGGAAAGGTTAGCAAAACTATACGTAGACGAAATAGTATCCTTACATGGAGTTCCACTCTCCATTGTATCGGATAGAGATAGTCGTTTCACTTCGCATTTTTGGACAAGTTTCCAAGAAGCCATGGGGACTAAACTGGACTTGAGCACTGCATATCATCCTCAAACAGACGGACAAAGTGAAAGGACGATCCAAACTCTGGAAGACATGCTTAGGGCATGTGTGATAGATTTTGGTGGAAACTGGGATGACCACCTACCCTTAATTGAATTCTCCTATAATAATAGTTATCATGCAAGCATAGAAGCTGCCCCATTCGAAGCACTATATGGACGAAAATGCAGAACTCCAGTCTGTTGGGCAGAAATAGGAGAAAGTCAGTTATCAGGTCCTGAAATAGTACAAGAAACTACCGATAAGATCACTCAAATCAAGGAAAGATTAAAGACGGCTCGAGATCGCCAGAAGAGTTATGCTGATAATCGACGCAAGCCACTAGAATTTCAAGTTGGAAACAAGGTACTTTTGAAAGTTTCTCCTTGGAAGGGAGTAGTACGGTTCGAAAAGAAGGGAAAGCTAAGTCCAAGGTACGTAGGACCATTTCCAATAATCCAAAGAATAGGACCAGTTGCTTATCGCTTACAACTACCAGAAGAGCTAGCCGGGGTACATGACGTGTTTCATGTATCCATCCTCAAGAAATGTCTATCTGACGAATCCCTGGTAGTACATCTTCAAGATGTAGAGATAAATGAAAAGTTAAAATTTGTTGAGAAGCCATTGCAGATAGAAGATAGAAAGGTCAAGTTTCTCAAGCACAAACGACTAGTGCTGGTCAAAGTCAAGTGGGATTCAAGGAGAGGACCTGAATACACTTGGGAGCTGGAATCGGAGATGAAGCGAAAATATCCCTACTTATTCCAGTAAATCTCGAGGACGAGATTTTTATTAAGGTGGGGAGGATGTAACAACTCTCATTAAAATTACCATTTCTTATCTTATTTTACCCAATAGGAAACCCTAATTAAGACCCCCAAGTGATCCTGCATAACCCCTAAAATTTTCAGAACAATCGGAATCAGGATCAGGGCCCCTAAAACTCAGGGGGCATTTCCAATTCGGTATTATCAAGACAGTTTTACGTGTAATTCGAATTTGCACAAACCACCAACTCAACTAGGCTAGGAATACACGGGGCTACCCTATGGTAGGGTGGTGCCCCTCGCGCCACGCGACACTCCCTCGCGCCACGCGAGGGAGCTGTTTTTCTAGTATATATAGTGGAGTTTGGCACTTGCAATTCTGCGTTGGTTCGACGTTAAAACTCAATTCGTACACCAAGTTATCTTCTGTTTACTATAAAAACACACACTAGCACAAAACGTTGCCACGACAACAAGGTAATAACTCGATCGCTGCTACGATTTAATGTCCGATCGATAGAAACCAATCCAATGGATGTTTAAGTGCTGCTCAAACTTGGGTTATACTTTGTCATTCGTCGTAAATTCGATGGATGTTTAAGTATCACACTTTGTCATTCGTTGTGAAGGTTTCGATCTCGTGAGTTGTCGTAAAAAGTTGGATTAAAGTTACTAACCTAGTTTTCATGTGCATTGTTATTTGAACTAGGTTAACAAGGCTAATCAGTAGGCTAGACTATGCTCGTATTAAATCTGCAATGTGAGTCATTCTCTTTTTATCAATAATGTTTTACAATACCTCAAAGTATTTTCAAAGTTATAATTACAGGGATTAAGTCGTGGTTATCTTAAATCACTGGCTAGTGGGGTATTGTGCACATTACTAATTTCTCACGGTTAGGCTAATAAATCCTAACAGTGATAATCATCACTACTTGAGGAATTAGACCCAATAGTGGTATGACCATCGTCACCAGGAGGTGACACGACGCCAGATAAAAATAAGATAGAAGCCATTGTAATTGCTCTTATGCTGTAATTTATAACCATGTGTCGTTTTATGCAAAATGAATGATTCACCAGTATTTCCCCGCTGATAAAATATTTTTAAAACATGTTTTAGGCGACCTACTGTGATTCAAGGAAAACGTGCTACGGAGCACTAACAAGCTTGAAGAGGTGGCTCAATAAAAATGAATAAACATGTTTTGTAAAATAGGGAATTTCCTTGTGAAATTCCTCTATTGTAAACTACGGGGTTTATCCCGAATTATGAAATAAAATAATCGGGCATTTCAAGTTTAAAGGATCCTGCTAAAATCTTCCGCTGTCGCATCAAATAATAAATACCACGGGTTCCTGTCCCGCGGCTCCTGGACCGGGTAAAACCGGGGCTGGGACCGTGACATCAAACTACTGGGTTGAGGGTAACGTCACCTTCAAAAGAGGGGCCTACTACAATAACTAAGATGATCTCTTAAAAAGTGCAAAAGTGCGGAAACAATCAAAGGTTACACTAAAGGCGAGTCGGATCCAAGTGATTCATCTTGTCTATCTGTTTTATTTTTATTTTTATTTTCAGCATTTTTAGTTTTTATTTTCATGTTTATACCTTTTTCTAAACTTTTGATTTGATTAGACGTTGAGGATAAACCGGTATTAAAAGCTCTTGTGTCCTTGGACGACCTCGGTATCTTACCAACACTATACTACGCTCACGATGGGTGCACTTGCCCATATGTGTGTTTAGTGTTAGTAGAATATCGTGTTTTATAAATTTAAAACTTGACTAAAGTGTTAAAAAGGGCTAAAAATATACATAAAAATATATTCTCACTAACACGCTATCAGTAGGCAACCGGTTTTGTTCCGCTCGCCACCCAAATATATTTATCTTTTTAGGGACCCATTTTACCCACTCAAAAGGATAATAGGGGACCGCTCCAACTCACAACAATTTCCTGCAAGAGCTGACTAAAAACGACCCAGATGCTTCAGGTTCTCAATCCCACTTATCCCTATTTCCATTTAGATATAGACCCACCATCATTTCACTTAGAAAACCCAACTCTTGAATCTCTACATCATGTAGTGAACAACCTGGTCAATAGAAAAACATATTAATACGGACCATTTCAGACATGCAAACATCAAAATATGTATCTAAAATATTTGACCAGCCTTGACTTTATCTCTTGGACAAAACCTGGTAGGAAAATCTTCTACGGGACAAAAGGTATGTGACGTTTCACGATGTTGTTGCCTTATCCACCATCCCTTGGTCTTGTGGTTCTGAACATATACATGAAAAAAAAAATTCAATATAACACAATTTATCCACATAAACCAATAGATTTGTTACCTTTTGGTTCGTACAATAAATTACATTCACATCAGCATCTCGTTTCTCACCTTTTAGAATTCTTCATTGAACAGGTCCGTAACTAACTGGGTGACTCATAAACTGCATGAACAAGTACAAATCAGACTCCAAACATAGAAGAACATGTTTCTTTGAAGGCTTCTCATAATCGAATCAAGAGCATAAAAGAAAACCCTAAAAAACAAGCAGGTGGTTTATAAATTACAAGCCCTAACAGGCAAGTGAGAGTGAAAAGGTATCAAAAACCTGATATTGATTAGCTGATGCAGATGAACGATGGCGTGGAGGCAGCGTTGGGGAGGGGGAGCAGCGGTGGAACTTTTGAAGGCTTCTCTTAATCAATCATCATTCTTGGAGCAGAGAAAACAAGCGGCGTCTGAGACAAACGAATTAGGGTTTGAAAAATGAGGAGGAGGTCTGAATGCACAGTATGAAGGCTTTTTGATTTTGAGTTTTTCAAGTGCCCGCCCAAACTTTTTGATTTTGAGTTTTTCAAGTGCCCGCCCAAGCTTTAAAATCCCGCCCAAGGTATTTCAGGGAGTTTGAAAGATGTAAAAATTCATTTGTGCTTTAGAAAATTGTACAAGATGCTTTCAAGACTTGTACATGTTGAAAAAGTGGCAAATGACCAAAACTGCCCCTTAGATATGCATTATATAGGGTAAGGTTATTGTAAAAAAAGGTTAAAAGTGTGAGAAAGGTGAGAAATATTATGGAGATGAGATGTGTCCTAAATCTAAATTAATTAAAAAGGGTAAACAAGTAATTTTATCATTAATTCAATTAATTAAAAACTTCCCATAACCGCCACCTTAATTATAGGAACTAGATTTTTTTAAAAGATCTCTATAAACATCATTCAGCAAGTATATAACACCATTCAGCAAGTATATAACACCATTCAGCACGTATATAACACCATTCAGCAAGTATATAACACCATTCATGGACTAAACATCTGATCGAAACATATTTTTTTCTCTATATAAGTATAGCAATATGGTACTCAGATTAAAGATTAAAAAACGATCGTTATTATGGTGTAATTTTTTTTTTTAAAAGTTACGTATAAAAAGTTATTGACGTTTAAAAAAGACGGGGGGAAGTTACATGTGCATTAATGTTAGTTTCTTAATTTAAAAATGTTAAATTTACCTATATACCCTTAATCTAGAAAATTAATATGTTTAATAGTAAACATTATTTACAATTTTGCCATTATGATCTCAACCATTAGATCAAAGATCTAATGGTGTAGATTCTTTCTTACCTTTCTCACAAAAAACCCTTTTTTTTACAGAAACCTCTACCTATATATATATATATATATAGTGGAGGGTTCAAATGAGAAGAAATTATTTGTAAGAAGAAAAAAGAAGAAATTTCAACCAATAGGAATGCTTCATTAGACTTCATTTAATATTTGTACTTAATGTAACTACAAGGGTATATTAGTAAACTTACATACATCATTAATTGGTAGTTTCATCTTTAATAACTAACTATATTAAATTTGTAACTTATTTTTAAAATATATATTTTTCACAAAAAATAAAAATAAAAATAAAAATTCATTTAAAGTGTAGGATAAATACGAGACGTGTAGGATAAATTACGAGTTGTGTAGGATAAATTTCAATATGTGTAAGATAAATTTCGAAATGTGTAGGATAACTTTTGAGGTGTGTAGGCAAAAATATTTAGTGTGGAGGATTATTGTCTTAATGACTAATTAATTAGTCAAACATAATAATAAATGAGATGAGAAAAAAAACTATTTAATATTTTACAATTATACCCTTTTATTCTTTTTCTTCTCAATAAAATTTTCTTCTCAAATGAACCTTCCCCTATAGTATAAATAGTATAGATATATATATTGTAACAACCCGACTTTTCAGAAAGTCAAAGTTAAAGTCAGGTTGTTATTCAGATCTGTCTTTTCTTGCTTAATTATTGCTTGTACTCTCAGACTTGATAATCGATATATTAGTTAACGGTATTATAAACTACGATTTGTTATTATGTGAAGTAACAGTGCGATAAACGCAGAAATCACGACTAAACATTACTCTACTAAACGCTATCACATCGCAATCGCATCGCAAACTATTGGTATTGTTCTGTGTGTTATTATGTGCTTACTTGTGCATGTTTATATTTGTTTTGGGATGTTATTCGCAAACGCTATCGCAACGTAATCTCATCGCAAACTCTAAACGCAAATTTACTTACTTTTAAACTTTTATGTGTTAGTTATGTTATTTGTGTAACTATTGTTTAATACTATCGCATCGCTTAGTCGCAACTCGCTTAAACGCAACGCAACACTCAACGCACGAAACGAAAGTTGGAAAACTAACCCACGCAAGCCAACCGATCGAATGACCATTCGATCGAATGGACATCCGACCGGATGACCATCCGATCGGATGGCTATCCGGCCCACTTAACCCCCACCGCCTTTCTCACCCTTCACCTATAAATACCCACCTGTCACATCAACTGTTCATTGATGTGACAACTTTATCCGACCAGTTCACCCTCAGGCTCTTTTCTCTCGATTTCATGCGATTCTTGTAAGTTTTCACTCTAAATCTTGTACTTTCATCCTCAACACACACTTTCTCATCATCTTCTCCATCAAATCTTACACTTTCACCATGAACTCATCTGATTTGGGCTGTTCTAAGGTGACGTCATCACGGGTTTCGATGAACACTGTTGAATGACCTCATCTCATCAAGAACGGTTTGGATCTTAAGGATTTCTACATGCTTTTACACTGATTTCGCCTAAATCTAAACATTTAACAACCGATTCAAACTTTTCTTCAACATTCTTCACTTTTCTATTCAAATCGATGGAAACTAAGACTCGTTTAGTCTCTCTACCCATTCTCCAGTAGAGAACCGGTCTGAGAACGGATTTCTATCGAAGAGACGACCTATTCACGGGTTGAACATGAAACTCCGTCAAGAATAGTTAAGTCTGATCGAATGGGGTGATTCCCATCATATCGACTGAGTTGGACTTGGTATGGTTTCCGTTGCTTAACACGTCGTCACGCCGTCTCTGTTAAACCGCAAAACTTTTAACTTAACTGATTTTACAAAGTTTTCAAACAAAAAGGTTGCTCGATCGAATAGCTATCCGATCAGATGACCATCCGATCGAATGACTATTTGACCAGGTGACTTGACTCACAAGTTCAACACTTAAACAATTTTTCAAAACTTCAAAGAATATCAGCTTTCCAATCGAATAGCTATCCGATCGAATGACTTGAACTATACTACAACGAAAACTTCAAAAGTTCAAACATTTTACAAATACACTTCCTCAATTGAATGACCAACCTACCGAATGGTCATCCGTCCGGACGGTCCTGGACGGTCATCCGACCGGACGGTCATTCGATCAAACCACCATCCGATTGCCCATCTCACTCGACGAACTACTTTCATGTTATTCAATGCTTACACTATCGTTCTCTGATCAGGCTAATCTCCCACACGCTCCCTTCAATCCAAGATTGTGTTTATTTACTAAACACAAACTCTGAGTATACTCGAACCCATTTTCGCTTAACGCATTTTTGGGTGTTACATACGTTACCTATATCAAATCACATCGACACACAACGCAACTACTTTTATACGCTAACCGCTCTTGCATGTTATACGTGTTTTCGATGAATGCTTGTATGTTATGTTTACACAGTGATTGTTGCCTGACACCTTAGCAACGATAGTACTATAGTTTGGACTCAACACCTGTCATGGACAGGGGTTGTTAAGGGTTTTACTTCACATGGTCACAGTGGTGATAATGTGTTGTGCATTCTACACTCGCAGTCATGTTGGTTGCATATGTCATTGTCGATAGCTTACTTGCTTCACATTTCTACGTGTTACATGCTGGTTATGCGTAAATCGCTTTCGCTATACTATATGCTATTAAACTTGTGTACTCACCTTTACACTATGTGTATTGACTTTATTTTAACGCATGTGACAGGTGTTTAGGATGCTATGCTTTGCTTGGTGAATCAAGTAGGTGGTCTAGAAACGTCATTCAATAAAATCTGAGTTGTCGGAACAATTTATTTGTCTTTGAGAAACAATGTCTGTAATAACTGTTTATGCTTTATATGTTTATGATATGGGACGTGAACGTTAAATATAATGTCACTAATAGTTGTTATGGATTCTCTTGGACAATCTGTTTCGCTCAGTGTCACGCCCCGATGATTACGCCATCGGTTGGGGTGTGACAGATTGGTATCAGAGCCATAACTATAGGGAATTGGAAAGACTCGACCTAGTCCAGGTCGATGTCTTAGGTTGACCTAGTCTATAGTCTAAGCACCAACAGACCGCCTTGTGCGAACCCTGTAGGGGTTTTGCGCGAGCTTACTCTCGATACTCTCGCTTGGAAACTACAACTTTGTGCGAATACCGCAGACTACAGCTTCGCACAAAGCAGCTTTTCCTAGAGCTGAAACGCACGATTGCCTTTCCTAAGGCAAGCACAACACACACAATTTTCGAAAGCACTCGCATAACACAACAGAGTGATTTGGTCGAGATTAGGTTTGAAAACCGAGAACTCTCGATAAAATCGCTCGCTCGACACGCATTTTTACTATTAACACGAGAATTTGCGTTGAGTCAGGAGTGAAATCTAGACGAAATTCTTCATCTCTATCTCGTGGTTTACCACACAACCAAGAGTAAAGTTGTTAAGTTAGGGGTGAAACCCGCATCTTAATGACTTGTTCCGCTCCCTATTTGGTTTTACAAAACTCTCCCCAAAGTCTCGATGGATTCCAACGACTTAATTCACGTATTAACCAGAAGGATGAGTGCCGTTCACCGTATGTCGGTGAGAGAGCACAGTCTATTAGGCCAAAGCGTATACTCGAAGTCGTTGTGGATAGTCGAATCACTTTGGGTAGTCGATGTCTAACACCCAGGACAATCTATTTTCAATTTCAAGCCCGCAATCGCTAATTTTACGCTTTATCGCTTTTATGTGTGATTTTATGTGTTTTATGTGTTTACTTATTTATATGTTTCGATTTTGGAGACTTATTCGCTTTTCGCTCACCGCTCTGTTAAACACGCACAACTCGCACTGCACTATTAGCTCAAAACACTAACAAATCGCAGACAATCTATGGACTCTCGCATACTATGTTACTCGCTTATGCTACTCGCTACTCGCACTCGCTACTCTCAGACGCTCTTCGCGAACTTGAATGATAGGTGAATACGTGCAAAATATAGTTGAATATGTGCTCTATATGCTTATGTAGTTACGTGCTTATGTGCCTATGTGAATTATGTGCCTATGTGTTAGACGTGTTCTTGATGCTTTATCTAGTATAGTAATAATAAGTATGTTGGTGTGGAGAGATTCGATTGTATCCCTTCTAAATCCTATGACGATGTCTGTTGCAGACAATGTCATCATTTGGATCTCACACTTCTCGCGTTACTCGCCGCAACCACGCTGACAAACGCATCGCATCGCTAGTCGCCAAGGAAATGGCCAAGGTCATTCCACAAATCGTCAAAATGAGATTGCAATATGTTTATTTAAATATATGTTTCGGTGTCAATTTTATAAAAAAAAACAAGTCCGTATCATATATAAAAGTTTATAATTCTTATGAACTTTAGGAGCTGTTTGACAACTTCTGAATGATTAAATGTTGAACCACTAAAAGATCTAAATCATTAAGTGCTAAACTAGTAAGATGTCTGAACCATTAAGAGCCAATATAAGCTTAACCATTAAGAGCCAATATAAGCTTAACTATTCAGACTCAGTATAATGTTTAACTGTTCAAAAGCAAATGTCTGAACCATTCAGACACTTGCTGTTTAGACATATGCTCGTGAAACAAACAGTCTAAACCATTAAGTGCTGAACCAGTAAGATGTCATAGAAAGCTAAAACGAACAACCCCTTATACTTAATATGACTCCGTTTTTAACAAACATCATCTTAAAACATAGATAAAAATAAACATATCGTAACACCATAAAATTATATATTAAATGAAGTATTTTGAGAGGAAATTTAAGATAAAATTTTTCTCTGTCAAAATCTGTCCTCTCTTTTTTTCTTTTTATTAAAGTTAGTAAAGAAGATTATTAAAAAAAACTAAGAACACAAACTTTTTTTCACCTTATTTACACTTCCTTTCACAAAAGATACTAAAAAAACACAAATCATATCGTCGGTATAACAATAAAATATATCTTAAATCTTAAATAAAATCTTAAATAATTAAATTGGAAAAAGTTGTCATAAAGTAGCGGCTATGCGGCATATAATATTTAAGACGTCACTGAAGATGAATAAATACAAAGCACCGTTTTATTAAAGAAACTAAAGTTTTTAATAATTGTTCTGAGCTAAAAATAAAAATAAAAAACCGTGTCATTCTATTCTAATCATTTTTCATTTGTGTAAAACTAAAACCCACCATCATCCATCAGCTTTTACTGTTTCCAAGGTTGTCTTCTCTGTTCTGATCGTAAAACCATCTTCACCGGCCAAAATCAGACTCTCCGATCATCCCCGGAGAATGAAACGGCAGCTTGAAGATTACGACGATGATATCTTCAACGAATTAGACCTCCTCAGAATGCGAAAGTTCGACCCCAACCCTAATTCCGCTTCCCACACCGACCACTTTCTCGATCAAATCGAACCTTCTACTTCCGGTTCATTACAGCACTCATCGGATCCTGATCGTATCCATTTCTTCGTTCGAATGATTTCCAATGGCAAAACCCTAGTTCTCCATGGAAAACCTGAAGATAAAGTGGAAGTGATTCTTGAGAAAATTCAATCAGTCACCGGAATTCCAATGATCGAGCAGCGATTGATTTACCAAGGGCGGCAGCTGCAGTCGGAGTATAGTTTAGCTGAGTGTATGATCAAAAATGATGCCGGGTTGCATTTGGTTGGTCGAATGCGGAGCACTGAGCATCCTCAGGTTTGGCAATTGGTTGATACTTTGGTTTCGAAGATTTATCGATTGTTGAAAGGTGAAACAGAGTTTATTTGCAAGCCAGTCGAAGCGGTGTTGATAGTGTATTTGGATATGACGGCGAAGAGGGAGATTCGGGTGAATACTTTGGCGTCTCATTTGAACATATTTCAATCTCTATGTGCTCCGTCGGCTCTGGTAATGCTTTATTTGTCACCGTGTAAAAGTAACAAAGAGCTTGCTGAAAAATCGATTAGAATGTTTATATCGGCTTGTAAAACAGGGTTGCAAAGACCTTTGTATTCACTGTGTGCGCCTGTAGCGTTAGAGTTTTGTAATTTGCTAAGTAGGTCTGTTGCTCAAGATGATCCTTTGTATAGTTTATGCAGAAGTAGTTTAGGATCAATGGTGGAGGACGTGAGGATCGGAAGAAGTGCGAGAAATCATGATTGTTTTCATAATAGGATGTGTATGATTTCGTTTAAGGATGTTTTTCCGTTTGTTTCTGAGCTTGCGAATAAGCTGGCAGAGGGTTCGGATATAGATCTTTTACCAAGTGAAGTACGCGATTTTGCTGCATTCTTGAGGCCTATAAAGGCCGCGATCAAGGATCTTCCGGATTTCGAGGGGGGCATACAACTTCCGATGATGCACACCCTTTCTTGTTATGATGATGAAGTAAAAGATCTGTCTTTGATCTTATTTCAGTTGTTGGAGAAAATGAGAAGATGTCTTGAAAAGGTTAAAGGTGAGATGGAAATGAAGGACAAAGATGATGGTGATTGGGATCAATACCTAGCTATCTTGAAAGAAACGCATGGGATTGCTAAGCTTTATCAAGGTGGAGAAGATATTTTTTGGTCGAATATGAAGTTAGTCGATGTTTCATTGCGCTATTTGATTGTTACGTATGCTAAGAGAGGTGAGGATTATAAATGGGTTATCGGGCACAAGGAACTTTTGGACTTTGAATCTAGGAGGCATTTGGTAATGTTGCTGCTCCCTGAGACGAAGAGTGAAGACGAGGAGCTTCATGAGATGCTTATTGATAGATCCCAATTGTTGTCTGAATCTTTTAATTATATTTCAAAGGCAAAACCTGAAAATCTTCGTGGTGGCTTGTTTATGGAGTTTAATAATGAAGAAGCTACAGGTCCTGGTGTGTTACGCGAATGGTTTTTCTTGGTGTGTCAAGAAATCTTTAATCCTCAGAATGCTTTATTTATCGCTTGCCCAAATGATCGGAGAAGATTTTTTCCTAATCCAGGTAAGCTCTTTAACCATTTCATCCCTTTAACCATATGTATATATGTTCTTTTTTTATCTTTAACACAAGTTGCAAGGATGGTTTTATCATTTTTTGTATCTTGCTAAATAAACAATTAGTTTTAGTTGCATTTTCTAATTAACCAACGTATCTTCTTGAACTGCAAAACGTATTTCTTGGATACATTTATTCACCTTATCTGATATGTTCATGTACTTGGAACACTTTGCACATGACTACATGAGCTTGGTTTAATATTGTGCAAGGCGATAAAGGCGTTTAGGTTCGAGGCGCGCACATCATGTACGCTAGGCGTTGCTTTATGTAAAGCCAAATAAACTTTATTTACAACCAGAGTTGCAGATCTCTCATCAGTTTTACATATCAATCTTCTAATTAAGTAAACCCTTTCATCATTTCTTCATCTCTTCGGTTTTTTTACATATCAGCCTCTTACCGACCCTTATGTTGACCAATTTTGACCTAGAAATACATAGTCTCAAGCCCCTTAGGTGTTTTCTAGCTCGTCTTGCGCACCTTTTAATACCAAGCACTTGTGATGTTTGTATGATTTTTTTTCTTCTGACATGGAAAGAATTAGAGAAGTATTTGTTTTTATATATTGCAGCATCAAAAGTGGACCCACTGCATCTCAAATATTTCAAGTTTGCAGGCAGGGTAACCGCCTTAGCATTGATGCATAAAATACAAGTTGGCATCATGTTTGACCGTACATTTTTCTTGCAACTAGCCGGAATTGATATATCTTTGGAAGATATAAAAGATGCAGATCCATATTTCTATAGTAGTTGCAAACAAATATTGGACATGGATCCGTTTATAGTAGATCAAGACGCCCTTGGTCTGACATTTGTACATGAAATCGAAGAATTAGGATCCATGAAGGTCGTGGAGCTTTTCACTGATGGAAAAAATATTGCTGTGAATAGTAGAAACAGAAAAGAGTATGTTGAACTTCTTATTCAACATCGTTTCGTGACATCAGTTTCTAAACAGGTGGCCAAATTTGCTAAAGGATTTGCAGATATAGTTGGTGATGAAAAGATACAAAAGCTAGTTTTTATGACCTTAGAGTTTGAGGATCATGATGGCTTGTTGCATGGGAGTGAAAATATCATTTCTGTAGATGATTGGAAGACACATACTGAATATAATGGGTATACAGAAACTGATCCTCAGATATATTGGTTCTGGGAGGTATGGTTTTTTTTTAATTTATTATATTATAACTATTATCATTATTGTTTTGCAAGATTCGAATTTACATCATATTGTGGATTTTAGTCGTGATGCCATCGCTTTCGGTATAATATGTTCTTTGTTTGATATAATTAAGCAGTTTTAAACATCATATAGGTAAAAGATTGAAACTAATAAAGTTTGAAGAAGCACTACATATATGATCAAATATTATATAAAATCAACATGTTACTATTAAAAATTATGCCCCACTTGCGGTGTGCACATATTATGTATATATGTGTGGACGTTGTGGGGCAAAAGTGAAATTGCACTAATTTTAAGGTTATTTTACTAATTTTGTGAAAATAACGTTAAAAGCGGTGGACGATCAATCATGCATTATGTGGTTGCGTTGATAGCCGAAAGACAAAAGGGTACATGCACTAATCGATCTTTGTCCCGATTGATATGTGCCTTATGTCCAAGGCCTGATGCAAAACTACTATCGAGCCGAGGGTCTCACCAGAAACAACCTCTCTGTTCCTACGGGGTAGAGATAAGGCTTTCTATATCTTTTCCTCCTCAGACCCTACCTTAGCTTTGTTATTGGTGGGTTTTACTGAGTATGATGATGATGATGATGATGATGATGATGATGTTACTATTGAAAATTAATAATTTATTGTCTTTTACTTTTCTTAGGTGTTGTCTTCAACCTAAGTATTACTTTGTAGTGGAGGTGTCAATCTGTGACCCGTTTACTTACAAATGGATAATCATTTTATGTCAACTGCTAAATCTATGTCTTAGATTAAAATGAAAACGGTTGGAACTCGTTAAATGTTTTTCAAAGTGCATTCTCTATGCATAAAACCTTCTAAATATTTTATTTAACAGATTTAATTATCATTAAGTTAATGGTCTATGTAATATTATTGAACATACTAATTATTTATTAAAGATCACAATAAAAATGTGTTTGGGGCTGACCCAACCCAACCCAACCCATATGGAAAAAGCACATGTTTTGACCCAAAAGAAACATATTGTTTTACTAATCTTAATTATTATAAAACCAAAACAAAAAAAATGCTTGAAATTAGATATTGACAAAACACTTTCTTAGCAGATTGTTGGGGAAATGACGGCTGAGCAACGAAAGGTTCTTCTTTTCTTCTGGACCTCCCTGAAGCATTTACCCGTAGAGGGTTTTGGTGGCTTAGCTTCAAAGCTTTACATTTACAAATCAAACGATTCAATAGACCTTCTACCTTCTTCTCACACATGCTTCTACAGAATATGTTTTCCGTCTTATCCGTCACTGGAGGTGACGCGACAACGACTGAACATCATTACTCAAGATCATGTTGGATGCGGCTTTGGAACATGGTGATCAAAGAAAATATTTTTTTTTTGACGAGGAATCCGTTGAACATGCCAAAAGAAGTATGTACTTAACTTGTGCAGGGGATAATGTGCAGGGGATAAGGTGGGCTTAACTTTTTTTTTTTCTTGTTCTTTTTTAGACCAGGTAAGAATGCGTGAATACTCATTTTGTGTTTTTTTAGTTGGTTGTTGTTCTTCTTATGACCTGGATGGTGCAGTTATAAGTAGGTACATATATATATATATATGTATGTATAATGAATAAAATGGAAATTCATTATCTCTGCTTATATAGGGGTGCTCATGTTCTTTATAAACAGTTTAAATTGATGAAATTGCGTAAACCGAAGCAAGTGGGCTGGTTTGAAATCCAAACAGTTTGGTTCACGGTTTGCCACTTTAACAGTTTCGTATGTATGGAACTTGGAACCGGCTGTTTAAGTTATTATTTATATTTTTTTGAAATGTTTAACTGGCATTTTAATAAGTTTAATACGAATCAGTGATTTAAATAAGATAAAAAATATGTTTAATTGTTTAGAAAATTCAACTATGCAATGCAACCGGTTTGGTTGTGACTCCCAGTGCTGATTGCTGCTAATATGTGTACTTGTGTAGAGTGGTAAAAACTAAAAAATCAAAATGGGAAAAAAACAGGTGACGCATACACTTATTTGTTTATTTTTAAGGAACTGTAAATGTAAATATTTGGCATTGGTTAATATAATTAAAAAGTATATTTCTACTTTCTACGATAAAAGTAACAGTCTTACTGAAGCAGGTTTACCACTCTACACAAGTACAATAAAAAGTAACGATAGAAACTGAAGCAGGTTAAGCTCATGACATTTGGATTTTGACTATTTAACTCTTTTAATCGAAGCTTTTTCATAATCCAACCAACAACTAAACCAAATGTCTTAGTGATCTATTGATCATTTGGTTAAAATTTATAAATTTACGGATAATTTGTTTAAAACACAATATGGAACTACTTTATCCTCTTTTTTTTTTTGACTGACTAACTCACACACCCTCTAATCCTACTTTTAAATCTACACTTTTGTCCATCATGGGACTCGAATCTTTAACCTTACGGGGAGGAACACTTTTCCTTCACACAATGATACCCTTAGGCTACTTACATGGAGGATTTGCATTGTTAACAAAAAATATGAAAACTGTAATAAATAAAATATGAAGTTCGAAACTAGTAAATAAATCAGTAAGTATAATTTTAAAAGGAACAAAAAAACTGAAATTTGAAAATCTAGTAAACCACCTATCTGGTTCGCTAGTTAAAGCTCACTGTAGGCGCATTAACCGACTGACTCAACTTTTTAATGGGTTGACGGGTCGGCCCATTTATCTATAACAGAACCAGAACATAACTAGTTTGTTAAAAAGGTTAGACGGGTCCATCCAGGTAACTCAGATATGCAGCAACAAATATCTGCACAACCAAGCAAATGTAGTATGCGGGTACGTCTCATCATCTCGTCTGCCACATGGCATAAGTAAAAACAAGACCACTGGATTCGGACTGGGTTCAAGCCTGCCGAGTTGCTGGGATCGCAAACTGCTAACTGTACCAGTTCTGTTTTGATGTGGACCTGTATCATCACTTACCAACATGGAAGCTTGCATCAGACATCGACGGATTGCTCACGCACTTGTATCATAGCATCTGATGTCAAGGATATTTAACAAACCTGCGAGGAAACATATCATCAGAGCATAAGTACTATGAACAAGAATTTAGCAACTTGAATTCATGTTAAGAAACTGATCCCACATCGGCTTATGGAAAAATTTGAGAATGCTTTATATTAACTTGTTATAGGTCTGTTGTCACCGGGCTTGGTAGCGCTTGCCTGATTAACCATTATCGAAATCAAATAATCTTTTCAATAAGAATTGTTAGTCAAAAAATGACTACTAAAAATGAATTGTTAATTCAATTGATGAATTCTCAAAATCATCGTTTGTTTTGTTGCTTTAGTCAACATATGAAAACAATCGTTTGTTTTGTTGCTTTAGTCAACACATGACTACTTACACAAGGATTGTTAATTGAATCATATATTACCGGTTCAAGAATCTTGGTAGTAACTACCCAAGTATGCATCAAGAAAAAAGATTCCTTTCAACCAATGAGTTTTAACCAGACCACAAAACTCCTAAAGGACTTAATGAACCCTTTAGATGAATTTGACAAAAATTCTGAAGTACCTCCTCAAGTTTTCGGTTTGGTTTGGCTTGATTGTGCTAAATCTGGCTTGCCCGTTCCAAGTTGAGAGTTGAGCGAAGGCTCGGGCTTCTTGGTCCCTAGACTAAGGGACACTGCGTTAGGCTGGCTTCCCAGAGCTGCGAGAACCCTTGGCTCTTGACAGTGGAAGGATAACAGGCTTGGGACACTGCGTTAGGCTGGCTTCCCAGAGCTGCGAGAACCCTTGGCTCTTGACAGTGGAAGGATAACAGGCTTGGGCTCATCAGGTCAATGTAGCCAACTGATCCAACTCAAATGAACACCCACTTTTTAATTTTTCTTGTTAGATTATCAAAAGTTTAAAACTAATGTTGGGCTAACCACAATTGATTTATTTTGAGAGAAAAAGTGGATTAAATGATTCATGTTTGATGTATAGGTCGTGTGTCCCTCTTATTAACTATTTAAACAAACATCATTCCAATACTTTGGCCAGCCTTTTGAACAATTCATAAAACTACAATCAATGTTCTCTAGTGATCCTTTATTCATATTTTTTTTAATGAGCTCATACTTTATCACACCAATAATTCTAAATATTCACTATTGTCCAGAATTGAATCCGAGATCTCTCCTTTATAAACACCCACTTTTTAAGTGAGCTAAGGCCGGAGGGTATGGAGGCTCCACCAGGGCCACCTCACCCTCTATAGTGCCACTCGGCGCCATACCTCCACACCCTGTGATTCAAGAAGGGGAGCTATAGGAGAGGCTCCATGGTGGTAATGAGCTGGTTTAGCGTGGAACGAGGAGATTAATGTTGAATGTTACCGTACGGTAACAATTAAAAAAAATTAATTTCCTTTTTTATAAATTAATCCTATAAATACCCAACATTCTCTACATTTTTTATACCATTCTTTACACTTTCTCTACTTTTTTTATACCATTCTCTACACTTTTTTACATCATTCTCTACAATGTTTCCCAACAACCCAAACCCATGGGACCCGAGCAATCCGTATTGGCAAAGTTTGCAAACCAACAAGCAAGAGGACCGGTATCGACGAGACCCGCGTACGGGTGAGCTTGGGTATTATCGATGCCACCAAGCACCCCAACTTCTCCTCATCCCACCACTCCACTGATGCCCGGTTTTTACGGGTATTATTCTCAACCCCCATTTTTTCCCCAAAACATACCCGAAACCCAAAACACAACCCAAACAAATCCGTACCCTAAAACCAAGCCGAACCCACTTCTAGAAAAAAGCGAAGTCATCGAAAGAAGGATGAGTCCGAAAAACGTGCTACTAAGAAGGTTGAATTTTGGTCGCCTAAGGAAGAATTCGAGTTGGTAAAAGCATGGCTCGACGTATCGGAAGACGAGATTGTTGGTAAATTTTATCTCCATATATTTCTTACATACTTTTATAAACATATAGTTTTGTAAATTTATTTTTTAAATCAAACATATACTTTTGTAAATACACTTTTTCATAGGAAACGACCAAGACCTAAAGGTATTTTGGGCTCGTATACGTGAGAAGTTTTTCGCCGCAATGGGTCGTGGTGAATATCGAACGCCCGACTCTTTTTCGAGAAAGTGGGGCGCAATGAGGACGAAGGTTAGCAATTTCAACAATGTATATACTAATCTCATCAACAATAGTCGAAGAAAAGGTGGTTCGAGCGACGTCGACGTCATGACCCAAGCCCACAACGACTATAGATTGTACCATGAGCATGTTTTTACGTTGGTAACAACATGGGAGCTTCTTCTCAAATCTCCCAAGTGGCATCTTGTACCACCGTTAGACCCAAACCGCCCTAGGTCAAAACGGTTCAAATCGACATCCACTACCGAACCATCAGGGTCCGATGCTCGTACAACAATCAATCTAAACGAAGATGTTGACGAATTTGAAGAACCAGAAGAGCTGCCTCGACCACAGGGTAGCCCGTCAAAGTTGAGCGACTTCGAGGCAAGTCTCAACAAAATAATCTCAATTAGGGAAAAACACCAACAAATGAAAATGGAGAAACAAATCCAAAAAGATATGGATTTTCTCGCGAGAGATTTGTCACATCTACCGGAGGAGGACCGAGTCATTTTGGAGGCTCGTAAGGTACAAATTCGGGCCAAGTATATGTAGTTTTTTTTTTCTATTACCTTGTGTTTTTTAATGACTTTGTAATGTTTTTATTTTTTTAATGAAATTACGTTTTTTATTAAATTTTCTAGTTATTAAAATTGCCATTTAATTTAAAAAATTAAAATATATAAATAAAAAAATAATTAGGTAATGATGACGGGGGTTCCATCCCACACCCTGCAAGTTAAAGGGGGACGTGATAAAACCCCTGGCTGACGTAGATCCTATGTGGCGATGACATGTCCAGATAAAGCCCCTAGAGGCTCCATCCCACACCCTCCGGCCTAACCCGCGGTGATACTTCATTTATTTGAGAGAAAGACCAAAAAGTTTCAAAAGACTAAGTGTGATGACACTAAATTTCTTATATTATTATATGTAAATCGTGATCAATGTAGAGATATTATTCGGGCTATAAAGGAAGTGATTGTTTTAAGTGTTTAGAAAGAGAATGAGGCGACTTTTTTATTTTGTGAAAACCTACAAAACAATAACATTAATCGAAAAAAACATTGTATCTCTTTACAATAGCACGTGCTAACTTATTTATTCTTAACTTGTCTATCAAATATTCCTAGCTTCTAGTCTTTGAACAGTAGGTCTCTTTCACCATCTTTATCATATTAAAAATTTGTTCCAATGTGTTCTTTTTACTTCTACAACCCTTCAAAAATGATACCAAAATCTTTCCCCACAAACACAACTCCCCTACACCATCGTCCTCTCATTTTCCACACCAAAATTCCACACATTTGTCACCATCAACACAAGTTACATAAACCCATTAATCTTTTGGCTTTTTGTTTCGAAAGAAACCATCATGGGAAAAGAAGAACAAGATTACCATTAGCACCGGCTTCAAAAGGATCAGACGACGGAGATAATAGAGCCGTGGACACAGTCCTCAAGCTTTACGAAGCGATTAAGAACAAGAATCTTATTGAAATGTCCGAGATCATCGGGCATGATTGTCTTTGCGTGTGCAACTTTGTCTCCATGTTCAAAACATTTAGTGGAAAGCAGGTTATATCCACATCTAAGTTCCTATATTTTTGAATATTAGTGCAAATACCACTCTTATTTCAAATTTTAAATATTAATAACAAACTTATATACTTTATATTAAGAAAATATTGCTTGTAAGAAAGGATGCCATGTGACATCCAACTTTGACTTATGAACTGAAGATACATGTTCTTATGGTACTAACTCCCAATTTTTTTACTACAGCAAGTGATGAAATTCTTCACTTATCTGATGGGTACTTTAGGAGATAAATTTGAGTTCATTGTAAAACCGACGTTGCATGATGGAATGACAGTCGGGATTTCTTGGAAACTAGGTCCGATTCCCTTATCGAACTTGTATTTAACCATATAAAAAACTAGTCAAAAAGTAACTAAACTTGGTTCCAGTATCATATTTTCTTAAATTTGTGAAAATGATGTTTCATTTGTTGCCAATTGTGCAGAATGTAAAAAGACACATAAACCAATTGGAAAAGGTTTTAGTTTCCATATATGTCATGTCTACCAAGGGAAGGTGCTTATAAGGTAACTTCACAGGCTCTATTGCTTATACAGTACTATCACCCATCATAATATCAAAAAATATAAATTAAAAGTTTTTCTTTCTTTCTACAGGAATGTAGAAATGTTTTTGGAGCCTTTTGTAAGTATTGAATCTCATGGATTGGTAAGAATTATTTTCCAAACATTGTACTCGGGTTTGCTATTATAGAGTCGTTCAATACAAAACAAATTTCAATATATAAAATTGCATAAACGCTTGTACTTGTTTTAACTTTGCTACACAATCATAAGACAACTACATAACCACATAATCCAATCTCTCTGTTCCATTATACCATGTCAACACTGTATACAAATGCTTCTACGATTCTCTAATTATAACTTGTTTTGTATTGAATGTGACACTGCGATTATGAGCAACCTAAGAGAACAAAAAGTTCACCATAAGCAGAATGATTGATAATATTTTTTTTTTTCATTATATTTTGGTAGAAAATGGTGGGGCTTGTTGCAAACATTATTGGAGAAATGGCTTCCCAAACAATACTCAAAGGTGAAAGGAAAAAAGCTGCTTATGTTTTGTGCAGCCTAGTCACATTAACAATACTATTATTCATTATTAGAAAGACTTATAGAAGTTAACCTATCAATATGTTGATTATGAATTTTGATTGCTGCTACATTTTCTAGCTGGGTCTTGTTAGGTTGTTGGGCTGGACCCGTTCTAGCTTCCCCGAGTCCCAACCTTTGATCTAGGCTGCAACATATAGATAAACCCTTAGGGAACACCCATCGACAATCAAGTCAGTACGTGTAACCATATTTTGTATTAAATGCATCTCTCTCTATATCCATCTCTCTCTCTCTCACACACACACACATATAAAGGAGGGGGCTATGGGCTGCTTGGTTTAAAAAAGCACGCTTTAAGCGCGATTAAGCGCAAAGCGCATCTAGGCGCAGGTCCTTGCGCCTTATGTAACCTGTACAAGAAGCGCAACTAAGGCGCACTTTTTAGGGTGAAAATCAACCTAAGGCGCAGCTAAGGCACACGCTTTTTGTACATGGCTTGTTTTTGTGCAGCTGAGTGTTGTACAACAGGCTTTTTATGTTGTACATTTATGTTTTTTTCATTTTAAAACACATAAAGCTTCATTATAGCTAAATCATAGGTGTTAGATGCTAAACACTTATGGGATATATAAAATAAATTTTATAATCACTTTGCGCCTTGCGTACGAAAAGCTCACCGTTTTTGCGCTTTGCGCTTCGGTTTTAGACCTCATCGCTTTTGTGCGCTTCCCGCTTTTTTAAACCAAAGATCAGGCCCAATGGGCCGATCCTGCCCGACGCAGACCCAGACACTGAGTACAAGGATAGCAGGGAGACATCAGCTAAAAGTTGTCGAACTACAAAGATTCTACAAGATTTGGATCAAGGACTAACAGCCTTACAATTAAAACTTCACATTTGATTTACAAACAATATCACCCCTCTCTAACCACGTCAACCACACGAAAAGAAAAATAAAGAAATCAAACATAAAAGTACTGACTACCGAGTTACTTCACAAGAGATCATTAAGCCTGAGATTACCGTCTATCATTAGTTGTATACCTGAAAAAAAAAAAAAAGAAACAGAAAAGTTTATGTCATTTGTTGAATGAATACAATCGGTAAATTCTGATAAAACGATATTTAAGCGGGAAGATTTGTCTGGGATTATAAGAAAACAAAAGTCTGGAATCCGTACCAGTCAACATATTTTGATTAGATCATCGCTTAAGTAAATGGTGGTTGACCAAAAACTGAGGTATATCCATTGCAGAAATGGTTTCACATCCAAAAAGCTCCTTAAGCTTTTCATCACATAGAACCATCACCGAATTTTGAGGATCCTATTAGCAAACAAGCAAAGGCCAATTTATATATACATCATCATCGTCATATAGGCCAAATAATATAAAAGAAAACGTTAAGCAAAAAAAGAAGATTATTTCAATATTGTTTCACTCTAGGATGTATATTGTTAACGGTAGACTGCTTATGCAATATGGTCAACCCTTTACTTTGTTAAATAAGGTGTGCTTTACCTTAGCAAGTCAAACACAGATTAGATGTGCATAGACGGTCAACCCTTTATTTTGTTAAATAAGGGTTGTATCTATAGGTGAGAAGATGCAACGCTTCTAATGCACTCATATGACAAGCACACGCATGTATCTGTAACTGTCCCATCCCATCGAAGATGGGAGATATATGGGATGAGTGGAGTAGAATGGTTAACAGAACATGTCTTTTCGATTTGGAGCTGACAGCTGACTTCATGCATGTGAAGTGAGGCTTTGCACCTATCCAAGCTAGATGATTTATTTCAATGGTCGACCATGTAACCAAGTTAAAAACCTAAGGCTACGAGTCTTGGTTTAAAAAAGCGCGCCTAGGAGCAAGGCGACCTAAGGCGCAAACCAAAACGCCTTGTGTGACATAAGGCGCAGAGTGTACAAAAGGCGCAGGTGAGGCGCACTTTTTAGGCTAAAATTTGACCTGAGGCGCAGGTGAGGCGCGCGCCTTTTGTACATGGGATGTTTCTGTGCAGCTGAATGTTGTACAACAGGCTTTTTATGCTGTACATTTATGTTGTTTTCATTTTAAAACATATATAAAGCTTAATTATAGCTAAATCATAGGTAGGGGATGCTAAAAACCTATGGGATATATAAAATAATTTATATAATCACTTTGTGCCTTGCGTACTAAAAGCTCACCGCTTTTGCGCTTTGCGCCTCGGTTTTAGACCTCGTCGCTTTTGTGCGCTTCCCGTTTTTTTAAACCAAGCTACGAGTCTAATCAGATATTGGAACGTCTTGTCTATTAGCTAAAAACCTAAGGCTTTGCACTCTCAGCTTTAAAATTAACTTTTCGGATTCACCCTCTTCAACTCGATCTGGCGATCCCTTTTTAATTATATTTTTTATTTGAGTTGTTTGAGATAAAACATAACCAAAATCAACCCCTTCATAAGCAAATGGGTGATAATTGCCATCCCTAGGCCATATACCAACAAGAAAAAGACTATGCATGATCAGTAACCTTAATGCTTGCACATACAGATAAAAATTGGTACATACCTCAAGATCATTAACTTTTATGTACTCCCAAACAAGTCTTAGCGCCTCTGATTCCGACATTTCTCTTTCTAGTATATCCAGACAATTAGCAAGTGCTTCAGATATTATAACTTGAGACGGAACAAAATCGTTACTTTCAGCTTTAGGCTCATCATTGACCTTTGATTTCTTAGGAGACGTTTCCTCTGCAAAATAACAATCGGGAAATTAGGTTAACTATGAGGCTAGTCAGTTTAAAGAATTACTGCTTGATTTTTTAATCTTCACTTAGCATACTTGTAGGTTCTAGTGGAATTATGTGTTTGGAAAGCAACTTATTCATCTTGAACATATCAGTGCAATCAGTTTCGAATACCACACGCAAAGCATCATCGCAAATTATCTTTCTCTTGTTGCCTGGATCCTGGAGGTTGTTTTTCTTTATGTAGGCCCATAGTTGTTTGCAGACCTGAACAACGTAACATTTAAATGTTTAATAACATCAATATTCGTAGTGTTTAACAAGATCAAATATTCATGGTTGTATGAGTTAGTGTTTAGACATGCGTTTTGAAGGTGCTTATATGATCTTGACAAATTCTGTCTACTTTAGATTCTTCTAGTGGTTATGTAATTCCAAAATAATCAGATAATTGGGAACAAAATCTGTTTATCAAAATGTTAAAAAACTAATTATTGCAACTACAACTCTACAAGTCGCAGTAGTAACAATGTGACCACATTACACACTTCACATAACCCATTATGAGCCAAACACCTAAGGTACAACAGTTAGATGCACAAAAACGCCTCGGGTACGAGAGGCGCGCGCCTCAGGCAAAAAAAGCCCAGAAAAATCCCAAAAAAGCGCGCCTTTTTGGCTCTTCTTGTAATTACTCTGGGCGCTAAGCGAAAAAGCCCCAGGGTGTACGCCTTGTTGTGCCTGGCACTTAAGTGCGCCTGAGGCGCGCTTTTTAAAACCATGACTAAACTAAACATTGCTTAAACAAGAAAACATACATCAGTTCTTGATAATGATGATTCGCCAACAATAACTTGAAGCTCAGGTGAAATACCACAGAGCTTATTTAACCCTCCTGGTCCACCCCTTCTTTTGTTGCCAGAACCCCTGTGTCAACAGAACAAACACACATGATGCATTAGATACCGAACCAAAAATCCAACCCCTAACTAGTCACCAAATCATTCTTCCTAACCTAACTTCTAATCTCACCACAAAACACCACAATTTGGTAATTTGGGTAAAAATAGTGTTGTAAGAATCGCTAGGCGCTAGTCGGGCGGTGGGGTACTGACTAGCGATTAATCGGGATTAATAGGGATTAATCGGAATTAATCGGATCGAGATTTTTATAAGTAATTTTTAGTTATATATATACACACACATTTTTATATGTAGTTTTTTAAAGTAGACATGTTTTAACCCCTCATTAACCCATTTTTTTAAGTAACTAGAAGGAATTTATAAGGTTTAGTCGAAATTTGGCTGACGTCTCGCTAAAATTTGGCCAGAATAGGACCGCCATTGACCCCCTAGCAATTAATCGGCCATTAATCGGTGAACCTCCGATTATTGATTAATCGGCGACTAGTCGGGATTTTTACAACCATGAGTCTAAAAATAAGACCTAAAACATCACATTCTTTCACCATATCATATTAGGGCTTCTAGTATTGAGCCCACGGGCCCATTAGCTTGGTTTTAAAAAGCGAGAGGCGCACAAAAGCGAGGGGTTCTTAATTCGAGGCGTGACCTACATGTACAAGCCAAAAAACCTATTGTACAACAATTTGATGCATAAAAACAACATAAAAAGCCAAAGTACAAAAGGCGCACGCTTCAGACCCCCAAAAACCCTAAAAATGCGGTTTTTTTGCATTTTATGGAAAAGGCGCGCCTCGGGTGACATAAGGCGCTGAGGCCTGAGCCTTAGTGTGCCTCGTGCCTAGGTGCCCTTTTTAAAACCTAGCCCATTAGGTTTATTAATGTTTCCTTGTAATGTCTATAAATTATAAGGTAACCTATTCAGTAATGCAATTCAGTCTTTCCTAATGTCTATAAATTGTAAGGTAACGCAATTCAGTCTTTCATATTGTCTATAAATTGTAAGGTAACCTATTCAGTAATGCTTTTAAGTCTTTCTTAATGTCTATAAATTGTAAGGTAACCTATTCGGTAATGCATTTAAGGGGCTGTTTGTTTACCTCTTAATGATTCAGACCTCTTACTGGTTCAGCATTTAATGGTTCAGACTTTTTGTTTCGCGAGCAGATGTCTGAATGGTTCAGACATTTGCCTCTGAATGGTTAAGCATTATACTGAGTCTGAATGGTTAAGACCTCTAATATGAATTGGTCAAACATTTGTCTCTTAACGGTTAAGCATTTTACTGGCTCTTAATGGTTCCCAGCAGACCTCTTATTTGTTCAGCACTTAACCATTCAGAGTTACCAAACAACCCCTAAGTCTTTCTTAATGTCTATAAATTATAAGGTAACCTAAATTTCAACCCAAACCCTAATTTCCACAAACCAAAAAAAAAACAAACCAAACACATTAAGCTGTACCCTTTCTTGAGCTTTTCCGACGATTTCCAAACCGCATTTTCAACTGAAACTCCTTCATACTTCACTTCCTGCACCACCCGCCCTTCCGACTGCTCTCGCACCTCAGGACTCCCAAACCTAAGCTCCACGGGGTGCCCCGGGCGATGCGGTTGTTGTTGAAACACAAAATGAGGCTGCTGAACTTGCTGATTGTAACCAAACTGGGCCTGTTGATATGAAAAGTGATCTGCAGGTCTCCCGGCGACACTCACCGGCGGCAGACCGGCAGCCGGTACCGGCAGCGGCGGCGGCGGAGGAGGAGGGTTGTGGGGTCGAGATTGTGATGGGAAATGGAGTAGGTTGATTTGGTCACGAATGAAATGGGCTTTGTGGGATAAATCAAACCCTAGGGTTTGACTGAGGTGGTTAACAAGATCATTGAGTGTGGCGAATGATGATTGGGTGAGTAGAATCTGAATCTGTTTGGCTAGTTCATGGTCGGAAACCATAGTTGTAGGTTAATCCTGTGGGAATATATAATAAATTTTCACTCTGTGTGTGTTTGTGTGTGAGGGACACGGTGACACACTCTTGATCTGTCTGACCCACTATGTTTCTGTTTGTCTCTATGTTTGTGTTGTTTGCAATGCTTTGTCAAATTGCTTTTTGTTTGACACGTGTTGGTTGGTTATTGGTTGTGGGTTTGTGAAAGTTAGTTTGGTAAGTTTGAGGTTGGTAAACTGGTAACCTTAGCCTATACGATTAACATTTTGTGTTGGTTTTTCGGAGTTTTATTTTAAGTTAGGTTAGAGTTTGATTATCGATTTTTATCGGTGGTTAGTGGAAGACACGTGATGACGAGGAAAGCGGTTTTAACAAATTACTTTACTGTCGAAGACTCGCTTTAAACAATCTTGTTCTAATTTTCGTAAGATGATTTTGTTTTATCGTCTTCTTACAAGATCAAGATTTTCTGATAAATATAAAGAGAGGACGAGGGAAGTTGGGCAGACTTTCCAACCAGACGGCAAGACAAAGACAAGAACCATGCCGGAATACAGGGAGAGAAAACCCACAACGGGGATATCACCAAGTTCTTCGTCACAAACCTTCCCTACGGGTGCAACCCTTGGGATGTCTTGGAGTTTGTGAAGGCACACAGGCTTGTTATTACGTGGAAGCTAATGGATATCACGAGTATGAACTCGTCTTTCTGCACGCATAAAATTCTGATGGAGGATGATTTTAGACTAGTAGTTCAGCCTCAGCGCCGACTAAACCTAAACATGTAAGAGGTTGTGAAGAAGGAGGTAATCAAACTACTCGATGCCGGTTTGATTTACCCTATATCTGATTTTGTATGGGTTAGTCCAATCCAAGTGGTACCAAAGAAGGGAGGCATAACAGTCGTTCAGAATGAGAAGAACGAGCTGATACCCACTAGGACTGTTACAGGCTGGAGAGTTTGCATTGACTATCATAGACTCAACGATGCTACGAGGAAAGACCATTTTCCTCTTTCTTTCATTGATCAGATACTGGAGCGACTGTCGAGCCAGCAATTTTACTACTTTCTTTATGGTTTTTTGGGTTGTTTCCATATCCCAATAGCACCAGAGGATCAGGATAAAACCACATTTACATGCTCATACGACACTTTTGCGTATTGTCGTATGCCTTTCGGGTTATGTAACGCTCCAGCTACATTTCAGCGTTGTATGGTAGTTATCTTTCATGATATGATCGAGGACTCCATGGAGGTGTTCATCAATGAGTTTTTTTGTTTTCGGGAGTTCGCTCGATCATTGTCTACGAAATCTTGATCGTATGTTTGCTAGGTGTGAAAAGACAAATATGAAGCTGGATTGGGAGAAATGGCACTTCATGGTGAAAGAGGACATAGTGTTAGGAGATAACATTTCAAAGGCGGGGATTGAGGTTGGTATGGCGAAGATAGAAACTATCTCCAAACTTTCGCCGCCTACTTCTGTGAAATCTATTTGTTGTTTTCTATGCCACATAGGATTCTACCAACGTTTTATTCGTGATTTCTCTAAGATCGTGAGGCCTATGACCCGATTGTTGGAGAATGATGTCCTGTTTGAGTTTGATAAGGAGTGCATGGCGTTTGAGTTTTTGAAAGAGAAGTTGGTGAGTTCCCCGATATTGATAGCACCCGATTGGAGCCTTCCATTCGAGTTGATGTGTAAAGCGAGCGATTTTTCGATTGGGGCAGTTTTAAGATAGCACAGGGAGAAGCATTTCCATTCGATTTACTACGCTAGTAGGACTCTGAATGACGCACATGAACATTACACCACGACTGGAAAAGAGCTCTTGGCGGTTGTTTACGCTCTAGACAAATTCCGGTCTTACCTCGTTCTATCTAAGGTTATTATCTACACTGATCATGCGGCACTGAGGCACTTGTTTGCTAAAAAAGATGCAAAACCGGGTTTAATTCGGTGGATTTTGTTGTTGCAAGAGTTTCTATTTAGAGATTAAGGATAAGAAGGGATTCTGTTATCTAGGTTAGAGGAATTAGAGAGTGATGAGGATAGTGTAGTTGAGGAGATAGGTGATAGTTTTCCTCATGAGAGTTTGAAGTATGTGAGACCTAAGGATGAAGGTTTGCCATGGTTTTTTGATTTGGTGAACTATTTAGCACGTGGGATTATTCTGAAGATGATGCATCCCAATTTGAAGAGGAAGCTTATTGCGGATGCTAAATACTATATATGGGAGGATTCGTATCTTTTTAGGATTGGAGCTGATCAGGTTTTGAGGAAATGTGTTAGTGGTGATGAGGCTAGGAAGATTTTGAGAGGGTGTCATGAGGGGCTGACTGGTGGCCGTTATGGAGTGTAATATACAGCGAGAAATGTTAGACACGGGTTTTTATTGGCCGACTCTTTTTAAGGAAGCGTGCGGGTTAGTGAAGAGTTGTGATGCATGTCAAATGACAGGTAATATCTCATCCTGAAATGAGATGCCCCCAAACCTCATCCAGGTGGTTGAGATCTTTGATATATGGAGTATTGATTTCATGGGTCTGTTCCTGATATCTTGTGGGAATTGGTACATCCTCGTTGCTATTGATTATGTCTCTAAATGGGTGGAGGCCCAAGCCTTACCTAAAAACGATGGAGAAGGTGTTGAAAAAAGTATTTGGTCACCCATAGGCTTTTGACTGCCTATCATCCATAGACTAGTGGGCAAGTGGAGAATGCCAATAGAGATATTAAGAGGATTCTAGAGAAAAAAACTGGGAATAATTGGTTAGATTGGTTGGATAAGTTAGGTGATGCTTTATGGGCGTTTAGGACAACTTTTAAAACATCTATAGGTACTACGCCTTTTAGGATGCTTTATGGGAAAACATGCCATTACCAGGTGAGTTAGAGCACCCTATTTATTGGGCGTTGAAGACGGTGAATATGGATTTAGCAAGTGTGAGGAAGCATAAGTTTCTACAGTTACATGAGTTAGAGGAGTTGAGAGATGAGGCGTATATGGGGAGTGTAAGTTATAAGGAGAAGATGAAGAGGGTTCATGATAGTAAATTGAAAGGTAGCAAGGACTTTAAAGCGTGTGATAAGGTGTTATTGTTTAAATTTAGGTTTAAGTTATTCCCGAGAAAGTTGAAGACTAGGTGGCCGGGTCCTTATGAGGTTGTTCATGTTTTTCCCTACAGTATAGTTGAGTTGAAGTGTGGGGAAGATGAGAGTTTTAATAGGTTGAAACATTATATTGAGGGACCGACTGTGGAGAGAGTTGTGGAGGATGTAGACCTCCCATTGATTGCTAGATGATTGCGTAGGAACTTATTTGTAGAGTCTGTACATTTTTGGTGGTGTTTATTTTTGGTATTATTTTTGTGTTTTTCGATTTGCGTTTTGTGTCTGTTGTGCAGGGATTAGCAGGTAGATTGATGGAGATTAATTGGAGTTACAGACGATTTCGGGAGAGTTTGGATGGAAAATGGTGATCATTTGGAGAAGGAATGGAGTTTTTGACCCTTCAAAAAGTTTCGGGAACACACACTTCTTCGCGCCACGCGAAGGAGAAGGGAGAACCCGTGGCACCATGCAATGGGGATAAAGTCAATGAAAGTCAAAAGTGGAGCTGTCGAGCCACGCGACAGGTGTGATATAATGCTTCGCATTATTGTACTTTTTGTATTTCGAAAGTGTAATTCGTATTTCTATTTTTGGAAACTTGTACACGTATCATATTCTTATTTCTTTTCCATATTTGTAATCCGAGACTTCAGTCGTAATGGAAATTCACTTTATACTTATCCTTCTTATACTTATCCTATACACAATCAAATTAGGTAAACATTTACATACAAACCGAGACTTATTACACGCTTGATTTGACATTTATACGTTGCACGATACTCACACGACACTTACAAACACATTTCATGTTCGAAAACAAGTCAAACCCTGAACTTACGACATAAAAGAACCTAATTACAAAGTTCAGGGCCAAAAATGAAAAGTTTCAGAAAGTACTCCCTAGCACCACGGGGGAGAATTCCTGGATCCTACAGTGACGTGCCAAGAGGGTCGATCTGCAGCAGAACGCTGCCAACTCGCGGGTTGGTCCATTTTTGTAACCTTTTTCACCTCCAATCACCTCCTAACTCATTTAACTCTAACCCTAATCAACCCCATTATAAATAGGAGCCTCCATACCTTCCTAAACACTTTCGAAACAATTAATCACTCTCAAAACACTTCAAAATCATCCATAAATTCTGATTTTTGGGCATAATATATTTGGAGTTCAAAGTGAGTTCTAAGTCACTTCTACTACTTATTCTTTGAGTTTTCTTGCTTCAAAACACTTAGACAACATCAAGGTTTGTTACCCAATGTTCACTAAGGTGTAATAAGGTGGTACAACTCCGATTTTTCTGTCCAAGGTGGGTTTAATTTTCGGCTTTCACTAAACTTTAATAGATGTTCATCTTTTAGTTCGTTTCTTCTGAAGAACTTGAACCCACCTTATCCTCAATCAAACCTATGATTGTGGGACTTGTGTGTGGTTGTTATCCATCAAGTTTAAGGTCCAAGAACCTCTAAACTTTTTGTTTTAACAAGGTTTAAACAACCTACAAGTGTTGAGACCATCTAAGCTCACCATTACATATGGTGAGACTTGTGTTTTGGTGAAGGTGTGAACCATGGAAGCCTTGGCTTTCCAAACTTGTTCCACCACCTCACTTGATGTTTTACTATGTTCATCCAAGTAGCTTCTAAGACTCAAAGTAACACAACCCCGCCGCACCTCCAACATTTACCATGATGGGTATGGAACACCCGGGTTGATCTTACTTGGCTACTTGGCAAAACTAGTTAGTTGTATTTTATTCTTATTCATGACCAACCGAGTTATCAACTATGTTGATAACCTTGTGCTTTGGTGAATTCATACAAAGAGGTTTAATGGATGTTAATCATCCTACCTCAATACTTGACTTACATGATTTATATGATTATACATGATGGATTAGATTATAATATATTCTATATAAAATATAATATACTTAACCGAATTCTTGACGTTAACCGGATTATGGTTATATGTCATGAACTTAGGTTATACTATCTTCATTCTAAAGTCCTCATTTTGATTCTAATGGGCAAGTTAGGACCCATGAAAACACATAAAATCTTAGTGTTAAATCGAGTATTTAGGCAAGATATATTTTACGTACATATACTTTTATATGTAATTTCGAATCCAAACTCTCTATAAAAAGCCGAATACTGACACACCTTCGTTTCCCCATTGTAGGGTAACTTCGGTGTTCCAACTTTTAACAACTCGTCAAACTCTCGGTTGATTGAAAAGCTAGTAAAACCGTGAGTATACTCGATCCCATTTTCCGCTTTATACACATTGTGTGCAACATGTACACTTATACAAATCACATATCACAATTAAACTTATTTATGCACACACTCTATCCATTAATAACATGATACTTATAATATTCTTGTTATCGCATGCTATGTTATACATGTGTTCTATATGCTCATTAACCTGCTAGCCTACCTTAACAATTATAGCGCTATAGGATTAATGCATCGCCCGTATTCTTGTGGGATTGTTAAGTAAACTATTTTACAACCTTGTCATTTCAGCGACAATGGTATGCTACGATTGTGCTACAGTTTGGTTTGACTTATAGTTAACATATGCTAGTATGATAATAACAATGTATTCAAATACCATGTTGGATATGAGACATTTTTTATTCACCATTATGCTATCTACTTAAACTTGTATACTCGCCAACTTTTTGTTAATCATTATTATTTTAATACATGTTGCAGGAAACTAGTTGAAGACGATGAAGAATATTACTTAGGGTGGATTAGAAACACCCCTAGAATTAAACTTATGTATTTTACTTCATGTCGTTCCGTTATTTGCAACTTGCTGTACTTTTCCTTTCAAACAATGTATTTGTTATTTTAGTATCAATGAAATTCAGATTATTTAAATATTGTCACAATTAGTTGTTATGAAGCCTCTTGCAATCTCATTTTCGTCTCACTCCAATGTTTCCGCCATCGGTTCGGGTGTAACAGATTGGTATCAGAACCATAACTATAGGGAACAAGGAAAATTGCCATGCTTTTGACCTAGTATATAGTTTAGGAACCATACTTGACCATTCTTGTTTATGCTTAAAACTATTTGAATTCTCCCTAATTGTTTCTTATCTATCTTCTTTTGGTCTCAAATATACATGCATTTCTTAAGGCAACCACAATACACGTATGAAGATAAGAAGACACTCTTATTTCACAATCGAGACGATCTCACCAAAAATAGGCGGGAAAACCCACAAGTTTTGGTAAAGTCCCTCAATCCACGTAATTGATTTTTCACAAAATTTTACCATAAAGTTAGGAGTGATATCCATACCTTGATGGAGAATTTCTATTTCTCATTCTTACCAACGAGCCAGAATTACTTCCATGTCTCGTTCAGTAAGTACTAACCACACTTGGGGTACGCGGTTATCAAGTTAGGAGTGAAAACCGCATCTTGATAACTAGTCCCACTCCTCGATTTTGAATCTCGCCAAAGTCTTGAATTTTCGATTGACTAGGGACATGTAGTAACCGGAAAGGTGAATACCGTTAACCGCTCCTCGGTGAGAGTATTCTACCTATTAGGCCAAAGCATGTTTCCCTAACTCAAAAGGATTTTCGACCACTTTAGAAAAGTCTTAGTTTCGTTCCAAGACATTCCACGTTTTACATTGAATCTCTTTTATGTCATATCAATTTTAATTTGATACCTCTTTCATTTCAAGTCGAAAGCACGGATCGCACTTTACTTGCAATCTCAAACAATAATAATTCTTCATGAACAAACTTAATTTACAATATTTTTGTCATTGTTTGTGATTATACGATGTGAATACTTGTTACGCTTATGTGAACTACATGAAACTTACGTGTTACGTGACATATTACATGCTAAATTATACAAGTTATTTTTCAAACACATTATGATCAAGTTTCATCCCTGCCTTTTTCATCAATCTTGTAGATATCTCTGAACCGTTTCTCCAACTCCAAAAAGGTTTCCAAGTCGAGCTCTAACAAAAAGATGCTCTCGTCATGGCCAAGCAAATGGCTCAAGTGGTACCCGATATTGTGAGCAAGATCACCGCCAATACCCCCAACTCTTCGGTCGATTCCAAAGTCGACCAACCTAAGCCAACCTCGTTCAACTACAAGAATTTCGCTGCTTGCAACCCTAGGAAGTTCATCGGCGATGAAGGTGTCACCAAAATGATTGAGTGGTTCAATAGCATTGAGGTGACATTCATCAACAGTGAATGTCCCGAACACCTGAAAACCCAAAGCGCAACCGACGTCTTCCAGGTGAGAGCCCTTGATTGGTGGATAAACGAGCGCAACATCCGAACCAACGAAGAAGCCTACGCCCTCCTTTGGGCCAAGGTTAGAGAGATGATGATGACGGAATTCTTTCCTCTACACGAGCAGGAAAAGCTCGAGGAAGATTTATGGAACCTCAAACAAGTGGGTGACGATAACCTCAGTTGCATCACCGGCTTCAAGCAGTTAAGCATCATCGTTCCTTACCTTGTTAGCACGCCCGAACGTGCAATTAGGAAATACCTCCATGGTCTTCCTCCCTCAATCCGCGACATCATCTAAGCCTCTAGACCCGACACCATAGACCTAGTCTACCGCCTAGCCGCTAGTATCAACGACAACCGAGTGAGAGACAAGCACTCCTCAACCCCAAACACCACCAAATCCATTAACCAAGTCACCACTTAACCCAAGGACAACAAATCCCAACCGCGAAAAAAATGGCAAGAAACGAAAGTTTCAAAACCAAAGTTGTAATGCTATCACACCCGTTACCAACCCAAATCCCCCACAAGAACCCTCTAGAAAACCGTACACTGGGACTCATCCCAAGTGTACCACGTGTCACTGCCATCACCCAACCAACATCGTATGCCGCCATTGCATAAATTGCAACCGGTTTGGGCATATAGCCATCGCCTGCCGAAGTGGACTAGTACCACAAGGCAACCAAGTCCAACCACCTCCTCAAAACCAAAACCATCAAGCTCCCGCCAACAATGTCCGAGCTTGTTTTAAATGTGGTGATCCTACTCACTTTCGACCTCAATGCCCACAAAACAATCATGAGCAACAACAGTCTCGTGGACGCATTTCAACATCAACACAAATCAGGCACAACACGACAATGAATTCATGAACGGTACATTCCTTGTAAACGGTTTATATGCTTCTTTACTATTTGATACTGGTGCAGATAAGAGTTTTGTATCCATGGAATTCGAACCAATGTTAAAATGTAAATGCTCTAAGCTTCCAAAACCATTCATCGTCAAAGTTTCCAATGGAAAGTCTATCACCGTTGACTCCGTCATCCGCGATTGCTTTCTCACCCTTAACAATCATGTGTTTTATATGGATCTCTTACCCATGCAATTGGGTAGTTTCAATATCATAGTAGGCATGGATTGGCTTCGTAAGAACCATGCTGAAATCACTTTTCATGAAAAGTTTATTCGACTTCCTCTTACGTCTGGTGACACTTTACACGTCTACGGCGAAAGGCCTTCAGAAGATCTCAAACTCATGCTATGCACCCAAGCAAACAAGTACTTATGTAAGGAGTACATTGCGTTTTTAGACCATGTTGTGGAAGAAAAGGGCAAGGGAAAAGACGTAAGTAATGTTCCGATGGTGTGTGATTTTCCCGATGTTTTCCCCGAAGACCTACCAGGTCCTCCTCCTTCTTGTTCAGTTGACTTTCGTATTGACCTCATCCCCGACGCTACACCCGTTGCTAAATCTCCTTACCGTCTCGCACCTTCGGAGATGCAAGGGTTGTCAAGCCAACTTCAAGAATTACTTGATAAAGGCTTCATACGCCCTAGCACTTCTCCTTGGGGCGCTCCGATCCTTTTTGTCAAGAAGAAAGATGGATCTTTTCGCATGTGCATCGATTATCGTGAGCTTAACAAACTCACCGTCAAGAATCTCTATCCCTTTCCTCGTATTGACAATCTCTTCGATCAACTCCAAGGCGCAACGTGTTTTTCCAAAATCGAACTTCATTCTAGCTACCATCAACTTCAAGTCCTCGAAGAGGACATCCCTAAAACCGCGTTTCGTACTAGATATGGGCACCCCTTCGGTTTGACCAATGCACTCGCGGTATTCATGGACTTGATGAACCATGTGTGTAAACTTTATCTAGATTGCTTTGTGATCGTATTCATAGATGACATCCTCATCTATTCTAAAACTCAAGCCGAACGCGAGCGTCATTTGCGTCTCATCCTCGAACTTCTACGTGCCGAACAACTGTATACCAAATTCTCCAAGTGTGAATTTTGGCTAAAGGAAGTTCAATTTCTCGATCACGTTGTGAATGAGAAAGGCATACATGTGGATCCCGCTAAGATCGAAGCCATTAAGAACTGGATCACACCGAAATCTCCATCCGAAATTTGTTCGTTTCTTGGATTGGCGGGTTATTAACGTCGGTTCAACTCCAACTTTTCAAAAATTGTCATTCCTCTCACTTCGTTGAATCAAAAAGATAAACCTTTTGTTTGGTGTTCCAAGAAAGAGGAGTCTTTTCAAGCTCTCAAGGAATTGCTTTGCAATGCTCCTATTCTCGCTCTTCCTGATGGTAACGATGACTTCGTTGTGTATTGCGATGCATCTAACCAAGGTCTCGGTTCTGTTCTTATGCAACGAGACAAGGTTATTACGTACGCATCGAGACAACTCAAAATACATGAAAAGAACTACGTTACCGACGTCTTTGAACTTGGTGAAGTTGTTTTTGCGTTAAAGATTTGGCGACACTACCTTTATAGTACTAAGTATGTGGTCTTCACCTACCATAAGAGCCTTCAACACATCTTTAACCAAAAAGAGCTCAATATACGTCAACGCCGATGGGCAGAGTTACTCAACGACTACGAATGTGATGTTCGCTTCCACTTTGGTAAAGCGAATGTAATGGACGATGCTCCCAGTTGCAAACACCATGTCAAGGGTATTCGTTGTTTCCAACTCCTAAACGATCTACAAAACCAGATTTGTGAGGCACAATACTCATCCGTTAATGAGGGTAACCTATACAATGAGATGAAGTGTGGTGTCGAAAGCCAAATCGTATCCAAATCCGACGGAATTCTCTACTATCTCAATCGCATTTGGATTCTAAACCGTGACAATCTCTATGATCTCTTGATGAAAGAGGCACACAAGTCTAGATACTCCATTCATCCGGGTGCCGACAAGATGTACCATGATCTTCATATCTCATATTGGTGGCCCGGTATGAAGAAAGACATCGCAACTTACATGTCCTAATGTCTCACTTGTTCCAATGTCAAAGCCGAGCATCAACGCCCCTCTGGCTTACTCGAACAATAAAAAATTCCAGTCTGGAAATGGAAGAGTATAGATATGGATTTCATAACCAAACTCCCTCGAACCTCTTCCGGTCATGATAGTATCTTGGTGACCGTTGATCGCTTGACCAAATCTGCTCACTTTCTCCCCATTCGTGAAGATTACCAACTTGATAAATTAGCTCGTATCTACACGAATGAAGTCATTTGTCGTCATGGTATCCCCATTGACATCATTTCAGACCGCGATAGTCATTTCACTTCGTGCCTTTGGCAATTGTTTCAAACCGCGATGGGTACACACCTTAATCTTAGTACAACGTTTCATCCTCAATCAGATGGACAAACCGAATGCATTATCCAAACCCTCGAGGACATGCTTCGTTCGTGTGTAATTGATTTTGGTGGAAACTCGGATGTACATTTACCGTTGATAGAATTCTCGTACAATAACAACTATCACTCAAGTATTCAAATGGCTCCTTTTGAACCATTGTATGGTCGTAAGTGTCATTCTCTTATTTGTTGGCACGAGATCGGCGAGGCACAAATCACCGGTCCCGAGCTCATACAAGAGACAACGGACAAGATCCTATAAATCCACGACAGCCTCCTTAAAACTAGAAGCCGACAAAAGAGCTACGCCGATAAACATCGCAAACCGTTGGAATTTAACATTGGTAATCACGTACTCCTCAAGGTATCCCCTTGGAAAGGAGTCGTTCGCTTTGGTAAGAAGGGCAAACTCGCTCCACGTTTTGCAGGTCCTTTCAACATACTCGAGAGAATTAGCAAAGTGGCGTACCGTCTAGATCTACCTCAGGAACTCAACAACATTCATTTAACGTTTCACATTTCAAATCTCAAGAAGTGCCTAGCTGAGGAAGGAGTTCAAGTTCCTCTCGATGACATACAAATCAACGAGTCTTTACATTTCGTCGAGAAGCCAGTCGAAATCATAGACCGAGGGACCAAGCAACTAAGGCGCAGTTAAATTCCCATAGTCAAGATTCGATGGGAAGGAAAACGTGGCGCTAAATTAACTTGGGAACTTGAGAGTGATATGAAGACCAAATATCCACATTTGTTCGTTGATTATTCCTCTTAAATAAATTTTGGAACGAAAGTTTCTAACGTAGGGGAGATTTTAACGCTTCACATTATTGTGCATTCCTTATTTAGAAAGTGTAATTCATATTTCTATTTTTGGAAACCTGTAACCGTATCATATTCGTATTTTTTTCCATACTTGTAATCCGAGACTTCGATTGTAATGAAAATTCACTTTATACTTATACTTGTTATACCTATCTTATACACAATCAAACTTTAGGTACACATTTACATACAAACCGACACTTATTACACGCTTGATTTATCATTTATACGTTTCACGATACTCACATGACACTTACAAACACATTTCATGTAGGGATGGCAAAAATACCCGATCCCGACGGTATACCCGAAACCCGACACAAATGGGTCTGGTATACCCGATACCGGACGGGTATTAGGTCAGGTATGTCATTAGTTTTAAAAATTTTCACGGGTATGGGATTAGGTGATACCCGACCTGATTACCCGAAACAACATACCCGTTTACCCAAACTGTACACCCAATTTTTTTTTAATTTATATTTTTATTTTCTACTATGACTTGTCTATTAGTGATTTATTTTAGTATATTCGTAATGTGAAAAAATAAATTTTCTTTTAGTATATGCATTTGATAATAGTATTTATATTTTTATGTTGTAAAGTATATCCATGTAAGTATATAAGTATTATAAAGTTATCATTAGTTTATGATAAAACTTATATGTATGTAAGATACATTTTTAATTTTTAATATTTGTTGTATAAATTAAATTATATAATAATTATAATAGTAAAAAATGTATTTAGAAATCTTGATGTATATTTTTTAACAAAGTAATGGGTATACCCGATACCCGAGGGTATACTCGATACCCGACGGGTAATTACCCAAAAAATACCCGACGGGTATTGGGTTGGATATGGGACACGATTTTATAATCGGGTATGGGTATGGGATTTCCAATACCCGACCCATTGCCATCCCTAATTTCATGCTTGAAAACAAGTCAAAACCTAAACTTACGGCATAAAATAAGCTAATTACAATGTTCAGGGGCCAAAAATGAGAAGTTTCAAAAAGTAGCCCCTAGCGCCACGCGCGAGAAACCCTGGATCCTCCAGCGACATGCCAGGAGGGTCGATCCACAGCAGAACGCTTCCAATTCGCGGGTTGGTCCATTTTTGTCACCTTTTTCACCTTTTTCACCTCTAATCACCTCCTAACTCATTTAACTCTAACCCTAAGCAACCCCGTTATAAGTAAGAGCCTCCATACCCTCCTAAAAATTTTCCAAACACTTAATCACTCTTAAAACACTTCAAAATCATCCATAAATTCTGATTTTAGGCAGAATATCTTTGGAGTTCAAAGTGAGTTCTAAGTTACTTCTACTATTTATTCTTTGAGTTTTCTTGCTTCAAAACACTTGGACAACATCAAGGTTTGTTAACCAATGTTCACTAAGGTGTAACAAGGTGGTACAACTCCGATTTTGGTGTCCAAAGTGGGTTTAATTTTCGGCTTTCACTAAACTTTAATCAATGTTCATCTTTTAGTTCATTTCTTATCAAGAACTTGTACCCACCTTGTCCTCAATCAAACCTATGATTATGGGGCTTGTGTGTGGTTGTTCTCCATAAAGTTTAAGGTCCAAGAACCTCTAAACTTTCTGTTTTGACAATGTTTAAACAACCTACAAGTGTTGAGACCATCCAAGCTCACCATAGTTCATATGGTTAGAATTGTGTTTTGGTGAAGGTGTGAACTATGGAAGCCTTGGCTTTCCAAACTTGTTCCACCACCTCTCTTGAGGTTTTACTATGTTCATCCAAGTAGCTTCCAAGACTCAAAGTAACACAAACCCTCCGCACCTCCAACATTTACCATGATTGGTATGTAACACACGGGCTGATCTTACTTGGCTATTTGGCAAAACTAGTTAGTTATATTTTATTCTTATTCATGACCAACCGGGCTATCAACTATGTTGATAGCCTTGTGCTTTGGTGAATTCATACAAAGAGGTTTAATGGATGTTAATCATCCTACCTCCATGCTTTACTTACATGAATTTGATTATACCAGTTTAAACCGGTATACCGGTACCTGGTCAAAGGTTAAAATCTGGACTTGTAATCTTTTATGGATCCAAAAAAGTGACGATTTACCTTCTTAGTAAAACCTAGCGCCCAAAAAGGTACCAATAGTAAATTTTTGGATTATGTTTTTTATTATGGATTAACTTTTGGAATATTATTTTATTCTGAAATGACGTGGTTTTGGATTATTTTTTGAGTAAAAATTGCAATTTATGGATTTATAGGGTTAATTAGTCAACCCAGTTGAACCGCTCGGTATCACCCGGTTCAACCGGTTGAACCATTTCTAAGCCTATTCCGATACGATTTAAAAACCAGTTTTTAAAATATTGGGTAAAACCTCGCCTCCCATTCAAGTCGAACCGACGCCATTCGTATTCGCTTTTCACCTGGATGCCGCGGAAAATAATAACGAAAGTAGGAATCGAACCTGGATGGATGGAACGACAAAATAAATGTTCCAAATTTTTCTATGAGGATATAAAGCCCAAATGTTTATCTAGAAAAGATTTCTAATTTTTCAGCATCGCTAATAGAGCCGGATTCTATTATTTTCAGTGTTCTTGTTGCGATATTACGTTGGTTTTTTTCTTATATATAAAAAACAAGGTTCTTTTTTCTTATATTTTTTATTTCAAATACGTTATATTCTCTAAGATATATCCATATTTTCTAGTAGTGCGTCTTTTTTCTTTACTACCTTCTCTTTGAAACTTAGAGGCTCTAAATCTCATTTACAAGCATACAATACTTTGGTTTAGTTTTTCAAATTAGTAGGATCCAAATGATTATAAACACTATCTTTTTTGTTGATGTTCTGTTTTTTTGAATAACGAAATTCTATGCTGTAAAAATCCGAAAACATACAAAGGACTTTTGTTGATGTTCTGTTGCTCTAACAATGAACAAAGTTATATAACCTTGGATCTTAATTGCTATAAACATCAAATTAAACATACAAAAATAGTTAAATTCACAAGTATCTATCAATTCTAGTACTCAACTCTATTTAATATGTTACAACTGCCTTCTTTAACAGCTTATGAAAGTACACGAGAATAGAAATACAATCAAAATGCCCATCAATTATAAAGAAAATGAATAAAATCAGATAAAAATACACAAGATTGAATGAGGATAATCAGGGCTAGTCAAATATTATTATGTCCCCGTAAAAGTACGGACATGAATATTCATCAATGCTAATTAGATGCCCATGCTTAAAAAACCCTATTAACATGAGGCACTCTAAACAAAATGAAAGTGCACAAATTGTAACGTTATTTTAATAATGTCGTGAAAGTAATGTTAAAAGAGGGGGATGGTTAATCATGCATCATGTGGTGACGTTGATAGCCGAAAGACAAGGGAGTACATACACCAAATTGCCTTTGTCTTAATTGTCGAGTGTTAGGTGCCTTATGTCCAAGGCTTGATGCAAAACTACCATCGAGCCGTGGGTCTCACTGGAATCAGCCTCTATATTCCTACAGGGTAGATGTAAGGTTGTCTACATCTTACCCTCCTCAGACCCTACTTTAGCTTTGCTATTGATGGGATTTACTGAGTATGATGATGATGACTCTCAACAAAATCTAGCAAGTGGATCCACCCTCATGATTGGGGAAGAACATCCAAAAGCTTGTAATAATCACAAAAGCCAATGTTAATTCCCGTGATACATCGGGTGTGGATCTGAACCCAAAAGGCCCTTACACATAGGCATACTTGGAGGTATTGTGTTCTTGCACCAAGTATAAAGATCACGAGACTCCAAAAGACCCTTATACATACTTGTGATAATCTTTGGCATGCATTCAAGTACATCTTTATATTTAATTATTTATTATATGCTGTGAGTGCATATGTATATCGCTTACGTCAATCACGTATCGTAGCTTAAAATAGATGATACAAGACGGGAGCTAAATGACAAGATGACAAAGTGTAAAGTCCATTCGGATGGATGGACACAAGGTCCATCCGAACGAATGCAGAATTTATCTTCTGAGAGCCCATCCGTCCAGAAGGAAGCCCATCCATCCGGATGGAGGCCATTCGCCAACATGGTCATCCGGATGTGTAGTGCCTATAAATAAGAGTGTAGGTCTTGGTCATTTGTAACTTTGGAGACTAGAGTGGGGAAACTCTGTCCATTTGATTTCTCGGTTTTGTATTTGTCAGATTATCAATTGAAATCAGTTTATAATTACATCCTCGTGTTCTATCCACTCACGTGATTGGATTCCGCACATTTCACATGTTCGTACGCATTCAACGGTTAAGGAATCGATCCAGATCTTGAATTCACAAGTGGTATCAGAGTGGGTGTTTGATTGCACATATTGAAGACATGAAGATTCAACAACTTCATCAGATTCAGAGACAAATCTTTATCTTCTTCTACTCATCTTCTTTACTTCTTCTTCTTTGAACATAAATCTTAGATCTATAACATTTTCACAGTTAAAATTGACCAAATTTTGGATATGTTGTGTGAAAAACATTTTTGAACAATACTACAAAGTTTCAAATCAAAATTCAAACAAATTCATACTCAAATCAATAAAAACATGAACTTCAGAACTGGGTTTTACTGACGTCATTGTCATCCGGATGGATAGACAAGTACATCCGGACGTATAGGTTTAATAGTGGTTCATTCAAAGATTTTTACATCTGGATAAAGTTCATCCGGAACTTTGTCCATCCGAACACATAAGGCCATCCGGACCAAAGTCCTCATCCAGACCAAAGTCCTCATCTAGACCAAAGTCCATTCGGATCTGTTCATCTGGACAAGTCCATCCAGACCAAATTTTTTGTTTTATTTGTGAAAGTTTGATTAAGTGTTTGTGTGTTTGAAGGTAATCATTGCTGGAGAATTCTACAACATGTTTTACAACGCATATACATCTGAAACATCAACTGAACCAACCCCGGTTACAACTAAAACGGTTTCGAAAGCTATTTCTGAGAGTCTGAAGTATGATACAATGTACGGAAATCATCAACGACCACCGAAGCTAATGAATATTGAAGATTACCATTGGTGGAGTACTCGATTTGAGAACTGGGTGAAGGCGTATGCCTATGAGAGTTGGATATAAAAAACCTGTAAATGAACAAAATGAATTACTTTCAATTCCAGAATTTTCAAAAATTAAGAAAGAAAAACATTTTGATGAACTAAAAATGGTAACTTTGTTACAACAATCAGTTAGAGAGGATATTCTGTTTCTGCTTCAACATGGTGAAACATCCAAATCAATGTGGGAAGCTTTATAGCTGAAAGCCGATGGCGGTAAAGATATCAAGAAGAACAAGATCTCTCTGTTGAAAAAGGAGTTTGATCTGTTTGGATGTATGAAAGGAGAAACAGTTCGTCAGATGATTGAAAGATTTTGTCATCTCAAGATTGAGTTAGAAAGGTTTAGAATCATGAAGGATAGAGAAGATACTGTTGACAAGCTTGTAACATCCGGCCCCTCTCATCACCAATATTGTCCGCTCTACCCCCGATGGGTTGCCCATCCAGGAACTCACGGATTTGATTTTGGTTGCTCCTGTGGAGACTTCCCAGGAGGTCACCCATCCTGGTACTACTTCCACCTGAGCACGCTTAACCGTGGAGTTTTCATGTGCTCCACAGCCAACTAAGCCCAAAACGCGTTGCTGATTTAAGAGGCAGGCATTCCTTAAGAACCGAGGATCTCTCCTGGCCACGGCCGATGTAGGATTGCCTAGGGTGTCACAATGGTCCCGTTAATCTTTCGATAGTCAGTATCCGTATTGTTACAGTCACCCCCATCCTTAGGGACTTATCGTCCTCGATGAGGTTTGCCCCATCATCCCGAACGGCATAGGAGTGGCTCTGATACCAAATTGGTATCAGAGCCATAACTATAGGGAATTAGGAAAATTGCCATGCTTTTGACCTAGTCTATAGTTTAGCACCAAAATTCGGCCATACTTGATTCACATGCTACTTTTATGAAATATCTTTACATGTTATTCTTGAAATGTCTCTAACGTGTTATTTTCTTAAATGCTTTATGTGCTTATACTTGTTATTATTATTTTGAACATACGTCTTTTACTCATTTATACTAAATTCGAAACCACTTGTAATACACAAACGAGACGACTTCACCAAAATATGCGTGAAACCCACAATTTGGTGAAAGACTCTCAATCCACCTATTCTTTTTACACAAAATTCGCCACCAAGTTAGGAGTGAGATCCTCACCTTGATGGAGAATTTCCCCTTTCAAATTCTAGTGGACCCTTGTCAAAGTGTTGAAATTAAATTTTGACCCGATGAGTACCAACCACACTTAGGATACAAAATCGTCAAGTTAGGGGTGAAACCCGCACCTTGTCGACTAGTTCCACTCCTTGATTTTTTCATAAATCCCGCCAAGTCTCGACATTTCGATTGATTTGGGACATTTAGTAACCGGAAGGGTAAATAGCGTTAACCGACTTGTCGCCGAGAGTATTCCACCTATTAAGCCAAATCATGCTCCTAAAATTCGAAAGACTTTTCGACCACTTTGGTTAGTCAAAGTTCTGTTTTGGAACCATCCCAAATTTTAATCAAACATGTGTTTCTATTATTTATTTTATACGATGCAATCTTTCAAATTCGAATTTACTTTCGATATTTTCTTCTCACAGACACATCATACTAAATCTTTTTCATACATTTCTACCTATGCATAATTTCAAAACGTCACTCAATTTTGTTTACATTCTTTATAACTCCAAAATGGAGACATATCATTGAGTTAGGAGTGATTTCCTTACATTGACGATTAACTCCACTCATTCTTTTCTGAAAACGACCTCACCAACGAGTTAGGGGTGATTCCCTTACCTAGGTGATCGTTACCAAAACTTTCCTTCAAAATACTTTATCAAGCAAACACAATCATGTTTCATACCTAAATCATTTATCATTTATCGAAATACCCACTTATATCAATTCTAAAATACATTGTTTTATCAAACGTACTTCTTATCCTACAATCTATTTTCACATAACTCATACACGAAATTCTTAATCATACCTTAAAACGTTTTATTTCCCGAATTTCAAAACCTTACGAAATGCTACCTATCAATTTAATCGGTCCAATGAATCTCTGGCCCATGAACTTCATATTTAACTTAATCACTAAAACACGCACACGTTATATCATCATACTAGAGACTTCCATTCTTAATCGAAATCAAACCAACATTTCTCAATTACTTATAAGATCTTATAGATGTTATATGATCGTTTTACCAAATACTCTTTTTAACATCAACAAATCATTTGTTAAAACTTTTAACAATCACTAAGTCCTTTTGCTAAATTTCTTTTCTAAGGATCCTCGTTTTCACAAGAACCTCCTAAATTCATAATTTCATGTTTGATGAAACGAACTTACTTTTTATCGAAAACCTTTTTCCAACACCAATTTACAAAACACGTGGGCAAGAAGACTTCATGGGGATCGACCATCTTCGGATTACGTAAACTCTTTTAAAACAAAAGTAGCATTTCCATTCATTACAAAATACATTATACTTAATGATGTGCGTGTAGTGTTATAGTTTTTTAATGTATATTTTAAGCCCTTTAACACTTTTTAGCCAAGTTTTAAATTTATAAAACACGATATTTACTAACACTAAACACACATATAGGCAAGTGCACCCATCGTGAGCGTAGTATAGTGTTGGTAAGATACCGAGGTCGTCCAAGGACACAAGAGCTTTTAATACCGGTTTATCCTCAACGTTTAATGAAATCAAAAATTTAGAAAAAGGTTTTTAAACTAGAAAAATAAAACTAACTAAAATGCTGAAAAATAAAATAAAAATAAAAACAGATAGACAAGATGAATCACTTGGATCCGACTCGTGTTTAGTGTAACCTTTGATTATTTCCGCACTTTTGCACTTTTTAAGAGATTATCTTAGTTATAGTTGTAGGCCCCTCTTTTGAAGGTGACATTACCCTCAACCCAGTAGTTTAAGTCAGCAAAGGATACAATCCTAAAGGGTTGAATTATTGAAAGATAGTTAATTAAGTTATTAATGCATAATGTGGTAGGTCCCTCTTTTGAAGGTGACGTTACCCTCGGCTAACCAGTCTGAGTCAGCAGGGATACAGTCCTAAGTAGCCGGGCTAAAGTTTTAAAGATATATATTTGTATGCTCAATAAAGGCTCAAAACTCACTTTTTGTGGGAATGGGTTTTTATGTGATCAAGTATATATAATCAAATTTTAACTAAACTTGTTGTGCCGTTTCATAATTTTCTTATGTTGGTTCTTTTTATCACGATGCTATCGGTTGTAAATTTTAAAAATATAACCTTTTTTTAGAACTTGAAATTCCCAAATTAAACCTAGACAAGTAAAAAAAATGAAAAATTTTTGAAAAAATTTGGGGTGATTCGCGGTTCCAATAGAGTTTTGTGTAAGGCTTGTATTTAGGACTTGCAAGATTCAAGGTTTTAGCATCCCCCCACACTTAAATTACACATTGTCCTCAATGTGTCCCAAAAATAAGTTTTTAGGTTGATTGAATGTGTAAAAAGGTGTGAAAAAGCAAAAATTTGTGTTACTGGGCGTCTGGACACCGCCCCGTGGTGTCCGGGCACGGCCCTGTGTTTAGATCGCAAGTAACAAAAGTTTGTAAAAAGAAACAGAAGCCTGGGCACGGGGGCGTGTTCAGTGAACACGGCCCGTGTCCAGTTACCTGAACTGGGCATTTCCTGCAGATTGTGCAGCACGGGGCCGTGTTGGGCGGGCACGGCCCGTGCTGAACTTGCTGTAATGAAGAAAAATTTGTCGGGTGGCCCTGTTTTCGTGCATGGGGTGCTGGTTCAAGTTTCCCTTGTTATCCTTCGCCATCCGAGTGTGTTTTATTCCTGCAAATTAAAACTAAACTAGAAAACATAAAAATTAATCTAAACCAAGCTAAGGATAGTTCCGCGGAATGCCTCCGTGGTGCGCCACGTTTATAAGGGTCATTGGCTAGACCCAAAGCCTGGTCATATGTCACCCAAGTGGGATGTTTTGCATCCCATGCTGCACCGTCGAAGGGCGTTATCCAAACTTGAGTCTATGACCTTCATATAGTTGACCGGGTCGTCATCTTCTACTCTTTTTCCAACTCCAAACTTCATTTCCTCGTCCCCAATCCTCAATGTTAGTGTTCCATCATTCATATCTACCACCGCTTGAGCCGTAGCTAGGAATGGCCTCCCTAAGATGAGTGGTACTTCGGTATCTTCCTCCATATCTAGTATGACAAAGTCGGCTGGAAAGACAAATTCGCCGACTTTGACCAATAGATTTTCAGCGACACCTTGTGGATATTTGACGGATCTATTGGCGAGTTGTATGCTTATTTTTGTAGGGCTTGTTTTTCCTAAGCCGAGTCGGTTGAACATTGATGAGGGCATGAGGTTGATGCTTGCCCCGAGATCGGCTAGTGCATTACGAATTGAGGATTCCCCAATCGAGCAAGGAATTGTGAAGCTTCCGGGGTCAAGCTTCTTTTGCGGGAGTTTGTTGAGTAGTAAGGCGGAGCATTCTTCGCCTAAATTAACTAATTGCAATGATTCAATTTTCCTTTTATGAGTGAGAAAGTCCCTCATAAATTTTGAATATTTAGGCATTTGTGTGAGGACTTCGATAAATGGAATATTAACATGCAATTGTTTTAGTAAATTTTCGAACTTTGCGAATTACTCATCGGTCTTTTGACGAATTAACCGACCGGGGTATGGAACCGGAGGAGTCTTAGTAGGCTCTTGAACTGGTGGAGAAGCCTTCTCTTGTTGGGGTGTGGGTGGAGTTGTGGTTTGGCTAGATTGGCTTCTTTCAATTGGTGGTAGTGGAGCCTCTTCGGGACCCACGGTACGGTTTCTCAATGTTATGAGATGTACTTGCACCTTTGGGTTGGTTTCGGTATTACTTGGTAACGTGCCTTGTGGTCTCTCGGAGAAATTTTAAGCTATTTGATTTAATTGTTTTTCAATGTTTTGAATGCTAGCTTGCTGATTTCTAAAATTCGATTCCAATTGTTGAAATTGATCCGAGTTTTTCTTTTCGGTGTCGGAGATGAGGCGAGATACAGTATCTTCAAGCCTTTCTCGTCCACCTTGTTGTTGAGAGAAATTTTGTGGTTGTTAAAAGTTTGTTCGTTGGTTTAGATTTTGTTGGTTACTACTATTGCCGGGTTCTCTCCAACCAAGGTTAGGGTGGTTACGCCATCCTTGGTTGTAGGTACCCGTTGGAGGACCCGACGGCCTAGGTCTATTATCAATGTAGTTTACCGATTCTGTTTGATCATCCATTTCTTTCATACAACTCCAATTTTCATGAGGCCCACCACACCCCTCACAAGCCATAACCGAGACCGTTTTTTCCATTTCTAACTTTTTTATTTTTGAAGAAAGGGCCTCGATTTGAGCTTGTAAAGAAGTGCTTTCATCAACCTTATGGGCGCCCGGGGCAATAGATTTATTGCCTCGGGGAGTGTGCCACTGAAAATTGGTTTGAGCAATTTCCTCAATTTGATTATATATTTCATTTGGGCGACGGTTACCAAAAAGTCCCCCGGAGCTAGAATCAAGTGTTTGTCTTGTGTGTGTCAACAACCCATTATAGAAAGTGGATACTTGTTGCCATACCGCAAGACCGTGATGAGGACACTTTCTTAGTAGCTCCTTGAACCTTTCCCAAGTTTCATATAAGGATTCCCCATCCTCTTGTGAATATGTATTGATTTCAGTCATTAATTTAGCCGTTTTAGCAGGAGGGAAATACTTATATAGACACTTTTGGGCTAGTTCATCCCAGGTGTTTACCGAGCCAACTGGGAGGGTATTAAGCCAAGCCTTAGCCCGGTCTTTTAGTGAAAATGGAAACATTCGAAGGCGGATGGCGTCGTTTGATGCTCCATTGATCCGAAAGGTATCACATATTTCTAAGAAATTAGTAATATGTAGATGGGGATCCTCGTCCGCAAGCCCATGAAAGGTTGCGGAGTTTTGAAGCATTTGTATCAAATGCGGTCGAAGTTCGAAGTTGTTGGCTTCGACATTCGGTGCATTGATAGCGGCGCCGAGATTACCTACAGTGGGTCGTAGGTAATCCATGAGGGTACGTTGGTCCGCCATTGGAAGTGGGTCCCCCGAAACTTTCTCTTGGTTTTTGGCTTTAAGTCTTTTTCTGAGAAAGCGTTCGGGTTCTTCAAGAGGTTCTTTTATATCTCTACTAGAACTGGAGCTTATACACTACGTAGAAAGTTCAGATGTGGCGCCTGGGTTCCAAGTCCTGCAATAAAAACAGAAAAGAACGTTGGTCAGAAGCTTCACCACGGCCCCGTGCTCAGATGAACACGGCCCGTGGTCGGAGATACAATGATTGTTTTATGGATCCCTGTTACTGGGGAGTTCAACACGGCCCCTTGTTGCACCGACACGGCCCCGTGCTCAACTCTCTGTAACTCGGAAAATAAAAACTGCCAGTAACAATGTTGGGCACGGCCCGTATCCGACCAGGCACGACCCGTGCTGAGCTCTGCAGAAACTGAAAAACTAAGAAAAATCCTAAAAAAAACAGAAAAATTAGAAAAACGATTTGGCTGCTGATTCCTAACTTTCTTAAAATCCTTGTGTCCCCGGCAACGGCGCCAAAAACTTGATGCGTGTGTGGTGTGATATATATTTAAGTATATTTTTAGCCCTTTTTACACGTTAGTCAAGTTTTAAATTTATAAAACACGATATTTTACTAACACCAAACACACATATGGGCAAGTGCACCCATCGTGAGCGTAGTATATGTAGGTCCCGGTTTTGACTCCGAAACGATTGCGAACCGATCGTGCGACGTGCGGAATCCGTGCACGAAGGAGACCGAAACACACGAGACGTAATTATAACTGTGATTCTATTAACATATCTGAAATCATACAGCACCTGAATCACGTACACGAGCTTTCTCTCTCTAGAGTTTCTCTCTCTAGCTCTAGATCTCCCAAGCTCCAAATGTGTAAAAGTGTTAAAAGTACTAAACTCTAACCCTTAAGCTACTATTTATAAGCCAAGGCTTTAATGAGAAAACTCATTAATTACAATATTGCCACCTTGCCTTTCTTAACTAGATATTACAATATAAGCACTAGAAATAAACTGTTTCAGCTACGATCTTGAGATGACGGAGGCGATAGACATACTGCACTAACAGACTCCCCCTTGGATATTGCCGCAGTCAATCTCAATCATTTAGTCAAACTCATAACGTCTTATCTTTTTCTCTCTCACTGAGTCTTATTGCTTGAACAGAATCCCGGTGGATCTGTCTTCAGCTTCAGTTTCTCCTTTCAATAGACTCTTCAGGCTCCCCCTTTCGTCAAGCTTCCGTGCTTTGGGATCGACACCTGGCTTTCCGTATACAAGCTCCTTCAGGATAGTTTCCTGGCTCCTTGAATCCACGCTTCCTCTTGCGTTGAGCTCGTCTTCAGACTCCCCCTTAGACTCGGCTGTCGGGATCGTAGTCTGGTACAACATCTGCAATCACTCAAACATTTATAAGTAAAAGCATTTTCGGTGTTCCAGGAATCATATCCTGGCTCTATAAAATTTTCTAAATCAAGATCCTGGCTCTAAGATATAATAATATGAGAATATCCAGAATTAACTTGATTCACTCCCCCTATCAACAATCTTCATTGATTTGGCAGAATTTAAGAATCCAACATCGAAAACTGGCTCTATTATAGATTTTAACAATATAAGCATCCAACTCCCTCACAGTTAATCATCCAAGTCCAAATTAATGACCTTGGAGATATCACAAACTGTTTTTGATTTTAAAACTTCAAGTTTCAAATTAATGAACTTGTTTCATTTTCAGAAACACAATCAGCATACTTAGATTTTGAAACTCAGCTTCCCAGACATCAGTTGTCGAAAATAAAGCAGAATCAAAAATCTTTTTGTATTTTTCTGAAAATATAAAGCAATAAAGAAATATTTACAAACATATTTACAGACAATATTTTTGTTTGAGTTTGTGTCAGAGGATCATATCAGTTTTTGACAAGTCACAAGTACCGTTGAGCTTAGTTACACATTAAGAATTAAACAATTCACTTAGATTGTCGATATACTGATCCACTTAAATTTTCACACAAAGTTCAACTGATTCAGGATACGAATTAGGTGTTTTAAGAACTTAAACTCATTCATGTTTCCCACTTCTTGAATATACTCCCGTATCCAGATCCCAATATTCAGTCTTACAGGTGAGTATACCTAGATGATATCTGTAAAGGGATAAATTATGAAATAGTACGAAACCGTGAGAGCTCAGGTCAGAACTTCCGTTCAGCAGAGAGATGACGGTTCGACTTATGGTGTGTCCCCTTTAGAGGATCTTTTTTACAACAGCAATGACTATCAATTTTATTGTTTCATCATTTTTACTGAGGGCGGTGCTATATTTCAAGCAATCAGAAAGTATTCTCCGGGGACTAGGCCATTGCTTCCGCAAAATCAGAAGTCCCGGGATAATACCCCAGATATCACTAAGCATAAAGACCTAGTATCTCAGAAAGAGGGGTCCTTCAAACGAGATTTCAGGGGTTACCTATATATCCAAGTAGTGTTCCCCACGAAATAAGCAAGTTTGAATTTAGGTTTATATCCCGAAAAAGTTTACTAAATGTATAAAAACCTATCGACATATCATCAGTGAGACTGTTTAACGCTATTTAAACATTACATTTCTTTAGCATACTATAACTGTCTACTGATGTACTATCATTTCCTCTTTTTACACAAAAACTCAATTTTTGAATTTTATCATGTTTTTGTCTTTTTCAAATTTTCTAATGTTTTTGGATTTTCTGACAATATTACTCCCCCTAAAATTCAAAACCATTTAAAGAAAATTTGACAACCAATACTGATAGCTTTGTCTCGCCATCCATTTTCTGCTAAAAGTGTACTGATTTGCAGAAAATCTAACATACCCCCATGATTTACAACACATTGATATTTTACAGTTTGAAAACCGTTTTTCAATCTCGTGAAATTAATCATGTTTGTTCAGCCGTGAGGGTTTCGGCGTATTCAATCAACATATTTTTGAATTTTTGATTTTTTGACAAAATTAAAAAACAAACATATTTTTGGTTTTTAAATTTTCAATTTTTAGGGTTTTTGAAAAATTGTTTATTTATTTACAGAAAATGTTAAACTCCCTGTTCAACCAAACCAGGGTTCAGCAGCCTTCTCCTCCTGTTGTGCTAGGCTGCTCCGACACTCCACTTGATAATATTCAGTTGTCTTGAGCACCTGCACATTCAGACTACTTGATTACTTGAACAATTTAGCCCAGGTCTGTTGGACCTTAGGCATTTCAACACAATATGTATAATTCAATTTCGGAAAATCTTTTTCATTCTGAACAAAGACTTTTTCATCTTTAACTTCAATTTTATCATCTTTTACCAAAGACACTTGTTTCTTAACACTCCATGTTTGTCCTTTTGGAGTACCTCTTTTGTAAAAATTTGAATCTTTTTGAACATTTTGTTTTTGAACAACTTTTGGTTTCCAAAACTGTTGGGATTTTGTCATATCAACTAATGTGTTCCAACTTTGTGTTGTTCTGAATCTGGGTGTGTGAAAAATCTGTGTTTGTCTAGAATCAGACCTAGTCTGTTTTGGTTTCCAAGTTTGATTCGAAGCAAACTTGTTTGTGTTGTACCTCCAAGTTTGTTTTGAATCAAATCTAGTAGACTTTTGTCTCACTTCCTCAGACTTCCGTTTTTCAACATCAACAGGCTTTGTGTTTGGACACTTGCGTGCAACATGTCCAATTTGATCACATTTAAAACACTTTTTCTTTGAAACATCTTTAGCATGTTGTTGTTTCTTTTTCTGAGCATAGAACTCTTCATTAGACTGTCGTCTAAATTGGAGTTCTTCCTCTTCTTTCAAACTTTTCCCATGAACGAAATTCATTTTTTGTTGAAAATTCGGTTTTTCATTTCGCTTCCAATTTTTATTCCTTTTATAACCCAATCTAGTCTTCATGTTCTTCTTTTTGTAACCAGGCTTGTTATAAAAAGTTTTCTTGTTTTTCCCAACAAATTTTGAAATCTCTGACTTTTCAATCTCAACCATCTTAAAAACTTTATCAATTTTCTCTGAAATTACATTTTGAATCGGGAATACAATATCCAAGAATAATTTGTCCGATCCAATCATGGTATAAACCAATCCTCTTGAATCATCATTCACAATTTTCTCAGATTTTGACTGTTTAAGATAGCCATCATGAAAATTTCCCTCATTTTCATCATGTGATTCAGACTTACCTTTGGTTGACTCATCTTTCAAAACACTTTCAACAACCTTACTTACCACCTCTGAATCATTAGCTTCATCAGATTTGGAGTAAGTCACATCGATACTTTCAGGTAATTGGTCAACTATGTTCAGACCTTTTGCCACCTTTTCCTCATCATAAAAAGTATAATTGTTTCTCAATGGTGGTGGTACCTGATGAAATTCTGAACCCATACCCTTTTTGTTCTTGTCAGTATCTTTGTCATCTGGTGTGATGTTGAAAATGCGTTCGAGAATGTACGATGAGTTATGATAACTTTGAAGTTTAGTAACAATCTTTTCTTTTTCAGCCAGAACTTGTTTGAGATTAGCAACTTCGTCCACACACTTGTTTAATTCAAGTTGTTTTTCTTTAAACTTTCTCTCATACATTTCTTTAGTTACCAAAGTTTCAGACAATCTTTGATCAAAACATTTAACTTGGCTCTTCAAAGTATCATAGGCCTCTTGTACTCTCTGACTCGACCACTTTAAAACATCATACTCTTTTTGAAAATCTTGAAACTTATTTTCTTTTTCAACACAACCAACACATTTTGCTGTACACATTTGTTTATACACATCATTTTCTTTTTCAAGATCTTGACATTTCTGTGTCAGCTTTTCAACTTTTAGTTTTAAAATTTCTTCTTTTTCTATCATTTCTTTACATTTTGTTTTGAAATTATTTTCAAGTTTGCTTGTTTAAAATCTTTTGTTTTGATTGTTTCATCTTTTTCAATACAGGCTTTGCACATTTCTATGCAATTCCTGCATTTGTTCTTATTTTTATCAACAATTTCAACATTCAATAGATCAGAAGATTCATTTACCTCAGTCTCTTTCAGCACCGGTTCTTCTGTCTGATCTTCCTCTTTCTTCTCTTCTTCTTCTTCTTCTTCTTCTTCTTCTTCTTCTTCTTCTTCTTTCTGTTCTTCTACAATCTTCTGCTCTTCTTTAGCAGCAAACTTTGCAGTAATCTTCACTTCCTCTTCCATCTTTTTCAACTCTTCTTCTTTTCTCTTTTTCATTTCTACCACCTTTGGTAGACTTGCTTCACAAACTTCTTTGATTTTGTTCACCAAATCTGGCCAATATTCTTTTTCAGATAACCTTCTTGTGTTGAAAGTAGCCTGACTTGGAAGCAAATTTGTTACAGCTTCAAAATCCACCTTTGATGGGTCAACAACTGGATTACCCTGTGGATCCATGTAACATTCCAATTCGTCATTCCATCTTTTGGCTCTCTGGGCTTCTTTGAATGGTTCTCTGAATTTTTCAATTTCCCATCTTGCATAATCTCTCTTCCACCAAATATCATGAGCACTATCTCCTGACATTTTAAATCTTCTTCTTGATATTCGCCCCTTGTAAATCTTTAATCACCTTTTGATTACCTTAATCACTAACAAACAAGCACAATCAGTTTAAAAATATCAAACAACTTGAATCGGATGGGTATTCGAACGAATTAGTCAACGAAAGTGAACTTGTTGTCCGATCGAGTGGTAAAGTTGTCCGATCGGTTGGGATTCTTGAATCGATTGGTTGTCTGTTCGACCCTCTGTTCGATCGGTTGACACAAAACGACAAAAATGATGTCCGATTGATTAGGAAAGCTGTTCGATCGGACGGGAAAGCTGTTCGATCGGCTGACACTACACGACAAATCTCTTGGTCGATCGGCTGAGATTGCTGTCCGATCAGATGGGAATTGCTAGCCGATCGGTTGGGAATTTGCTGTTCGATCGGTTGAGAAATGCTAGCCGATCGGTTGGGAAATGCTAGCCGATCGGTTGGGGATGCTAACCGATCGGTTGGTACGTTGACTTATTTGGCCTCAACAATTATAATGCAAACTGTCAAACTACAAAATGCCAATTAGCACATGCATTCATTCAAGTCTCATTATCACATGCAAACTGATAACATCACATGCATACTATGAATATGTGCAATGGCCGACAATATCTTTAATATTTCACATGAAAACTGATCTTGCAATTAAACATCACATGCAAACCGTTATACTGAAACAATTAATACATATCACATGAATCGAGTATATATGGGTCAAATCAAATTGATTCTTTATTAAAATTTGTCGACAACACACAGATTTAATCACGATATAATTGAACCTCTTCTTCACTTATGACACATCAAGACAACAAATTATTATGATTACATACACACTGATTTCAATTAAAGAACTTTGACTGACATGAATGTTGACAAAGTAACTTGATCGGGTAGGATATGTTGACACGTATTACCGACCGTGCGGGTGGGATGCCAGCCGATCGGTTGGGACGCTAGCCGTTTGGACAGCTGTCCGTTCGGTTAGGTCAACAAAGTCAACACTTTAATGAAATACAGTGATGTGCAGAGGATCGGACAGGTGTCCGATCGGTTAGCCAGTCAACAAGTCAACAATTTTTAAATGCAATGTAAGTGACAATGGAACGGACAGACGTTCGATCGGACTGCTGTCCGATCGGTCAGTAGTCAACAAGTCAACAACTTAAATGAATAGCAAAGAAAGCTTTGGAACGGTTAGCTAGCCGATCGGTCAGCTATCCGATCGGTTAGCATTCATATGAACTCCAACAACAGTCAACATGTTGAACAACTTTTTCGAACACAAAATTTCAGATTTCTCTCAAACGGCTTGGAATTTAGATCTGAAAATTTGTAGGCTTGTATATCTAATAGTTTCGCACAACATATCCAAAAATCAGCTAATTTGGACCGTTAAAACCTGTTAAATTTGACAAAAATCAGATAAAAACGTGAAGAACAAGAAAAATATGAAGAATTTGACAAATCTGGATGATTTTGGCTCTGAATCTGATCAAATCTTGTACGAATCTGTGCGTTTGATCTTCGCAACCGAGCACCTGCTCTGATACCACTTGTAGGTCCCGGTTTTGACTCCGAACCGATCGTGCGACGTGCGGAATCCGTGCACGAACGAGACCGAAACACACGAGACGTAATTATAACTGTGATTCTATTAACAGATCTGAAATCATACAACACCTGAATCACGTACACGAGCTTTCTCTCTCTAGAGTTTCTCTCTCTAGCTATAGATCTCCCAAGCTCCAAATGTGTAAAAGTGTCAAAAGTACTAAACTCTAACCCTTAAGCTACTATTTATAGGCCAAGGCTTTAATGAGAAAACTCATTAATTACAATATTGCCACCTTGCCTTTCTTAACTAGATATTACAATATAAGCACTAGAAATAAACTGTTTCAGCTACGATCTTGAGATGACGGAGGCAATATACATACTGCACTAACAGTATAGTGTTGGCAAGATACCGAGGTCGTCCAAGGACACAAGAGCTTTTAATACCGGTTTATCCTCAACGTCTAATCAAATCAAAAAGTTAGAAAAATGTTTTTAAACTAGAAAAATAAAAACTAACTAAAATGCTGAAAAATAAAATAAAAGTAAAAACAGATAGACAAGATGAATCACTTGGCTCCGACTCGTGTTTAGTGTAACCTTTGATTATTTCCGCACTTTTGCACTTTTTAAGAGATTATCTTTGTTATTGTAGTAGGCCCCTCTTTTGAAGGTGACGTTACCCTCAACCCAGTAGCTTGAGTCAGCAAGGATACAATCCTAAAGGGTCGGATTATTGAAAGATAATTAATTAAGTTATTAATGCATATTATGGTAGGCCCCTCTTTTGAAGGTGACGTTACCCTCGGCTAAGTAGTCTGAGTCAGCAGGGATACAGTCCTATGTAGTTGGGTTAAAGTATTAATAGTAGTTTACATATGAGGGGATCAAAGAGTTTGGACACCCGCCATCCAATACCGGTGGGTATTGAAGGAGGTCCTACTAAATTTGACCCAGGTCCTTGCAGGATCTATACACTGAACAAGGGAAGACTCTTACCAAACCGTTCCCTTAACCCCCGACCAGGTAGCCAACATATCTCCATATAGACCGTGGAGATATGAATGGTGAAAATCTTTTATTTTATATAGACAGTAAAATAATGCCAAGACACCACGGACAAACGATAAGGAAGAATCACCTTCAACATAAGAAACTAGTTATTAAAGTCACTAATACATAACCAAGTAAAAAGTGCGAAAAGATTAAAAATAAAAAGTATTACACTAGACACTTGTCTTCACCAAGTGATGTAAGAGACTTAGGCAAACATGGCCTTTGATTGTCAAGAACTCTTACGATCAATCTTGGATCCCGAGACGACTCACACACTCTACGATGGACGATGGATGATGGTGGTGGATGATGGTGTTATGATGGTGGTGGGTGGTGGGTGAAGTGTGAGAGAGGTGGTGTGCCAAGGGATGGTTTGCAAATGAGCTAAGCACCCCTATTTATAGGCTGAACACAGACTTGGGCACGGCCCCGTGTCCACCTTCCTTCTCTTTCTTCATTAATTGCAGTTTGTCTACATTAGTTGACCACGCCCCCCGTGTGCAAAAGCGTATCTGTACTATCAATATTTCCCTAGATTCTGCGAATCTTAGAGTTGAGCACGGCCCCATGTCCGCTGAGCACGACCCCGTGGTGGCTGATAGAAGCTTCTACAGCTTTGTCTTTTCTGCTGACACTTGGGCACGCCCCCGTGCTCACTGAGCACGGGGCGTGTTCAGCCTTCTGTTCTCTTGTTTTTGCTTGGGAAGATGCTGTCGGGGGGTCGGGCATGCCACGTTTGTTCCTTTTCTTGTATTTATGTTAGATTTAGCTGCCTTTTGCTTCTTTTGTTCATTTAAGCTCATTTAATCCTGAAAATACAAAAGGAAGACAAAAACACACTTTTTCCAACATTAGTACTAAAAAAAGGTTAGTTTTATGCCACAATTGATGTAATTTATATGTTGCATTTTGCACACATCAGCACGACCCCGTGTGTAGAAGCGTATCTGTACTATCCAGATTTCCTCAGATTCTGCGAATCTTAGAGTTGACCACGGCCCCGTGTCCGCTGGGCACGCCCCGTGGTGGGTGATAGAAGCTTCTACAGCTTTGTCTTTTCTGCAGACACTTGGGCACGCGCCCATGCTCGTTAAGCACGGGGCGTGTTCAGCCTTCTGTTCTCTTGTTTTGCTTGGGAAGATGCTGTCGAGGGGTCAGGCATGCCACGTTTGTTCCTTTTCTTGTATTTATGATGGATTTGGCTGCATTTTTGCTTCTTTTGTTCACTTAAGCTCTTTTAACCCTGAAAATACAAAAGGAAGACAAAAGCATACTTTTTCCAACATTAGTACTAAAAAAGGGTTAGTTTTATGCCTCATTTGATGTAATTTATATGTTGCATTTTGCACACATCACTTAAACAATGAGTACTTTATATCCTTTACATATACAAACTATATTCTACCCTTCAAATCAAGCTCAATCTAATTTTGATTCGATAAACTCAACGTTTCGTTTAAACAACTCTACATGCATCTCATCATACACATTTTAGTCGATATCTTGCGATAACATCATTCATATCATTCGTATTTACATACTCAACCTTTTGAATGCTTTTATACGCTTAAATCCGCTATGACCCAACGTACACTATATACGTAAATTTTATTATTCGTACCTACACTTATACGCATACGTTTTATGCTTATACTAATACTCATACTACTCGTACGTTTTATGTTTATACTCATACTTACGTGCATATCCATACTTAAACTTATACTTATGCTCATACTTTCATTTATACTCATGATTCATACATTCGTACCCGTACGCGAGCGTAATCCGAGTGATTTGCTTACGTAGGTCCCATACATACTTAAGCATGGAGTTGCTTATATACTATATTCTTATACATACACATTCTTATTTTTAAATTATGTATACCCTGATTCATACACAACTAGTACAAGCTATGCGGATCACGCGACGATCAAAATAATCGCGGGTGCACACGGGATTATAGTGATAGGCGTATGAAAACCATAGAGCGTACTACTGTGTATGGTTAGACATGGAACGTAACATGACACCGAATAACAAGACGGACATAACATGGTCAAAACATGGTGGATACGCCGTTGGTACTTCATATATATAAGTGTTTTCACCATGTTACCAAACTTTCGTAAAATGTGCCATGAGAAATTCAGTGTTTTGCATACCTTTTGACCTAATACAAACTTTAAACAACTCACAAACGCATTATATCCGATTATCCATGACGAGACTTCATCTTTAACACGCTACTTTCGTCTATCTAATACTTATATCATTAATATACTTGCATTTATTTAGAGTCAATCGTTTGCCCCATACTCCTATTATTATCCATTATCCTTTCTTTCATACGAACCCCGTCCACAATCAAGCTTGTTTAAACATTCAAATCCTAACTTATCTCATTACCTTTAAAACCGTCTTCCTATTCTTTATTCTTGTGTAAATGTACTTAGTATACCTTTAATGCTTTATTCAAAGTACCAAACCTTTTCGTTCCTCTCAATAAACAATTTTTACGAAAGTGTGATTTTTATACTATCCTTAAAACTTCCCCTGTAAATTACCCCACTTTCCAACAAAATACAAACCGTTTGTCAAAATCTTCCTTCTTAATACGTCCCATTTTTAATACATCTCCAATTTAAGTTATCCAAACTTGTTTAGACTCACTTTACCTATATACGCACCTACACATTTTCAACTATGTTTGGTACCTCAAATTATTTTAGACAACGAACTCCCTTGCAAATTTACCTTGTTGTTCTCCAAAGTTTCGTACTTTTCAAACTGTTTCAAAATTTCCAAGTCTCAATTATTGCCAAAACTTTTTCAAGTCTTCCTCTTGAATAAATTTCAGGACGAAATTTCCTAAAGGAGGGGAGACTGTAACGCCATGCGTTTTCATACTTTCCATATTTAGAAACCATTGCTTGAAATTCTATTTTTTTTGGAAATCTTGTATTCCTTGTAATATTATTTCGTTGTATCGTTGTAAAATCCAAGACTTTGATCGTAATGAAACGAATCTTTTATACATCGTTTATACATTGATACGTGCACTCGTTTGATACATGGTTCGTAATTCATATAAACGTAAGCTTAACTCGTAACAATGATCGTGTATTCGTAATCCTTAAATCTTCATACATTTAAACACTTAGTTATTCGATTATAAGATTAAGTTGTTTGTTTTTTTTTCACTTGATCATACCAAACTATAAACCATACATACTTGTTACATTTCATGTGTTATACACACCTATGTTATCACGCTTTTTGCTAAATTAAAACATGTCATTTATGCATTTTGGACCTTGTTACAAGTTACATACATACTAGACACCATGTAACACTTTATTAAACATCAAATATATACTTTCTAATGTCAAAAAAAATAAAATAAAATAAAAATTATAGGGTTGTTAACAGCCTTGCATCAGCCCACTTAATTTCCTTGTTTTGAGTTATTTAGCCCACTAAACACTTCCAAAGCCCAACCCAATGAAACCCTAATCCATCCCCTACATAACCCAAGCCTCCTCCAAGCATTTTTCACTTTCTAAACACTCTCTATTCACTTTCAAACACTCCAAACCGTAGCTGATTGCAGAAGTTCAAGCAGATTTATACCACTTCACTAAAGTGAGCATAACTCACTCAATTCTTATCTGATTCACTCGATTCTTTTTCCTATTACTTTGTATTGACCTTAGCTACGTTTCCATGGGTTTTCCCTGTAAAACCAAAGCCTGGAATGTTGCCAAAAGGGCTCCAAAGTGGACTGATTTTTCTGTTCTTGTTTCAAACTTTGATAAACTTGTTTAAGCTTGAGGAAACTCCTCTCAAACCTATGTCCTTATGCTTATAACCACTTCTATGGTTAGTTAGGCTTAAAAACAAGGTTGAGACATTCAAAATCAGAGGTATAATCCTCACAAACTTTCTGTTTTGTTCAAGGGTTTTAACCCACAAGTGATGCTCAAGTTCAAGACTTGATGATTGTGTGATTTAGGATTAGCTTGGGCTAACCTACTTGAAAATCCACACATTGCTTGATGTTTCCTCATAGATTAGTTGTTCATATTCTATTGTTTCTTGTAAGTTCATGACCCTCCTTGTTGTTCATAACAAGTGTAGTGGTGAACAATAGAGGTACCTAAATGGAAGCTTTGTTCTTCCTACCTCATGTATGAATTCCATGATACTTAGAGGTGCCTAAATGAAGACTTTAATCTTCTACCTCATGCTTGACTTATATGATGTAATATACACTATGTAATACTTATGTAACAACCAAATAATCGAACTCTTGGTGATGAACTAATAGACATTCGTCAAGCTAGTAGATTGTATCATCTTAGGCATTGACAACTTGTCACGATTCTAATGGAACTTTGTTCCATGAAAACATTTAAACTATTTTAGAGTTTCATAGTGTCAAGAACAAGTGTCATAGATGTTAGATGGTTATTTTCATATGTTTATTTTTCATGTTATTTAAACTCCAAATCCCTAGAACCATATTTAAACACCTCTTAAACTCCAAATCGAACACATTCAACTTCCTAATCTCAACAACTTCGTCACATGGGATAATCGGAAAGCATATGCAACTTTGTGAGTACATTTGACCCATTTTCCTTTTAATACACTTTGGGTGCAACATGTTTTACTTCTTAAAATGCACGATTCACAAACATGCTTTTATTCATTCAATCCTTATACATGCTTTGCTATGCTTAGGTTCATGCTAGAATACATACTACTTGTTAACTCTGCTTAACAATTATAGCGCTATAGGAGTAGCACACCACCCGACGGGGTTTTGTTGAGTCTTTATTCTATAACGGTCTCGTCACTTTTGTGTCGAGGGATGCTAAATACTAGTGGACACTAAAGTTGACATATTGTTATGCATGATAGATTGACCTTGTATAACAATTGCTATGTTGGATTGAAAATACCTTTCTATACATATGCCACGAGTCTAAAACTAGTGTATTCGCCAATACCTTTGTATTGAACTATGCTTTTAAATCATGTTGCAGGTTTAGCGATGATGTTGATGATGTATGGAATCTAGTAGGATGCTTAGATACACACTTTAAATTTTGTATTTTATTTGTATTGTATTTCATTATTCATATTGTATTTGTTTCAAATCCTTGTAATTGACTCTTTAGAAATGAAATGAAAATTTATCATTTAAATACTTGTCACAAATAGTGTTATGAAGTCTCTTGCAATCTATTTCGTCTCACTCCGATGTTTCCGCCATCGGTTGGGGTGTGACAAAGCTGGTCGAGGCATTGTCGCAGTTTGATGATTGGAAAACATTCGTGATCGTATTGAAAAATTATGCAAAGTTTGATGAAATCACGTTGGATGGTCTGATTGAAAAACTTGAAGGATATGATCTAGAATTACAAAAACAAAACAAAATGTTCAGTTCGAGTTATCAGCAAAATGTTGATTTATACTACCGAAGAAGTCTGCTGCAGAACAATCAGTCATCAAAGATCAGTACAACATTTAGTACTGACAATGCTGGTGATTCATCAAAGAACAAATCTCCAAGTTATGATTCGGGATATCATTCATCGTCTGCATCATCTAAATCATCTTCGAGTCAGAAATGGAGAGATTCTCCACATTTGAATACTGATTTCTCTAAACAGCACATGAGTTTCTTAGCTTCTATTCTGGAGTCATATGAAGGTTTAATCGCAGGAAAGATCGGCAATCCAAATATGAAAAAGGAGGATTACGATCAAGTTGATCCAGGAGAAATGGAGCTCATGGATATTCATTGGTGCATGGCAAACGTCATCAGGAGGGCTCAAAGGTTCTTGGAGATCACCGTTAGGAAGTGTTTGGAAGGTCCTGATATGAAGCTGGGATTTGACAAAGCAAAAGTTACTTGTTTCAAGTGCAAGCAGAAGGGACACTTCAAGAGAGAGTGCACTAACCGTCAAGCTGATGATAGTGTGAATGCTTTTCATGATGACTACTACAAAAAGGCTATCTATCATCGCAACAATAAGCAACCATCAAGAAAATAGATTGAGGAAGGATCATCTAAAGAGAAGAAATAAGCTATGTTGACGATTAGTGATGGTAGTAGTGGACCCAGTATGATAATTCATGATGATGAAGGGTTTGACTGGAGCAAATACATAAAGGGAGAGAAAAGAGAGAAAAAAGCATTGGTTGCTGAGTTCAAACAGAGCAGAGAGGAAGAACATGCACGAACATATTTGGATAAAGAGTATAGGAAGTACAGGGAAGCAAGACGGGCAAACAGATGGGATGTTTATAGAGAGTGTTATATTGATCCTGAAGGAAATCCGACAGTTGATCCTGATGAGGTAGATTTTGACGCCTTGGTTGCTACGATTCCAGCTGTTGGAGTTTGGTGTCAAGGGCTCAAAGAGATTCCACATTACAGAGAAAAGGTAAATGAAGAAATAAACAAGGTGATCTATGCGAGCTTAGAAAAGAAGAAGACAGTGGAGGAGATTGTTGATGAAAGCAAGAAGATGGTGAATGAAGTGAAGAAAACCGCTGATAAAATGCTAGAAAAGATGGTTGATGAAGGTGTAGTTGAAAAACAGCAGGTGAAGAAAGCCGATGCTAAGGTAGAGGAAGATGTTGCAGAGAAACAGCAAGTGATGGAAGATCAGAAAAAGATGACAAAAGAAGCCGAGGTGTCAAACACTGAGGTAAAAACTCAAACTGAATCTTCTCAAATGTTAGATAAATCGGATCATAAAACTGATGAACAGTGTAAGAAATGCATGGAAACGTGCAACGCTTGTACTGAAAAAGATAACAATCTGAGATCCAGAGACATTGAATTTACTAAAATTGAAAAGATTTTTAAAGAAAAATGTAATGAAATGCTAGAAAATGAAAGATTTTTGAAAGAAAAAGAAAAAGAGCTAACCCAGAAATGTGAAAACCTTGAAAAAGAAAACAGAGTTTTAAAACAAAAGTGTTTAGCTGAATGCAATGAATGTACTCCAAAAGATAAAACTATTCAAGAGTTGCAAAAAGAATATGATGGAATGAAATTGTCATATCACACGGTAAAAGGAGCTTATGAAATTTTGAAAAGTAAAGTCACAAGTCTGGATAATAGATTGTCAACATGTCAGGAAACAACTAAATTTCTTGAAGCCAGATATGAAGGAAAACAAAAGGTTTTAAATAACTATATTGATGAAGTGGCTAAAGTTAAACAAGAACTAGCTGAAAAAGAAAAATTGGTTAACAAACTTCAAAGTTATCACACTTCTTCATATATTTTTGAATGTATTTTCAACATCACATCGGATGGTAAAGGGTCTGAAAAAAAAAACAAAAAGGGAATTGGGTCAGAATACCATCAGGTTCCACCACCGTTGGAGGATAATTATACATTCTATGATGGCGAAAAGGTGGAAAAAGCAACTAATATGGTTGACCAATTACCTGACAACATTGATGTAACTTACACCAAATTTGATGATCTTGGTGATTCAAAGGTGGTAGGTAAGGTTGTTGAAAGTGTTCTAGTAGAGGAGTCTACCAAAACCGATAAGCCTGAGTCACAGGATGAAAATGAGGGAAGTTTTCATGAAAGTTATATTAAAAATTCAAATTCTGAAAAAGACGTGTATTGTGATCCGATAGGATTGGCTTATACCATGATTGGATCAGACAAGTTATTCTCAGATGTTGAAGTCCCGATTCAGAATGTGATTTCAAATAAGATTGATAAAGTGTTTAAATTGGTAGAAACTAAAAAATCTGAAATTTCAAATTTTGCTTGTAAGTGCAAGAAAATTTCTTATAACAAACCTTGTTACAAGAAGAAAAACATGAAGGCTGGGTTGGGTTATAAGAAGAAACATAATTGGAAACGATTTGAAAAGTCAAATTATCTATAAAAAGATGAACTTTGTTCACAGAACAAGTTCTGAGGAAGAGAAAGAACTCCAATTTAGACGACAGTCTAATGAAAAGTTCTATGCTCAAAAGAAACAACAACAACAAGTTAAAGATGTGTCAAAGAGAACATGCTTTAAGTGTGATCAAACTGGACATCTTGGTCGAAAGTGTCTAGATCTTAAACCTGTTGGTGTTGAGAAAAGAAAGTTTGATGGTGTGAATAAGAATTCAACCAAGTTTGAATCAAAACAAACTTGGAAGCTGAAAAGTTCAAATGCTGAATCACAACAAACTGGGAAACCAGTGACACCCAGATTTCGAACAACACAAAGTTGGAAAACAATGGTAGACATGACAAAACCGAACCATTTTTGGAAACCAAAAGTTGTTGAACCAAAACAAAACATTCAAAATGGATCAATGTTTTATCGAATGAATGTTTTAAAAGGATAAACTTGGGTGGTCAAGAAACAAACTTCTGTGAGTGATAGTCGAAATGAAGATGTTTTTGAGAAAAATGGAAGAAATTATCCAGTTCTACGTGGAAAGATTTATGTTAAGCTACCTGAGTCTAAACAGGCTTGGGTTGCATTGTTCAAATGATCGAATTATTTGAATGTGCAGGTGCTCCAGAAAATGTTAGATTATCAGAAGGAACAGAGGAGCAGCCTAGCATAGGAGGAGGCTGCAGATCCCTACAAGTGAAAACAGGGAGTTTGTTCATTTCTGTACATAAATAAACCATATTTCAAAAACCCTAAAAATAGAAAATTTTAAAACCAAAAATATGTTTTTATTTTGTCAAAAATTGAAAAATGAAAAAATATGCTTGTTTTCAAACTTGTTAAAAAATTCAAAAATTTGAAAAATGTTGATTGAATATGCTGAAATCCTCACGGCTGAACAAACATGATTATTTCACAAATGATTAAATGGTTTTAACATTGTTAAAAAATCGGTGTGTTGTAAATCATGGGGGTACTTTATGCAAAATAGAGCATGTAATGTAGAAAATGGATAACGAGACAAAGCTATCTGCATCGGGTTATCAAATTTTCTTAAATGTTTAGAATTTTAGGGGGAGTAACAATTTTTGAAATACAAAAACATTTGAAAATTTGAAAAAGCCAAAAACAATAGAAATTCAAAATGAGTTTTGTGTAAAAAGAGGAAATGATAGTACATCAGTAGACAATCACAGTACAATAAAGAAATGGAAAGTCAAATGTGATAAATGGTCTCACTGATGATATGCCAATAGGTTTTTACACGCTTAGTAAATTGATTTCGAGATATAAACCTAAATATAAATAATTTTCTTACCTCGTGGGGAACATCTCTCGGATATATGGGTAACCCCCGAAATCTTGTTTGAGAGGTTGACTGATTATGAGATACTAGGTTTTTATACGGTTTGATATCTGGGATATTATACCTGGTCTTATGATTTTGCGTCAGGAATGGCCTAGACCTCGTATAATACTTTATGCGCCTAAAGCTTACCCTCTGCATAAAATTGAAAAAATATCGAAAGATATGAATCAAGTGCAGTTGTAAAGAAGATCCCTAAGAGGGACACACCTCATAGTCGAGCCTTCATCTCTTTGACTGAATGATAGTTCATACCTGAGCTCTCAAGGTCTCGCACTAACCCAGAGAACAGATATCAATATAGTATATTCACCTGTAAGACTGAATCTAGGGAATCTTGATACGGGAGTATATTCTGAGATGGGACACGTGAATAAGTTAGGTACTTAAAACACTAAATCTCGTTTCTAGGATCAGTTGAACTTTGTGTGAGAATTTAAGTGGATCAGTATACTGATAATCTAAGTGAATCGTTTAGAACTTAAAGTGTTTATAGCTCAACAGTGCTAGTGATTTGTCATAATCTGATATGATCCTCTGACGCGAACTCAAACAAAAATATTGTCTGTAAATATTTCCTTACTGCTTTATATTTCAGAAAAAATACAAAAAGATTTTGATTTAACTGTATTTTCGACAACCGATGTTTGAAAGCTGAGTTTCAAAATATAAGTATGTTGAACATGTCTCTGAAAAATAAACAAGATCAATAAGTTGATACTTGATTTTTTATTTGAAAAATTCAAAAATAGTTTGTGAAATCTCCAAGGTCATTAATTTGGACTTGGATGATAATTTGAGAAGGTTTTGGATACTAAAATTTGTCATATTTGATGATTAGAATCAGGTTACGATTTTGAACTAATTTTTGTCAAATACATTTGTGATTAAGGGCCAGGAAATTATTCTTAGGAGATTGTAAATAGTTTTAACATTGTTAAATGTGAGCCCGGTTCTCGATCTTAGGATATTATGAGCCAGATTATCGATTCCGGAAAGCCAAAAATCTTTAACTGTTAGATGATAAATCCATATTTCTGTGAACAAACGATGTCCTATGCAGTCACATATTTAAAATGCTCCAGCTTATCCATCTTATATGTTTAGAGCTAGAATTTAAATTGTCAAATAACTTATAAATGGTTTGAGATTTGCAGATGAAAAAACCAGACTACGATCCTGATAGCTGAGTCTAAAGATGCGCTCAAAGCAAGGGGAGCTTGTAAAGAGCCAAGTAACTATCCTGGAGGAGCTTGTAGAGTTAAAGCTAGGTGTCGATCCTAGTAGCTGAAAGCACGAAAACTTAAAACAAGGCCTGAAGATCGAGTTAATCGAAAGGGGGAGCTAATAGTTCTGTTAGAGTTAAGGGAGAGTCTATGGTGCTGAAAATGTCAACACGTTTGAAAAACACAGAGAGAGATGAAAAGCTACGAGATTGACTGCAGCAATATCCAAGGGGGAGTCTGTGAGTGCATATGTATATCGCTTACGTCAATCACGTATCGTAGCTTAAAACAGATGATACAAGACCGGAGCTAAACGACAAGATGATAAAGTGTAAAGTCCATTCGGACGGATGGACAAAAGGTCCATCCGAACAAATGCAGAATTTGTCTTCCGAGAGCCCATCCGTCCGGATGGAAGCCCATCCCTCCAGATGGAGGCCATTCGCCAACCTGGTCATCCGGATGTGCAGTGCCTATAAATAGGAGTGTAGGTCTTGGTCATTTATAACTTTGGAAACTAGAGTGGGGAAACTTTGTCCGTCTCAGTTTTGTATTTGTCAGATTATCAATTGAAATCAGTTTATAATTACATCCTCGTGTTCTATCCACTTACGTGATTGGATTCCGCACATTTCACGTGTTCGTGACATTCAACGGTTAAGGAATCTATCCAGATGTTGAATTCACATATGCACCATGCTTCCATTGCTTGTAATGTTTTATTTTAACCTTAATCTTCGAAAAGTACTTGTAATATATATAGCTGATAAAACTAGAACTTTTTCACTAGGTTATAGCCATTAGTTTTTACTTTTACTTGGATATCAAAATGGCGTCTCCTTATTTTCCTTCCTATCTATATATATTAGCCAAATAGAACTATTAGTTTTTACATTCATTCAGATATCAAAATGGCAACTCCTTATTTTCTTTCCTATCTAATAAACGAGTTTAGCAAGGCAACATTTTGTAACCTATCTAGTCTAGTTAACTCTACAACCTATTTAGGTGCTGTTTGTTTTTTGCCCAGAAGCTCTTCTGAGCACTTATGTCTGCGTCGCGCAGAGGCGCGCAGACATAAGGTTCCTGCAGGGTGTTTGTTTTCTTGAAGATCTGCAGACCAAAAACGTCTGCGAGGCCTCTTCCCCAAGCAGACCTGTCCACAAGTCTTCTAACCTCTGCAGACCTCTTCACCCTCTTCAAAACATTCATCTGCCCCACATCTCCGCCACCACCTCCCTGCTCCGCCACCACCACCTCCCTGCTCCGCCACCACATCTCCGCCACCACCTCCCTGCTCCGCCACCACCTCCACTCCGCCACCCCCTGCTCGAACATCATCATCGATCTGAAACATCATCATCGATCTGAAACCCCCAACATCGATCTGAACATCATCGATCGATCTGAAACAACACCCCCATCGATCTGAACATCATCGATCGATCTGAAACCCCCTGCTCGAACAAAACCCCCATCATCGAACATCTGCAAAACCCCCAACATCGATCTGAACATCATCATCGATCTGAAACAATACCCCCATCATCGATCTGAAACAAAACCCCCAAATTGATCACGGTGGTGGCGGTGTAGTGGTGACGGCGGTGGCTGTGGTGTAGTGGTGACGGTGGTGGCGTTGGTGAAGTGGTGGCGGTGGTGAAGTGCAGATTGTAGAGAGAGAGAGTAGAGAGAGATAGTAGAGATGTGTTTTAAACCTAGAAGAGGTTTTGTATAAAAAAAAAAAACAAACCCTCTTCTCCTTGCAGACTGCAGACATTTGGTCCACCTCTTCTCCTGCAGATGCCTGCAGATGTGGTCCGCAGACTACAGACCTTTTCCTACAGAAAAAACAAACAGCACCTTAGTCTAATCTAATTAACTTTCCAACATCTTCTGACTTATATGCATATTATAAACTGGTAAAGGTAAGGGTAAGGGTAAAAAAGGTAAAAATATCTATAATGTAATAAAGATTACAACTTAACAAAAAAACCAAACATATAATCCAAGTCTAAATAATGCAAAAAATATTAAGCACTTGATCTGTCTCCCCGCCAGAAGGCGGTGATTGAGTGCTTGAAAGGCCCCCATACGCAAGACTTTTTGACTGTTATCCCGATCGAGGGGTTGGGGCAATGCATGTCGGCTGTTGAGTACAGGGCTATCCTCAAATACCGGTTGATGATCCCTATGTATCCAGAAGACGAAACCTGCCCAATCTGCCGTAAAGCTTGCATGGATAAATACGGGGAGCATGCTGTTCATTGCAAGGAGCTCCCTGGTTTCAAATACCGGCATGACTGGGTGAGGGATGTTTTGGGGGACATCTTGAGGAGAGCGGGGATTTCTGCCAAGAAGGAGGCCCTTGTGAATTTCCTTATAGACCCCATAGAAGGAAGATCTACATTGAGACCAGCGGACCTGCTCGTCTTTGGCTGGGCGGGAGGGAAACATGCTTGTGTAGATCTCACAGGAGTCTCTCCCTTAGCTGGGTTAAGGGAAAATGGGTTTGTAGCAGGACAAGCGGTAAAGAAAGCAGAATCTAAAAATGTGGACAAACACGCTAAAGCATGTGCTGATAACCAACATGCATTTGTCCCCTTCGCCTTCGACACCTTTGGATCCCTGGCTCCAGAAGCTATCCGTTTGCTGACTAGGGTCCAACAGGTTGTCCACGACAGTGGTTCATCAACAGGGGGCAGATGTTTGTTTTTAATAGGCTAGGGTTTGCTATCCAGAAAGGGGTAGCGGCGCAGCTTGTTGCTCGTTTACCTGCGATATTGATGTAAAGTGCATTAAGCAAAACAAAACAAATTTGGCATTTAAAAAATACATAACAAAATTTAACGATCCAATTCAACCTCTTTTAACAGCCGAAATGAAAAACATAAACTCCAATTCTTCCATAGATACCTGATGCAAATCCTCAACAACTTTTTTCAAACCTTTAAGATTGTATCTTGGATTACCCTTTAAGATATCCATTTCAACATCAACATGCCACCAATGAGCATCCTTGTCTTTCACTATTAATTATAGCATTTTATCCCAACTATTTTCAACAACCCATTTGTTTGGTATAATCTATGGTAAAAGAAAATCAATATTAGTATTGAGGAAATAAAAGTAAATGAATATGAAATATAAAAATGCAAGGAGAAATAAATTTACAAATTTGTTTTTAAGTCACACACTAAGGAAAACATCGCATCTTCTTGGTTGATATTATTATGGACAACATCAATAGCCATAAATAATATCATCAGAAGGCTTATCATCAGAAACTTGAATGATGTCAAGGGCAATTTGTTGCATAACCTGATCAACTAAAACTTGTGGAGGATGAACCAAAACCTCACAAGAATTAAAAACCGGCATCTCATATTTGATCATCTAAAACTTGTGGAGGATGAACCAAAACCTCACAAGAATTAAAAACTGGCATCTCATATTTTAAAGCAGAAAGCATATCAAATATAATAAAATGCTCATCAGTTATTGAAGTTATTGATATCTGGTGTTTGATACGACGCCAACCCTTAGTGATATCAACTTCTTCACCATTTTTTTTCAAACGAACATACCACGTGTGATTGGGAACCGAGGTTATCATGACTGGTTAATAGGTATGATATTCTTAATTTTGTCATGAACAAAAAATCTATTTATATGTTGCAAGTATACAGATTAAAAATAATGTGTTAAATATAATTTATAAAAAAAGGGTAAAGAATATTATAATACATATTATTAAAATAATTAACTATGTATGTAAGTTAAATATATACCAAAAATTTGCTTTTATCATATATTTATTTCGTTTTGCAATAAACAAAATCACCATGGGCAAAAGTTGAATTTTAATAAAAGTAGATGATGATAAAACTTGAGTTTCCTTGATACTCAAACAAAACCGAAGACTCATTTGGTAATATTAAAGATCGGACCATAGCTGACCATCCTTGCTAGAAAAACTAGTGTGATCCATCTTTTTAATATTCATATTAAACTCTCTACCATCCAGTAGCGAAGCTTGAAAAAAAAGTTCGGGGGTCGGAAAGTAAAGGATGTAACACCCAGTTTATAATAGTAGATTTAATAACATAAAACCTTGCATTTTGTGCCAAAAATTTAGAATTTACAAAAACATTCAAGATTTGAAAGTTTATCTAGTTACAACATACACGTATTAATCCTACTAAACAACATTCGAGACAAAAACTACAAGTGTTTACATAGTTTTAAAACAAAAGATCAAGTGCGGAAGCGTTGAATTGTGTGTTCGGTTCGACTTGATGGCTTGATCATCATCCTACTACTTGATATACCTGGAAACTGAAAATTTTAGACAACCATTAGTAAAATGATTCTTAAATTTAACATGATTGTAACCATGTCCGAATTCATGTTCGAGAATCAAATTTAAAAGAGAAATTTAATATTCAAAACTGGGCTCTACCGTAACTTACGGTAGCACCGTAAGTTACGGTGGCCACTGGAAAGTTATGGTCTGCCGTAAGGCAGTAGAATTGCACCGTAACAATCTACTGGCTACCGTAAATTACGGTAGCCACCGTAATTTACGGTAGCTGCTGTACATGCTTTCTTGTTTTTGCAGTTTTGCCGATTCATTTCCTGCATCAATGTATTTTACTTTTGATCAAGATTATTAATTAACTAAGCTAATTTCCCATACCCGGATTTTTATCAATGATAACGCTTGACTACCCTCACGAGGAATTACTTACGGGATGGTTTACAAGCTTGTTTCTGAGGCTTCGAGTTTGCCCTTTTTATGCTAATTATCATGTTTAGAATTTCTGAACCTTAACTCCCACATTAGGAGTTAAGTTTCTCAACTAAATCAGCGTGTTCGCTACACGGCTTACGCTTGGTTTATAACCATTCATCGTGTTTACTATTAAACTTGTTTTGACCCGTTTGGACGCCGGAATTTAGGCATCAATCAAGGTATTTCAAGAATCCATTTTCTATCACTTGTTTTGACCCGTTTTACTTGTTTAAGACGCAAAGTCACTTCCGTGACGTATTGGTCTATCTTGTTTACCATGTTTTCAAAACTACAACATAAAACTAATAAATAATTTTAATGTAACGAAACGGAAATTTCGTACCTTTAGAGCACGCCTTTCCCCCGTGAATTCCCTCCGGCTTGTCCGCTTGATGATCCGGACTCTTTGCCTAGAAAATTCAGTTTACAGCTTGTTTAGAATTCTTTTCATGACCATAATCACATCATTGTGAAACATGATCAAATCTGCGTTTTCATCCTATTTTTAACATTTAAATCCTCACTTAGGCATTTCAACAAACACCTAACGGGTCAGATTCTTCTATAATTATTACCAAGTTCATGATTTGTAATTAACATCCAATTTCACTAAATTAGTAAATTTCACATACATCTTGACATCGATATTTCTGAATTTACTTTACCAATTTAGATTTCACTATAACAATAGTCATAATTCTAGTATTCATCTAGTTTCCTTCAAGCTCATTAGTCTCCTAACATGTAAACCCCAAACCTTACAAACATGAAGCAAAGTTTTCACAAGAAATCACCTAGGTTTTGACTCTAGACATCATATTAATTCAACATTCATTCATGCATGGCATATCTAGGCTAAATTTCAGTTTTTCACAATTAACCTAGAATTCATGATGGATCAAAGCACCAAGATTTTACATACCTTTTGATCCTTACGACGAGGTGATTACTGATTTGTGTTTAGAATTCGATTTGGGACGGATTTGAGGCTTCAATTTTGCAAATTTTAGTGTGAAGCTAGGGTTTGGAGAATACCCTGGTCGCCCCTTCCTCTTGTTCGACCAGACACACCCAAAATGGTGTGTTTGGTGAGTTTTGTTACAAATCAGCATTTAACGTTCATTCTTTGGCAAGTTTAGTCCCTCACTTATCATCTAGCTTTAAGTACTAGTGTTTTTAACCTAGTGTTAGTTATTTCTAGGCTTGTAATTTTAACTAGGTTAAAATTTTTAAATGAAATCCTTAAATTTCTAATATAAAGATTTATATTTTCGGGGTGTTACAAGTCCACCCCCCTTAAAAAGGGTTTCGTCCCCGAAACCGAATTACGTACCAAATAAAGTAGGGTAAAGCCGTTGCATCTCCTCTTCGGACTCCCACGTAGTGTCCGAACCTTTCCTATGCTCCCATTTGATTTTGACTTGGTCAATTTGTTTATTTCGTAAATGTTTGACCTTTCGGTCTAAAATCTCCACCGGTCTCACTGCATAATTCAGACTATTATCCACTTCGATATCATCGTAATGGATATAGGCCGTTTCGTCTGCTAGGCACTTTCTTAATTGTGACACGTGGAACGTGCCATGGATCGCACTTAGTTCCTCCGGTAGCTCAAGGCGGTAAGCTACCTTACCAACTCTTCCGATAATTTTAAATGGCCCAATAAACCTCGGGCTTAGCTTCCCCCTTTTTATGAATCTAATAACGCCCTTCCATGGGGAAACTTTTAGCATGACCATGTCACCAACCTGGAATTCGATTGGCCTATTCCTTTTATCAGCATACGCCTTTTGTCTGTCTTGAGCTGCTTTCAAGTGTGCCCGAACTATTTCAATCTTTTCATTCGTGGCTCGTACTATATCTTGGTGGGCGAGTTCACGTGGACCCACTTCACCCCAACATACCGGGGTTCGACACTTCCTACCATAAAGCATTTCGTACGGTGCCATCTTAATACTAGATTGGTAGCTGTTATTATACGAAAACTCGACTAACGGTAGGTGAACATCCCAACTGCCTCCAAAGTCGATTATACACGCCCGTAGCATGTCCCCCAATGTTTGTATCGTTCTTTCACTCTGTCCATCCGTTTGAGGATGGTACGCAGTGCTAATGAACAATTTGGTTCCCATTTGTTCTTGGAAATCTCGCCAGAAATTCGAAGTAAACCGGGTATCCCTATCAGACACGATGGATATCGGCACTCCATGACGTGCTATTATTTCATTAGTGTAAACTTCTGACATCTTTTCTGACGTATAAGTCTCACGAATCGGAATGAAGTGAGCACTTTTCGTCAATCTATCCACTACTACCCATATGGCATCGAAACCACGATTCGTCTTAGGTAACTTGGTTAATAGGTCCATTGTAATATGTTCCAATTTCCAAACCGGAATTTCTAACGGTTGGAGTTTGCCGTATGGTTTCTGGTGCTCCGCCTTGACTTGTAAACATGTCAAACATTTTTCCACATACTTCGCCACATCCCTCTTCATTCCGGGCCACCAATAATTTTGTTTCAAATCATTGTACATCTTGGTCGCACCCGGATGAATTGAATAACGGGATTTATGAGCTTCATTAAGTAGAAGCGCCTTCACTCCACAAGTATGTGGGACCCATATCCTTCCGGATCGAGTCTTTAACCCGTTATTTCCATCCGACAAATCTTTCAATTGACCAATTATCCTTTCTTTCTTCCAATTCTCTTCTTTCATTGCTTCTAATTGCGCATCTCGAATACGTTCAAGTATACATGAGGTCACCACGAGTTGCATCGATCTTACTCGTATTGGGACATAGTCCGCTTTTCTGCTTAGAGCATCCGCCACCACATTAGCCTTTCCGGGGTGGTAATGTATTTCACAATCGAAGTCTTTCACCGTTTCTAGCCATCGCCTTTGTCGCATATTTAACTCCTTCTGATCGAAGAAGTATTTTAAGCTCTTGTGATCGGTGAATATGGTGCACTTTACCCCATATAAGTAGTGCCTCCATACTTTTAAGGCAAATACCACCGCAGCCAACTCAAGATCGTGCGTGGGATATTTCTTCTCGTGTATCTTCAGTTGTCTCGAGGCATAAGCTATAACTTTGCCCCGTTGCATCAAAACGCATCCGAGCCCCGATAGTGAAGCATCCAAATATACCACCATGTCTTCGACTCCGTCCGGCAATGTCAGTACCGGAGCTTGAGTTAACTTCTCTTTTAGTGTTTGATGTCACACCCCAACCGATGGCGGAAACATTGGAGTGAGACGAAGAAAGATTGCTCATCACACATAACACTAAATTGTGACAATAGAATTAAAGATAAATTGATTTCCTTCATAAATAAATATTACAATACAAGAAATTTGAAATACAACATGTTAAATACAAAAAGAGCAATATGGCAACAAATATGACATTTATACAATGTATTTGACCTAAACGTCTATATGTGTATCTAGGCATCAACGCTACTTCTTTTCATAGCATCGTCATCATCAACCTGTAACATGTTAAAAATACAATTCAATGCAAAAGCAAAGGCGAGTATACAAGTTTGATACGTACATAACAAAAGATAAGTTTTAAACAATTCCTCATAGCAAGCATGTGATTCAAGATAAACATAAAAACATGGTATGTGTCTAACATATCAAACCAAGAAAACGCAATATGCTCATGACATAACCACAAGTTACGGGCGGCGGGTCGTTAATCCTATAGCGCTACATATGTCACGGTTTGGCTCGTACGAAGTTAATGATAAGTTCAACACATAAGATTAAGCCAAGTTTAAAGTATCAAGCCATCACGTATACAAGCATGTTAATAGGAATGTTCATGTGTTTAAGCAAAATGTTCATGTGTAAGTTGTTGATAAGTAAACATGTTACACCCCAAAAGTGGTAAAAGAAAAAGGGGGAATACGAGTATACTCACAAGGTTTGCATATGCTTTCCAATTATCCAATTATTGACGAGTTGATGAGGTTAAAAGATTGAATGTGTAAGGGTTAAGGTTCAAGTATGTTTAGAGTCGAGATTCGGTATTTAAAACAACATAAAAATAAGATATGAGAATAACATGTGAAAATAATTATCTTCAACACTTAACACTTGTATGACACTTGGTAACCACAAGGATTATGATAATGTTTTCATGAGTTGAACACCCATAAGAATCACAACAAGGTTTTGGTTTTAGATGATGTTCTACTACTTCAACATATAAACACAAGTTCAACATCAAAGGTTCGAATGAGTATATATATATGTATTTAGGTTAAGTATTACATATTCTTTAGTCCAATAATTCAAGTAGGAGGTAGGAGATTAAATCTCCATTTAGGCACCTCTAGTTATCATGGAAGTCATGTATAGGGTAGGAAGGACAAGCTTCCATTTAGGAACCCCTTGTATGTTCACCACTACACTTGGTGTAAAAACAACCAAGGAGGGTCAAGAACTAAGGTAGGTACAATAATATAACAAGCTATACTAAGAGAAATCATCAAATCATGTGAGGATTTTATGTTGGAACAACCCAAGTTGATCCATAATCACTCATGCATCACGATCTAAGCTTGACATGATTTGTGGGTTAAATACCCTAATAAAACAGAAAGTATTTGAGGTTTAATCCTCTGATTTCTAGTGTCTCAACCTTGTTTTTAAGCCTAATCAACCATAAGAGAGGTTGTAAGCATTGGGACATAGGTATGAGATGTGTTAGACACAAGTTGGACAAGTTTTAACAAGTTTTTGAATAACATTAAACAAAACAGAAAGTTTAGGTCCTTTTTAGGGCAATTCCAAGCATGATGTCTCCAAGGAAAAACCAAGGAATCAAACCCAAGGATGTACTAAAGAAGTAGAAGAAAGAATCAAGTGATTTGGACTCAAAACAAGCAAGTTACACTCACTTTTGTAGGAGAGTATAAATCTGTCCAAAATGCAGATTTGCAGCTGAGTTAGAGAGGATTTGTGAAGTGTAATGAGTTGTGAAAGTGTAAAAAGGGTCGGAGAAGAGTTGTATTTATAATGGAAGAGTATGGAGGTGATTGGGGGTGTTTAGAGGTGGATAAATGGTGATTGGGGAGGTTTGGAAGTTGGGATTTCGTGCATATTTGTGAGCTGCTGTGTTTTTCTACGATTCTGAGGGCCATGCGGCCCGCATTAGGTTTCTGGTAAGTTAAAGCGGGCCGCCCGGGGGTTGTTTATTAGACATAAGTTTCAAAATTTACACTTTAGCCCCCAAACTTTGCTATTTTGGTGTTTTTAGGACTTTTAAGGACCATTCTTGCCATAAAAGTATATTTTAAGATAAATCCAAGTATGAGGAGTATAAACTAAGTATAATTGAGTGTAAAAGTGTCAAAATCAAGTGTCGTTTACGTTCAAAACACGTTTTGGCCATAGGTTTCGTGTATTTACAAGTTTAGCACATTGTTTCCAAAAATTACGAATAAGTACCAATTGTTCCACGAAATTGAATGTTTAAGACTATATAAAGTATGTGCATCATGTGATTAACAAAATACGAGTTCAAATCATATTCCAAGTCTCGGAATTTACATTGCTTTCAATAAAAGAACGATTACAAGACTACGAAGTTTCCAAAAATAGTTTTACAGACGAAGGTTACTAAATATAGAAAGTATGAAAACGCGGGGCGTTACATTTGAAACGCCCTTTCTTGATCTACACCCCAAATGAACTTTTCTTTCTTCCGGGTTAATTTTGTTAGCGGTGACGCAATCTTGGAGAAATCCTGAATGAATCTCCTATAGTTTCCCGCAAGTCCCAAAAAGCTTCTAATTTCTGAAGGGTTCTTCGGGGGATTCCATTTTGACACGGCCTCGATCTTTGACAGATCCACCAATACTCCGTCGGCACTTATGATGTGGCCAAGAAATTGTACCTATCGTAACCAAAAGGCACACTTAGAGAATTTCGCATACAACCTTTCTCGTCTAAGCGTCTCTAACACCTCTTGTAAGTGGTGTGCATGTTCAGCTTCGCTTTTCGAATACACCAAAATGTCATCGATAAACACGATGACTGACTTATCCAACATCGGCTTACAAACCCGGTTCATGAGGTCCATGAAAGCCGCGGGTGCATTTGTTAGCCCAAATGACATCACGAGGAATTCGTAATGTCCGTATCTTGTGCGGAAAGCCGTCTTCGGTACATCTTCTTCTTTGACCTTTAGTTGGTGATACCCAGATCTAAGGTCAATTTTTGAAAACCAGTTCGCACCTTGTAATTGGTCGAATAAATCATCTATCCTTGGAAGCGGGTATCGGTTCTTTACCGTGAGTTTGTTTAACTCCCGGTAATCGATACACATGCGCATGCTCCCGTCTTTCTTTCTCACGAACAATACCGGTGCGCCCCAAGGAGACACACTCGGCCTTATGAATCCCTTGTCAAGCAGGTCTTGAATTTGGGACATCAACTCTTGTAATTCCGACGGTGCGAGTCGGTACGGGGCTTTTGCTACGGGTTTCGCGCCTGGAATCAATTCGATCCCGAACTCTATTTCCCGTTCAGGCGGTATCCCCGGTAAATCCTCCGGAATCACATCTTCATAATCTCGTACTACCGGTACATCTCCAATCTTTCGTGATTCTTTTTCGGGCTCATTAGCGTATACCATGAATGCCTTGCATCCTCGCTTCATAAGCTTGTGAGCTTTCAACATTGAGCATACTATGGGGTTGCCTCCTTTTTCGCCATAAATGGTGACGTGTTTCCCGCTCGGAGATGTTAGTTTTATCTCTTTACGAAAACACACGACCTTTGCATGGTGTTGAGATAGCCAATCCATCCCAACGACTACTTGAAATTCTCCCATTGACATCGGGATTAGGTTTATCAAATATTCTTCGTCGTCAATGCTCAGTTTACAGTTTTCACATACATCACAAACAATAAAGCTCTTGTTATTACCTATCTCTACTTCTAAGGGCAAAGGTAATTTTGTTAGAACAAATGAAGGATGTCGAATAAATCCATATGAAACAAAGGATTTATTCGCACCCGTATCAAATAACACGCGTGCAGGAATCGAATTTACAGCAAATATACCTGAGACCACGTCAGGTTCAACCTTCGCTTCTGCGGCGGTCAGTTGAAAAGATCTTGCCTTTGCTTTTGGGGCTTCACCTTTCGGGTCTTGCCCATCCTTCTTTCCAACCAGTTCCGGGCATTCTGACTTTTTGTGACCCGTTCGATAACAATTGTAACAAACCGTCACTTTCTCCGGGCACGATATAGCCATATGTCCCGTTTTTTGGCATATGGGACAAGGCTTATCCTTGTAACGGCATTCGCCTTTATGACCCTTTCCGCAGATTCTGCAACTTCGCGACCCGCCTTTCGTATCAAATTTCTTTGCGGTTTCGTTTGTTCGTGCCTTCTTAGCAGGGCTTGGGTTTACATCTTGTGCTTTCCGTTCACCCCTTTCAATGCTCTTTTTCAGTTCGATCTCCCTTTCCCGAGCAGCATTTATGATCTCGGTAAGGGTCTCGTATTTGGAAGGGGTGATAAATTCCCTATACTCAGCACTTAACATGTTATGGTAGTAGTATATCTTTTGTTCTTCATTCGTCACTAGATCATCGCAAAACTTCATCTTATCCATAAACGTTGCCGTAATCTTGTCTATGGTCTCACCCTTGTGCCTAAGTTGCATGAACTCGTCCTTGATTTTATTCATAACCTCCTTGGGGCTATGATGCTTAAGAAATGGCGTCTTGAATTCTTCCCATGTCATGACCTTAGCAGCTTCAATACCGATCTCTCCCTTTTTGTTATCCCACCAATCTTTCGCTTGACTCCTTAGTTGACCCGTACCATAGGCTACGTAGTCATCTTCGTCACAATGGGTCCTCTCGAATACCCCTTCGATATCACTTAGCCATCGTTGGCACACTATTGGGTCAACCTCCCCATTATATATTGGTGGTTTACAGGCCATGAATTCCTTGTATGAACAAGGCTTTCGTCCTCTATGCTTTTCCTTTGCTAAATTTGAATCATCTTCCAATTTCTTGATTCTCTCTTCTACTATTGATAAAACTGTGTTTTGAATTTTATCAATAAAGCCCGACAAACTGTTTTTGATCGCCTTTCCAACCTCGTCGGCAATCACTTCCCTCATTTGTTTGGTGACTCTTGGCACCGCATCATCATTACCTCCATCTGCCATCTCTATTTCTGAAATGTTTACATAGGTTGTTAAACATTCCATTTATAACACATGCTTTACTTGTTTTGATTCAATCAAGTTCATAACTTGATTTAATCGTTCTTGTTTTGATTCAATCAAGTTCATAACTTGATTTAATCGTTCTTGTTTTGATTCAATCAAGTTCATAACTTGATTTAATCGTTCTTGTTTCATGCATTTCTTGTATTTGAGTGAGCTTACACACTTTTTTCATGCATATTTGTTCATGATTTATTTCTATATTCTCTAATTTCTACTTAAACAATTAACTCTTACCGGATGCTTGATCAAGCTTGAACCGAACACTTATTGACAACCTTGAGCTCTGATTACCAACTTGTAACACCCAGTTTATAATAGTAGATTTAATAACATAAAACCTTGCATTTTGTGCCAAAAATTTAGAGTTTACAAAAACTTTCAAGATTTGAAAGTTTATCTAGTTACAACATACACGTATTAATCCTACTAAACAACATTCGAGACAAAAACTACAAGTGTTTACATAGTTTTAAAACAAAAGATCAAGTGCGGAAGCGTTGAATTGTGTGTTCGGTTCGACTTGATGGCTTGATCATCATCCTACTACTTGATATACCTGGAAACTGAAAATTTTAGACAACCATTAGTAAAATGATTCTTAAATTTAACATGATTGTAACCATGTCCGAATTCATGTTCGAGAATCAAATTTAAAAGAGAAATTTAATATTCAAAACTGGCTCTACCGTAACTTACGGTAGCACCGTAAGTTACGGTGGCCACTGGAAAGTTATGGTCTGCCGTAAGGCAGTAGAATTGCACCGTAACAATCTACTGGCTACCGTAAATTACGGTAGCCACCGTAATTTACGGTAGCTGCTGTACATGCTTTCTTGTTTTTGCAGTTTTGCCGATTCATTTCCTGCATCAATGTATTTTACTTTTGATCAAGATTATTAATTAACTAAGCTAATTTCCCATACCCGGATTTTTATCAATGATAACGCTTGACTACCCTCACGAGGAATTACTTACGGGATGGTTTACAAGCTTGTTTCCGAGGCTTCGAGTTTGCCCTTTTTATGCTAATTATCATGTTTAGAATTTCTGAACCTTAACTCCCACATTAGGAGTTAAGTTTCTCAACTAGCTCAGCGTGTTCGCTACACGGCTTACGCTTGGTTTATAACCATTCATCATGTTTACTATTAAACTTGTTTTGACCCGTTTGGACGCTGGAATTTAGGCATCAATCAAGGTATTTCAAGAATCCATTTTCTATCACTTGTTTTGACCCGTTTTACTTGTTTAAGACGCAAAGTCACTTTCGTGACGTATTGGTCTATCTTGTTTACCATGTTTTCAAAACTACAACATAAAACTAATAAATAATTTTAATGTAACGAAACGGAAATTTCGTACCTTTAGAGCACGCCTTTCCCCCGTGAATTCCCTCCGGCTTATCCGCTTGATGATCCGGACTCTTTGCCTAGAAAATTCAGTTTACAGCTTGTTTAGAATTCTTTTCATGACCATAATCACATCATTGTGAAACATGATCAAATCTGCGTTTTCATCCTATTTTTAACATTTAAATCCTCACTTAGGCATTTCAACAAACACCTAACGGGTCAGATTCTTCTATAATTATTACCAAGTTCATGATTTGTAATTAACATCCAATTTCACTAAATTAGTAAATTTCACATACATCTTGACATCTATATTTCTGAATTTACTTTACCAATTCAGATTTCACTATAACAATAGTCATAATTCTAGTATTCATCTAGTTTCCTTCAAGCTCATTAGTCTCCTAACATGTAAACCCCAAACCTTACAAACATGATGCAAAGTTTTCACAAGGAATCACCTAGGTTTTGACTCTAGACATCATATTAATTCAACATTCATTCATGCATGGCATATCTAGGCTAAATTTCAGTTTTTCACAATTAACCTAGAATTCATGATGGATCAACGCACCAAGATTTTACATACCTTTTGATCCTTACGGCGAGGTGATTACTGATTTGTGTTTAGAATTCGATTTGGGACGGATTTGAGGCTTCAATTTTGCAAATTTTAGTGTGAAGCTAGGGTTTGGAGAATACCCTGGTCGCCCCCTTCCTCTTGTTCGACCAGACACCCCCAAAATGGTGTGTTTGGTGAGTTTTGTTACAAATCAGCATTTAACTTTCATTCTTTGGCAAGTTTAGTCCCTCACTTATCATCTAGCTTTAAGTACTAGTGTTTTTAACTTAGTGTTAGTTATTTCTAGGCTTGTAATTTTAACTAGGTTAAAATTTTTAGATGGTCAATTCTTGTTTATGAAATCCTTAAATTTCTAATATAAAGATTTATATTTTCGGGGTGTTACAAAGGACC